>QLTV01000240.1:1593171-1616123 GCA_003457575.1 Thermophis baileyi
CGCCTCAGCGGACGCTGCCTTTGGTCATCGAGTGCTTCAACGAGTGGTGGAGTCTGACCATTAATAGTTTAACTGTGACGGTTCCCACCCCTTGGGGACTACAGGCTTTGGTATGTCCCATCCTGAATGCTGGCTCCACCCCAGGATGGAGAATAGGTGTTGGACCTACCTGATACGCCTCTTCTCATCCGGGGGGAGCCAGCATTCAGTCCCGCCCTTACCTGTCCATTTTTTCAATTTATACCTACCATTAGTGGATGGGAGTCCGCCAGGTGCTTACCTGGGTTAGGAGTTGCCACATCGAGTCTAGTCTTCGGGATTCGTCAAATCAGGAATTACAGGAGGCGGATCCTAATATAAATAAAAAAATAGACAGACTCAGTCCTTCACCGGATTGGACGAGGACAACCCATCCTGAATGCTGGCTCCCCCCGGATGAGAAGAGGCGTATCAGGTAGGTCCAACGCCTATTTCCAAAACATAAACAACAAACAGAGGATATACTGTTTTCAATATTTTGTTAAATAAAACATTATATGGGAAACAGTTTTGTCTTACAGGGAGATAATTCGTTGATGTCTTGATTTTCTGTCCCTTAATGTTTAATGTTTGCAAATACCATCAATTACCTGGCTAGCTGCCTTCAATAATGTCATTTAGAAATGTATGAATATACTTGATTTATATTCATAATATAAATATGTTGTGCCGTATTGTTTGTTGTAGGCTGAACAAGCTGCCAAGGTAGAAAAGATGCGCCAGAGCATTCTTGAAGGTTTAAATTTCTCCAGGCAAAACCATCCACTCCCTTTTCCACCACCACCTGCCATGCCTTTCTATCCAGCTTCTGTTTATCCTCGGCACTTTGGGCCAGTTCCACCTCAGGGCAGAGGCCGAGGCTTCGCTGGTAAGACTGCTTCACTGTTAGATAGTTAATCCAATATAAATTAATGAGAGATTGTATTAGGACCTTTGTGTAGGAAGCATGTATTGGCTAAGATTTTGGACTATACTAGGGAGACTCAGGTTCACATCTCAGACCAACCTAACTCATAGTTTTGAGGTGAAAATGGAAGGAAAAACCCTACATCTATCACGTACTGCTCCTAATGGAATGGTGGAATATCAGTCAAGCAGATCAATACAGATTAAGACAATTGAACTGGCAAAAATAGTTAATCAACTAAAATTTATCCTGAAAAGCTGTTTATACAAAGAGAGATATAAGTCTAGATAATAGCCAAATTTAAATATGCAATTCAACTACATATTTAATTATATATATATAATTGCATATTTACACATAGAGATAAGCAACATTTACACACCATTCAAAAGTCGATAAAAAAGCTAAAAGAGGAAACAAAAGACCTGAACATATCACCAGCAATCAACAACCAGGTAAGCAGGGATTAACACCAGACAAACAATCAAGCAGTAAACAGCAGCCGAAGCAAGGGACTACTGAGGAGAAAATAACATTCTCCCTCATAGTGGATATAGCATCCAGGAATGGGTTAATCCGTCTGCTCCATGATTGGACTGAGTGAGCCTGTCAAGTTGTTTAAGTGCCTCCCTTGTTGCTATGCTTGGCAGTTTTTTTCACTCAGTCGCTCAGGACGGTTGTGCCACACCATTCCTCCGGTACTATTGTGAAAATTAGTTTGCTTATCCACTGTGAGGTTTCTACTTGTTGATGAAAATTGGGAGACTATATTTACCATATTTCTGAGACCGTGTTGGTGAGTCGGAGACTGCTTGCTTGCCGAGCAGTTAGCCGAGCCGCGGCTCGGGCTGCCTCAGGCAGCAAGCCGTTTAAGCTGTAAAGAACGGCTTCATTTGCAGCTGGGCAAGTGCTTTCGCCTTAGATCGCAGTCGCTATTTCTGTCGCTCTGTCTGCTTAGCCAGGGCCGGGAGGATTCAATCCGAACTGTCAGTCTCTCCGATCGGCCCTTTGATCCCAGCTGTTTGTCGGAGGTCTCGGCGGCCATTTTGACAGCATGATGGCCGGACGGACTTTAAATACTCCGTATTTGGCTTGGGAGACAGTGATTGAAGAGGACAGTGACAAAAAGGGGGTGCCTTGAGCAGAACAACATCGCGTCCCTGACCCTTAGCCTCTTGTCTGGGTGGACTGCGAATTGCCGACACGAACGAACGGCGGCCATTGCCACCCAGCGGTCATTTTGTGGACTCGCCTCATTGCCTTGCTGACTGCCTCAGGAGACTGGATGACACATCGCCGATCTGAACGAGTGCCATAACTGCTCGGTTTTCTGTCTCCTTGACTGCAGACAACTAAGAAAGGAAAATCAGTGGAGTGTTGGCGCTCCCGGGTCTGCAGTCGGCCATGCCCTACCAGGCACGGCATTAGTCACCCATAATACTAGCTCCTGGCCATTTCAGCGGAGTGTGTGCGCCCCCAGGCCAGCACCTAGCCACGCCCCAAAAGGGCACGGCTCTCGGTGACCGGCAGGGCCATGCCCCACAAGGGCATGGCTACTTGAGGCCCCGCCCTGTTAGGGCACGGCCTGGCAAGCGGGATCTCCAGATTCACCATTGGACTCCGACTGGTCTCGTTGTAACTCGGGTGTCTGGCATCGGTCATTGACTGCACATTCTATTTATCTGACCGTTGGTTCACCTTGCCTGGATTCAACTTGAAGGCTAACTGTTCGTTGTGACCATTGACATGACATCTAAGGCCTCCTGCTCAGCCACGTCTGGGGCTCCTAAAGGCCATCATGGTCACTATAGGTAATCTGACTCAGAGCGACCTACTACGTCAAAGGAACGGGCCTCTGCGTCCTCTAGGACTTCTAGAGCGAGCAGTATTGACGAACAGCATCGTCACAAGAAGCTTGACAAGCTATGTGACAAGGCGGCCTCCAACTGTCGTACTTCAACTTCCACTCCGTCTGAAGCAGAATTGAGATCCGCTACATCTGTGACGGGACTGTCAGATGTTGGGGTGTCAAACCTAGACACTATTACCCATAACTCCAATTGTCAATTTTGGGGCCCGGGAGAGAATTTCCTCCCTTTGTCAGAGGTCGCTGTGGGGCCAGCGGCCCAGCGGGCTACAGTGCCAGAGGCCACCTTTACTCCCACGGCCGCAGGACTTCGGTCTTTGGATGAATCCAGACCTGTGATACCGGCCAATATGAAGACTATTGTGGTGGAGGCGATTAGGCTAGGTATTGTAGAAGAACTTCAGCAGTCCAGGCAACAAGGTCAGGGCGATGCCGGAACCTTTTGTAAACATGCTACGCAATACATGGCTGCGGAGGACTATGCCCAGTCCGTGGGTCAGTGATCGGACCAGTCGGCTGGAGACGATCAGTCTCAGACTTCTGCTCGTGAATACGAATCGGACCTGGAACTGTCGGACGATGAAGGTGTTCAACTTGAGCAGCCGTCATTCGTAGGCTTGTTTCCGATCCACCTTTTTCGACCTTTACTTCATAAAGCCAAGATCGCAGCCGGCTTGGCACCCCCCCAATTCGGAGCCAGAGCAACAACCGGGGCAAGATTTGACGGACCCTCTGTTCCTGGAGCGCACGTCAGAGGCTGAGGTAGTTCCATTGCCGAAGATGTTCGTGGACATTATCGCCAGACAATGGTCTTCTCTTGGTGTGGGTCCCAATCCTTCCTCAGCGGAGAAGAAATTGTATAACGTGGCCCCTGATCTGGCCAAGTCTTTACAGATTCTGCCGGTTGATGTGCCGGTGGCAGCGCTTCATGCCTCTACTAGTCTGCCCGGGGATCTGGCAGAATCCTTGCGCCCTGACAATCGCAGATCAGAGCAGTCCCTCCAACGGGCCCATCAGGTGGCAGCATGGGCAATTCAGGCATCCACCACGGCATCTTTCTTTTCCAGGGCGTCCCTCATCTGGCTTCGGCAGCTGATGGAAGGGATTCCGGCCGCTGATAAACGTCTAAAGCAGGACATTAATAAATTGATTGTGGCTGCTCAACTTACGTCTGACGCCACCTTGAACGCAGCCTGCTTTGCGTCCCGGTCCATTGGGGCGACGGTGGCGGCTCGGAGGATGTTATGGTTAAAGAATTGGCAAGCGGATGCCCACCATAAATGGCGGTTGGCCACGGCCGCCTTTGCGGGAAATTCTCTGTTTGGGGAGTGCTTGGAGACTAAGGACCATAGGACAATCCTGCCATCAGTGACCAGACGCGCCGATTTCCGGCCTTCGCCCTATCCAAGGCGCTCAAATTTTCGATCAGGTGCCATGACTCAGAGACCTCAAGGATTTTATAATCAGAGGCTGAGACAACGCCAAGACCGTCCTGACAGGGGGCGCCCCTTTAAATCAAAACGGCCCTTTTGAGGGGAAGGAGGTTGTTCGTTCCGGCGCCCTCAGTGATTTCAGTTTTGTCCACCCTATTAGGAAAAATGGTGTCCACCTTCGCCATTGTGCCCTGGGCCCGGGTTCACTCCCGTGGCCTCCAATGGTTTCTCTTGCCATTTCAGAAGTCCAGCAGAGGCACCTCCCCGATCAGGGTACATCTTCATCTGGAGGTCGTTGCGTCCCTCAGCTGGTGGGGATCTCCAGCTCTTCTCAACGGCAGCCTGTTTTTGGAACCAGACCGGCTGATCCTGACCACGGATGCCAGTTTGACTGGTTGGGGTGCTCACATGGAGACTCACATGGTCCAAGGTCAGTGGACCGAGCAAGAATGCAAGCATCCCATCAACTGGCTGGAGCTCCAGGCAATTCGCCTTGCCCTACGCCATTTCAAACCACTGGTGACAGGGCACCATGTGTTGGTGATGACCGACAATGTGGCGGCCAAGGCGCATGTCAACCGCCAGGGGGCCACAAGATCCTGAGCTCTGATGACCGAGGCTCGCCAGCTAGCCCTTTGGGGAGAAGAACATCTGCTTTCCCTACGGGCAGACCACATTTCAGGTGCCGCCAATGTTCAAGCCAATTGGCTCAGCCGGTCATCGCTAGATCAAGCCGAGTGGCGATTACATCCAGCTCTATTCAGGGAGCTGATGGACAAATTCGGGATGCCAGAGATAGACCTCTTTGCGTCTCCAAGCAATGCCCAGATCGGCGCCTACTTCACTCGCTTTGCAGCACCGGAGGCTATGGGGACCAACGCCCTCTGAGTTCTGTGGCCCAAAGGCCTTCTCTACGCATTTCCACTGCTGCCCTTGATTCCTCGTGTTATCCAGAAGATTCTTCTCGAGAAGGCGGAAGTCATCTTTGTAGCGCCATTCTCGCCTCGCAGACCGTGGTTTGCGGATCTGCAGACTCTCTCTGTATCTCCTCCCTGGAGGTTGTCTCCGAGGCCGGACTCGCTCAGCCAGGGGTCACTGATCCACCCGAACCCACAGTGGTTCAAACTGACCGCCTGGCGCTTGAGCGGGTCGCTCTGAGGAAGGATAAGATTCCATTTGACGTCATCGCTACGATGCAAGCCTCCCGCAGGCCTTCAACAACCCGCATATATCATGCTATGTGGCGGGCCTTTTGCAGGTGGTGTGAAACGGTCTCCGTCGTTCCATCGAATGCATCGATTGCCGACGTTCTCGTTTTTCCTCCAACACGGTCTGGACAATGGACTTAGCCCAAATACATTGCGTCGACAGGTAGCGGCTCTCATCAGTTTTGTCTTGCGATGGAGCTGCTTCGTTGACACTTCACCCGCACATCCGGCGTTTCTTGCGGGGCGCGACCAACATCGCCCCTCCGGTTGTCCATCGCTACCCTACTTGGGATCTCCCTATAGTCTTGCAGTCCCTGATGGGCTCGCCCTATGAACCACTTCGAGAGGCCTCCTTGCGTCACCTTTTCTGTAAAGTGGCGTTTTTGGTGGCCATTACGTCGGCCCAGAGGGTGTCCGAGTTGGCGGCCTTGTCGGTCAGATCCGATTTGTGTATTTTTCATTCGGACAAAGTGGTTCTGAGACTGGATCCGGCATTCCTGCCAAAGGTGAATACGTGGTTCCATCGGGCGCAGGAGATTGTCTTCCCGAACTTTTGTCCGCGTCCCGTTCACCAATCTGAGAAGCACTGGCATACCCTTGACGTACAATGGGCGTTGCGAGTTTATATTAACAGGACGTAAGGTGTCGCCATCTACGGTTGGTCGCTGGATACGTTCCACGATTTCCAAGGCGTACGAATTGCAGTCGAGGCAGGCGCCAGCACACATCATGGCCCACTCTACGCGGAGCGCCGCTACATCGGCAGCGTCGGCAACCCAGGCGTCCCTGGAGGAGGTTTGTCGGGCGGCGACCTGGTCTTCGCCATCGCCGTTTGTGCGGCATTATAAGATTATAAGATTGATGTGTTCGCTTCAGCCGAGGCTGCCTTTGGCAGGAGGGTGCTCCAGCAGGTCGTTCGGGACTAGTGTCTCCACAACGGTCTGGCAGACAGTTTGGCCCACCCGTTTGGACAGCTTTGGTATGTCCCATTCCTGGATGCTATATCCACTATGAGGGAGAAGGGGCATTGGTCTTACCTGATACGCCTCTTCTCTGAAATGTGGATATAGCATCCAGCCCCACCCGATTTGGTCTACATAGGCTGTTGGTGTCATGGGAGCGGGAGGAATGTACTCGATTGATGTGGCACAACGGAGTCTGTTGCTTCGCTTCTTCGTTACAAACTGCCAAGCATAGCAACAAGGGAGGCACTTAAACAACTTGACAGGCTCACTCAGTCCAATCACAGAGCAGACAGATTAACCCATTCCTGGATGCTATATCCACATTTTGGAGAAGAGGCGTATCAGGTAAGACCAACGCCCCTTCCCCACCAACACTGACAGGGCAAGCCATTACATATAAACAGCAAATCCCTTCTAGCACTGAAGAAGTTACCAAGTTGTGCAACCAAGCTCAGAGAGCACTAAGGACTCCATATGTAATCTAATTATGCTTTAAGTTTTAAAATATAAATTGTACATCATTTCTTAAATCTTATCATTTAAGAGTAGGCATTTTTAAAAAAAATACTTTCAGATTTTAATCACTCCTTATATATAACATTGGCATGCATCAGAAATTGACAACACAAAAGAGACTGGTTGATTGATTGATTGAATTGATTAGATTTATATGCCACCTGGCTCCAAAATGGGTCTGGGCAGTTCACAATTTTTTAAAATAGCAGTATTTTAAAAGTGCATAATACAATATAGAATAGAATAGAATTCTTACTGGCCAAGTGTGTATATAATATTTATATATTTAAATACACACTTGTATATAAATAAACAAGACAGTGTCTTTTCCAAACAATGCTACAGAGGGATGGAGGGAAAGAGAGAGGAGAGGGAAGGAGGGAGGGAGGGAGGGGGAGAGAGAGAGAGAGAGATTGAGATTGAGAAAGATTAACAGGAAAGCAATATCAGTTACTAATGCCCTAATCATTTCTCTTGGATTATTGCAAGCATTCTACATGGGGCTGCCTTCAAAAAGAATCTGGAAGCTTCAGCTAGTACAAAATATGGCTCCGCAGGCAATCTTGGGTGCCCAAATAGTGGTGCATGTAACACCTCTGCTGCACAAATTGTGTTGGGTGCTGGTCTCCATCTGGTCCAATTCAAGGTGTTGGTTATGTCTTATAAAGCCCTATATGGCATGGGGCAAGTTACCCTTGCAACCATTTTGGTCCCATTACATCAGTCTGACCCATTCCAGGTAAGGAAGGTATATTGCAGACCCTGTCAGCCAGGTAGTCCTTGACATACGACCATAATAAAGTCTGTCCATTACAGTCATACATCAATTGTCATAAAGCAATATTAGTCTGGGAATTAATCCTTACAGAGGGTCTGTCCCTTTCCTTTTCACAGGAGTCTATGGCTTTGGGGGCCCTTATGGGGAAACGGTTGCAGCAGGCGCATATCGGACCTTCCGAGTGACTGCCACAGGAGGACACTCTGGACCTTTCTCTGGCAACGATGGCAACAGGACTAGCAAGTTTCAGGGCGGTAATACCACCAAACCCCTTTTCTTATTGCTCACAACAGCAGTGCATTGACTGGAACTTTCCAACATTCATTGTATGAGTTTGTCTTTCTAGAATAAAGCACATACTTTAAAGAAAGAGTTCTCCCATTTTCTTCAATGTATGTATGTGAAAAGGTAGAATAGGAAATTCCTACATTTGAATTATTTTTCACAGATTGCTATGTGGTCTCTAAATCAAAGATCCATTTAATGTCCCTTAAAGTTAAGGTTGTCCTCAGACTGAGCTCAGGCCCTGGTGATTACAGCCATGCAGTTTTCTTGGTAGTATGGAAGTGATTTGCCACTCATCTTTTGCTGAGATGCTTTGAAAATTCCCTGGTAATCTCTCATTCATGAACTAACTAGCCTAACCTTGCTTAGCTTTTGAAATTAAGTTGGCTAGATGCTGCACTTGCTATTTATTGCTTAGTAGCCTAATGTAGCAGCTAGTGTGTTGTTACCAGATAATAAAATACAAAAAAAGAATGAAATTCTGTGACTATATCAACATTGCAGTCATTAGTAAATTTACATTTACATTACTTCTGATTCTTAACTACTTTTAACCTTTTTGCCATTAGCTCAATTAGTCAATTAGTGATGTAAAGCTAATGTTCCTTCCTTAGATCATTGGCAATGCTTGTTTGAAAGTAAAATAGAAATTGTAGTAATACCAGTAGATACAAATAAAATTAGATGCATTTTGAAAGAAAAGCTTTCTGAAGGTTTTAGAATGCATTTATACCTTGTTTCAGTGTTTTTAATATTAGTTAATGCAACTTTTTTTTTTTTTTTTTTTTTTTTTTTTTTTTTTTTTTTTTTTATTTTTTTTTTTTTTTTTTTTTTTTTTTTTTTTTTTTTTTTTTTTTTTTGTAAATATTAAACATTTGAGATTCTCACAGCATTGGGTTTTTTCCAAGTTATTCAATAGGGAAGTTTGAAAAAATCCAAATATTTTCTTTGAAATATTAAGTCTATCCTGGCTAGTTTACATGTTAGCAGCCCCCTAGTTATTCACTTACATGCCAGCAAATCCCAAACTTTATTGACAACAGGATGAGGGTTGTGCAAGCAAAGTTTCTGTTGGACGGTAAAGTTTTGTCTTCAGAACAGGTCACTTAGAAGTAGTTTACCCAAGTGTAATTTCGGAATGATAAATTTACATTGTACCCCATTCATTTCACAAAAATGAATTGGATTTTGTTTGTGCTTGTTGTGCCACTGATCTCAGTGGTTTTAAATCCTACTTTGACACAAAGGCTATGTAGGTATGTGCCAGATTTCACTCTTAAAAAGAAAAGAAAAAAATCAGAGATAATAACATTCCTCCATTTAAATTCCTTTTGCAGAATAACACATGTTCAAATCTTGGTTTAGGTGTCCAACCCATTCCTTCTCAGGGAGGGAAGCTTGAAATAGCTGGCACTGTGGTGGGCCACTGGGCTGGAAGCAGGCGTGGTCGAGGAGGAAGCAGGGGGCCATTTCCTCTGCAGGTGGTTTCCGTTGGAGGGCCAAGAGGGTAAGCAAATACCAACATTGCAATTATGTTTGGATTAATTAAAAGAGATGCCTGCTGGATTTTGACTTGATTATGACACAGCAGTGGTGATTGTCTACTTCAGGGTGTATTGGCTCAGCTCTTTATTTTGTTAGAATGTAAATGTAAAGACTGATTAATTTTCTTTATCAAATTTTTATACCGCCCATCCACTTGTATTACTTTGGGCAGTTTGCAAGGTGTGTTGTTGATTGCTGTAAAATATTATTGGTTTCATTTGTGAGCCTCCTTCATGGGACAATGAAATTGGCATAAATCTGTGAACTATTTCTCAACATAGAAGGCTACATTGCTAACTGTGAATTTATTGGAAACTTTCAAGTTTTTTTTATTTTTAATAGTATTGTTATATACAAATATTTAAAGACAAACGGCAATCTTAATTCAGAGATAATTTTAAAAATTAATATTTCATGCTAAGTAATGAGAAGATGCAAACCAATCTATACATTTATTGTGAATGTAGAACCCAACCCAGGCACATTCTACAGAATGCAGATTCTCAGTTCACATCCCTTTGAGCGAGGGCTGGCTTGTCACATACAGAGTAGATCACATCCCTTCTGGATATAGAAAAGGAATTCTTTTTGGAAAAATGAGCACAGAAGCTGGGCAAAGAACATGACATCCTATGTTCTTAGAACTTCTGATTAATGTTGGAATCTCTAAGAAGCTGGACAAGTCCAAAAATTGAAACAGGACTATTCAGGAATCTTTCTGTTTCTACAGAAGTAGTTTAATGTATGTGGCCAGGAATTTGTGCTAGGTTTTTTTTTTCTGAAGAGTTTATCATGTTCAATATAATCCAACATGCATATTTCAAGCTAGTTTCACTTTTTTATTTAGAATTATATTATGATTCATAATATTTAGGCAGAGGCTTCTTCATCTATACTAAGGGTGTCAAACTCAAGGCCCGTGGGCCAGATCCTGCCCGCAGGGTGCTTAGATCTGACCCACAGGGCTGTTCTGACCTAGGCTTCCTGATAAAGCATAAATCACAAACGTAGTCCCAAAAAAACCCTCTTTTTATTTCAACAGCTGTGAATTATGTTCATTCACAGCCGTAATAAATCCCAAACAGTTTTAATTAGTCCGACAGAAGTCTGCCAAAGTCTTTCAGAAGAAGGCTGATAAGCACCAACCTTTATCTCTCTTGACACTCTGCCAAAGACCTAATTGGCAAGTAGCTTTGCAAGGCCAAACAGAACACAGAGTCAGAACGGAGCTGCTGAGTTACACCGACCAGAAGTGAAGCCAATCATCTCCAAGCCTTACTCCCGAGTAGCCCTTTTCTTCCTTAACTGTTCTTGCCTTCTGGCAGCTCTGCGCATGCGCACATTGGGAACAGGTTCCCCCTGTTCCTCTGCCTCGCTGATGTCAGCCTCTGGAGTCAGCACAGAACTCACAGATGGCCCAGACCCCATCTCTGCCTCTGACACAGAGCCTTCTCCAGACTCCAGGACTGGCCCATGTTCCTCCCTAGCCTCCTCGCTGTCCAACTCTGCTGCCAGCTTCGCAGGCCACTGGCGAACCACAACAAGGGCCGCCCTGGAAACAGCAAAGGACCGGCCCGTAGTGCCTCTGCCAGTGAAAACAGAGCCACACGCAGCCCTCCTGAGCTCCGTTTTCACTGGCAGAAGGTTGCAGGAGGCCGTCCCAGCCGAAAATGGAGCTCGGGAGCCCATTTTCGCTGGCAGAGTGCTCGGGCCACCACAGACATCCCCTGACACGAGTGATGTCAAGCTGGCCACGCCCCCCGGCCCCCCCGAGGTCAAACACAACCCTGATGCAACCCTCAATGAAATTGAGTTTGACACCCCTGATCTATAGCGTATCATCACTTTGGGTTCTCTAGAAAACATTAATCATGCCTGTTATGCGACATGGTTAGGAGGTGACATTATTGTAACTTTTGGATTTTGACTTTTTAATTGTAAGAAAGGCAGCACAGGTAGGCTGAGCTTTGTCTCTTGCAGCTTACCAGGCTAGACATGGATATCAAGTATGGTAGTCCCAAAAGATAGTGGTTGGCATCCAAAAAGCCACTACCTCAAAGAAGTTATACAGGAGATGGGGTTAGGGTATGAAAAGCCTCTGGGATTGGAGGTTAGTACATCTTGCTTTTCGCCCTGCAATGTCTCATTACATTGGACTACTGCGCATGGGACACCAAAAAGTACATAGGCTACTGGAATGTTTCTCTGTGCAATTCCAGGTGCCGTATTCACTTTCAAAGCCTTTCATGGCTTGGAGCCAGGAAACTTACAGGACAGTCTCTGCCCAGTTGTTTCTCCTCATCCTATCTGATCCGGGGGTGGTGGTTTCCATATTCCCAGTCCTTTCTGCTAAGGCATTTGTATGGTACAGCTCAGGTGGAGACCTTTTCTGCTGTAGCACCTGCCTCTGGAATGCCATTCCTCCAGAGAGAGATTGTCCTGACCTTACTGGCCTTCTGCAAGGCCTTGGAAACCTGGTTCTATCTTAAGCCTGGTGCCCTGAGTGGGTGACAGTGCCATTTCCTGATTGTGTTAATTGTATGATCTTTTTTAAAAAGTCTTTCCTGCTGTGTGTTTTTAATGTGATACTTGTATGTAATTTTATTATTATTCATTGGCCAGTTACATATTTGAGATGTGCAGCTATGTAAATCCAATAAATAACTAAAAGTTTATTGCATTATAATTAGGAAATTAATGCTACAATAATTAGGAAATTAACCCTACTGCAATTGGAAAAATATATCAACACTAGGGTGAGATTGTAAAAATAGAATGGCAATTAAGAATCAATAAAGAAGTACAATTGAATCTATTCATAGGAAGTTTTTTCAACTCTAATCTTACAGTTAAGGTTGCTTAAGAACATGTTCTAGCAATGAGGATAATTTTATTCCAGTATAAATTATATCACCAATGATTATTCAAATAAACATAAACTTTTCTCTTGCTAGGTTAATTAGCTGATAAGTGGAAAATGCATAATGTAAGGAGAAGAAATATTGCAAAGCTAGAATTCAATCTAATAAAATAATGTTTTAGTTGCTTTCTGAAAATAAGAAAAACAATTGCCTTTTTGGTTATGCACGGGAAATTGAATTCTGTTGTATTTCCAGATAAATTTATGAAATTAAATGTGTTTACCTTTTTCTGGTTCTATAAAGACGTCCTAGAGGAGTTATTTCCACACCAGTGATAAGAACATTTGGCCGAGGAGGAAGATACTATGGGAGAGCTTATAAGAACCAGGGAGTTATTCAGGTAATGGAAACAAAATCAGGTATCAGTTCTTTTTGTTAATGTACATAGGTTAATGTTGCATTGGGATTGTGTTTTAGAAAACACTATTGTGTTTTAGATGCATTAGGCTAAACAGAGGGTTAACAAATTCATTTTCCTTGTGGTTTTTGTTAAAGAATAAAAAACCAGTGCCAAATTGAGATAAATGTCCTGCTTAGTATTCTATTTCCACAGAAAGCAGTTAGATAAACCAGCACATTCTCCACTATGTATAGTATAATATAGTATAATATATAGTAATTGTTTAAAGAACTTTGTTTTACAAACGGTGATATTTTATTATCAGATATTAAGCCAGTTAATACCCCTGACAATGTGGATTGCAAATAGCTAGCTAGCAAATGCCAGTTATTAACAATATTTCCCAGACTGAAAAGTACTCTTAGTATCGCAGGCATCATATTCTGTGTAACAAAAATCCCAAGAAAAGCTGAATTTCATTTAATTTTCCTAAGGTGGGTGACTCTTTCAGTTATGTTCCTAACTAATTTCATTATTTCTTTTTTATTATTATTTTATTTTTATGTTTAAAAAACAGGGCAAGCCTCCTTATGCTGCTTCAGCAGAGGAAGTGGCCAAAGAACTTAAATCAAAATCAGAGGAAGGCAAGTCCTCTATTGTGTCTTCAGAAGGATCCCTGGCTGAAAATGGCATAATGAATGAAGAGAAACCAGCTTCCCATATGAATGGGAGTACAGCAGATGTCAGGGCTTCCAACCAGTCTGAAAGTGCCTTGAGTAATGACTCTAAAATGTGCAATACAAATCCTCACTTAAATGCACTAAATGCAGACAGTGTTTGCCATAAAGACGATGTTCTTGAGGCTACTGTCTTAAAAAAAGAAGAGTAAACTTATTTTTTATAGAGGGTGAAGGATGTTGGAAGGGTCAGGATTAGGAATATCTGGAAAGAAAGAGAGCCTACAGTTACGTACATTTTTTCCTTTCCGTAAGAGAAAAATGAGGACTTGGAAATTCGGATCCCTCTTGGATGTCAGAGATTTAAAGAACACATTTTTAGTTTTAACCAGTTGTAGTCAAAATGCTACAATACAATAAAAATGAAAGAGAATGAAGAGCATTTGACTCCCGCACTTAAAATGATGTATACACAAAGTTTAAACTGGTTATGACAAAAGCTTGTAGTTTTTGTTTCTTGAAATATATTAAAAAGGAAAAGAAAAACAAATTTTGGCAGTCTTTCAGTATATATAGCTTAAAATATAATTTTTAGTACTTGGCACCATATGTATGCCATTATATTTGATTTTGCATTACTGTGTCACAAAGCTTTCCTTAAGGCTTTGATTTCATGATTATGGGGGGGAAAGGCACAACCACAGTTCTTTCTTTTCTTAAATTTCATCACCGTTGATGTGGTTTCTTTTTATGTTTAAAATGTGCAAACTATCAAAAAAAAATTATAGAGTAATATTGGAGTTCTGTTGATTTTAAATATACATCATAATACTTTACAAGCAAGTTAAAATGGATTTAACTTGAAAATCATAGAAGATGCAAATGACCTTTTCAAAAGAAACACAATGTGTTCTGATACTTTTTGTGACTAATACCATGCATCCGTGATCAATGAACTATGTGGTTTTTGAATCAGACGTAGACCATTAGTACTACTATTTGAGCTAAACTTCTGCATGGTTCATAATTTTAAAGTGTGTAGTTAATATTATGCATGTTCTTGTCCTCTTTCTTCCATTCTTACAAGTACTGTGCCCATTTGCAAAACAAAAAAAAAGCTAATAATCAGTAATAGTCCTATAAAAGATGTTAACTATGTTTAGTCATTGACTGATCTTGCTCTAACCTTAAAATTTTGTGATTATTGACCTCTGTTGCATTTATTCTAAAAGAAAAAAAAATTATCTAGCCGTTTTGAATATCAACGTTACCCTGGTGTACTCATTGCCGTATGCATTATTGTTCTCTGTTGCTGTTTTATGCCTTCATATTAGTAAATATGAAATTCTGTGGAAAAACACAAAAAAAGCTTTGATCTTCAAGAAATACCCCCCTTCTGTAGCAGGAAACAAATGGCTTGTTCTTGAGAACTTTCCCATCAAGAATTTAGTATAAGCAAATATACCTGTATCATTTTGATGTTTTTGTTAGTGTTTCCAAACTTAATGTACTTCAGAATCAGAATCATTTCTTTATATTCGTTTTCATATAATTCTCCTGATGCTCTTCATCACACATTAGTGATCAGAAATGAGGTGTAATTCCCTATTCCCTGCCCGCAAGAGCTAAGTAGGTATCTTAATGTAAGTTGAAGGGAGTTCTGCCCCAACTCATGGATTGTGCAAGAATGAACTACTGTTGGGTTTGATTGGTTGTAGATGGATTGTGGTGTGGTGTATTTGAAGGCTATTGAATGCAACTTACAATGCTTAATAAAAATCTTTATTCTTTTAGTATAACCTTGTTGTATGGTGTCTTACTTGTGTTCCCAATACTTTTTTTTCCCCCCACACAAATTTGAAGTCTTCAAACATCAGCAATTTTAGTAATTGATGGTGAGCTCTAGAAATAAAGATGGTAATGACAACAAGCTAGAGCCATGTTGAGCAGATGTTATCCTGTTTCCCCCAAAATAAGACATCCCCTGATAATAAGCCCAATCGGGCTTTTGAGTGCATGGCAATAAGGCCAAGCACTTATTTCAGGGTTCAAAAAAAATATAAGACAGGATCTTATTTTCGGGGATCTTATTTGGGGGGAAACACGGTATTAGAACTCATAACACTGGGAAATATAATAAATAATAAGCCTTGCTATTTTGAGTTCCATAATGTGCCATAAAGCATCTTGCTGACAGCAGCCAGTGATTTTGAGAGGACATATAACAGTGATGGCTAACCTTTTCTGGACCGAGTGCACAAAGTGCGCACGGCCGGCAAAATGCAATGTACGCGTGGACTCCCCGCACGCACCCCACCCTCTGCACATGCACGCACGCCGCCCCCACACATGCACGGCAGGGACCCGACGACCAGCTGCCCGGCAGGAGGCGCGCGTGCATGTGCAGCAGAACTGAACTGGGGCGACGGCTCACGTGCCCACAGAGGGCGCTGCGTGCCACCTGTGGCACACATGCCATAGGTTCGCCATCACGGACATATAACATGTATCGGCACAATTTGCTATGGAACCCAAATTAAACAAACATTCAATTTCTTATTCCATTGTGGATAACAGCCTTGGTGCTCCTATATTTAATTATAGAATTATTATGAATTAATTTAATTCAATAGCAAAGCTATGGCATTCTCAACAGAAACCAAGAAAGGACTTCAACTCATATCTGAAGTGCAACTACCCTAATGAATGGTTTTCAATGAAACATGGCTAACCTGCAACCATTCTAGGTAGGGAAGATTGCCTCCTGATTTTTTAGTTTCCCGTCTAGTTTGGAGCTCATTTTGGGAAGAGGATAACATCTTAAATGTGCATAGGGTTGGGACAGAATGAATTTTATTACTCCGCAGCAACTGCCATTTTCAAAGTGAGGTGTTCACCTTGGGGATGCCAGCAGTTTTAACTAATATAGTTCCTGATAGAATCTCATCGTTATTGTCAAAAGAAAACAGCTGTTTCTTTAGATAGATAAATAATTGTCTGGAATTGGTCTACTTTCTGCCACTTTTCTACTTTTTTGAGGCTGATAGGAAAAAACATAGGACAGAATCTGAATAGATTGTAATATATACAGTGCATTTCTGTTTTCTGGCTATCAATGGAGAAAAATAGGAAGGGAAAGACTGCTAAAGATAGTGAAGCATCCATTCCCATGGTCTTTCATATATTGTTTCTGATTCCCAGTTGTGTATTTTGTCCCATCCCCTGTATCTCTGTTGCATTGTCCCCAAATTGTTATTATTCGCGTGTATGCATTCAGTTAAAACATTATTAGCTATTTTTGTGCTGACTGTGCCAAACTAGAGCAGTCTAGTTTCTACAGCAGTCATACTATTTTTGTCCCTTGCTTCAAACTGCACTGAAGCAAATCACTAACCATCTGGTGCAGATTTGTGGGGTGGCACTGCAAGGTGAAGGAGAAGTCCATTCCTTTTGTTTTTACCATTCTGGTTGTGGACAAGCAGCACTAAATGCTGCCTAGTGAATTAATAACAACCTGCTTACAAATACTCTAGAGCAGATAGATTCATTATAATAATAGAAAAAGAAATCCTAGAATTTGCTCAGGTCCTCCAGTCAAATGCTCAGTAAAGTGTTACCAGATAGCTATCCAAATTTCTACTTCAACATATCCATTGAGACCCAACTTTTCATCTCTTGGCTAATTTTATTGTTGAATTATTACTACATTAACTTGGAATCTGCTCTCCTGTAAATGAAAATAACTCAAGTCATTCAGGCCCTAGTCATCTCACAGTTAGACTATTGTAATGCCCTGAAGAGCATTTGGAAGCTACAGCTGGTGCAATGTGCAGCAACGCAGGCAGTTCTTGGGGCCCAAAGAATGGCCCATGTAACACCACTGCTCCGCAAACTGCATTGGCTGCCAGTCTGCTTCCGGTGCAATTCAAGGTGTTAGTAGTAATCGTTAAAGCCCTTCATGACATGTGTCCAGGCTACTTGAGGGACCATCCCATCCCACTGGGATAGGCCTGTCCCACCCGTGCCGGCAGAAGAGGCATGCTGCAGGCCCCTGATTATTCCAGCTGGCGGAGTCCAGGAGAAGGGCCTTCTCTGCCGTTGTACCTGCCCTCTGGAACATCTTGTCCCCTGGAGTAAGGTTGGCTCCAACCCTTCTGACCTTTCTTAAGAGCCTAAAGACCTGCCTGGGCCAGCTAGCTTGGGGCTTCAATGTGGGAACATTACAATGGAGGTGGTTGATCAAATAACAACAGATCCCACCTCCCCACATCCTTCCCCCGCCTTCCCCATCTTTTATTGGATCATAGCATTTGGCTTGTTTTATTATTATTTTTAGTATGTATAAATATTTATCTTTTATATGATTGTAAACCATCCAGAGTTACTCTGTGGTAAGATGGATGGCCAATAAATTTTATAAATAAAAATTAAATAAAATATTCACTATTTTTCACTCTAGAATGATGGGAAGGGGGGTTTCAATGATATATATTGCACCCATCTACCCTTTGGAGTTCTTTGTAATTGTTGCTATAGTATTTACTGTTTCCTTAAGTTCCTTTTCCCATTCTCCTGTCATGGAATCTCCTGTCATTGCTCTTTTGAAAGTAAAAAAAAATAAAAAAAAAATCCAATTCAACTACACTCCAACTTAGTTCCCCTTAAAAGTCAAGAATTCCAGCATTACATGGTCATTTTTCTCCAATATTCCTGTTACTTTTATATCCTCAACTAAGTCTTTTTGGGTTAGCCTCAGTGAAGGATAGCTGTTTTTGTTGTATTTTCCTCCAGTCTGAAGGTGAAAGTTGTCAGCAAGAGAAGTCAATAATTCGTTAGAAGAACCATACGTAGCAGAATTTGCCTCTCAACAGATATCAGGTTAATTTAAGACCTTCATCTATACTGCTTCCTATTGTACAGTCTGAATCATTTTCAGGTGAAGAGAATAATTCTAGTAGAGTTCTCCAATTTAACAAATGTTTGTAGCATTTCAAAAACATGCTATGATGGTAGTATTTCAATTGTCCAGTCACCTACTGGTTACCATTGTGAGTGTTGCCAGTCACAAAATGTACTTAACCAGAAGATATGGGAGGTGAAGATAGTCCTCAAACATCCTCTGTAACTTCCCACTACTCTTGACTTACCTGGGTCTTTATTCTGGGTGAATAAGTATGATTCTAAAGAAAGGGCTGGTCTCTAACTACTGAGAGTGACAGATTAATTCATTTAAAGAATTATTCAGCCCATATAGAGGTTAAAATAATGTTGGATTCAAAATTTAAAATAAAGAAAACAGCCGGGGCATATTCTGAGCTATGTTAGGAACCTCAAAGTTTACAACTCTACTATTCTCTCGCTTTCCAAAAGTTGAAATCCATTTCTCAGACCACTTCCACTGCTTTTGGCAACAGTGGGACGTGACAAATTAATGAATTTCAAAAGAAGCTTGTACGTGAATTTTGGTTCTCAGATGTATAGAATACTTTGAGAGTTACTTGTATGGAATGCATTGACAGAGGCTCTTGTGACCAGGAGCAATATCAGGAAAAGGAACTCCATTTAAATGTTTTCTTGTTAAATCTGGTCCTGTTACAAAAAAGCCTCAACTTGTGTGGATCCATGTTAATAAAGGGCGTTAGAGTGCACTGCAATTCATTTCTGTTAGAATGCCATAGTTGAGTAGTAAACTCTTGATTTACATGACTTTCATTATAAGACTTTGGATGCAACAGAAAAAAGCCATTATCTTTCAAATCATTCTGATATGGTCTAGAATAGAATAGATAGAAGAGAATTTTTTATTGGCCAAGTGTGATTGGACACACAAGGAATTTTTCTCCGGTGAAGATTAGTAAATAGTTTGACAGTGTTGAGGGAATTATTTGTTTAGCAGAGTGATGGCGTTAGGGGAAAAACTGTTCTTGTGTCTAGTTGTTCTGGTGTGCAGTGCTCTATAGCGTCGTTTTGAGGGTAGGAGTTGAAACAGTTTGTGTCCAGGATGTGAGGGGTCTGTAAATATTTTCACAGCCCTCTTTTTCACTCGTGCAGTATACAGGTCCTCAATGGAAGGCAGGTTGGTAGCAATTGTTTTTTCTGCAGTCTACGTCTTCTCATGAATTCATTAACTTGAAAGTTTATGCCACTGAAATGTATGTATTGGTAGTAGCTTCTTCCTTTCAAGGAATAGTCAGTCACTGTAGCATACCAAATTCTAACCACTTACTAAAGACAAATATTTGCTGTTGCTTGACCTATCCGAGGTGGCGCAGTGGTTAGAGTGCAGTACTGCAGGCTACTTCAGCTGACTGTTCAGCAGTTCAGCGGTTCAAATCTCACCGGCTCAAGGTTGACTCAGCCTTCCATCCTTCTGAGGTGGGTAAAATGAGGACCCAGATTGTTGGGGGCAATATGCTGACTCTGTGAACCGCTTAGAGAGTGCTGTAAAGCACTGTAAAGCGGTATATAAGTCTAAGTGCTATTGCTATTGCTATCAGTCATTTGCAGAGATTCTTTTTTATTTAATGCCCTGTGTGTAGTCTGTGAAGTCAGCTGTAGAATCATCCCCTTGGGAATCGTTGGACTCACACCTGGTTTCACTCTGCCTCTACAGAGTACAATAAGGCTCAAAAAAAGAGAAATGCATTGAACTGGTAGAGGTGCCCCAGCAATTGCTAAGCACTTCTAGCCTGGAGAAATTCGTCCCGGGCCCACCGTTAAACTTAGTAATTGGAGGCAAGTCCTGCTCCCTCTGCTGCTGCTGTTTATTGCCACTGCTGCAAGTAAAATTATACTTGCAAGTGATATTAAATTCAATGTCCAATATAAAATCTGTGGTATGTAAATGTGTTACATGCACATAGCCGTATGTATAGGATTGCAACTAGATCAATCTTACAAATGCCGCTGCCGGCTGTCCCAGGCCGTGGAAGGGTCACGTGGCAGGGTTTGAAATCATAAACCGCTCAGAAGTCAAAGGAACATTTGCTTTAAATGAGTGCTCTGTATTGCCTGGTCAATTTTATTATCCCTTATTGCAGGGGTGGGTTCTGGATCCTTTTGCTGCCGGTTCGCTCAGGGTCGCGGCGAGCGCGCGCAGCAATCAAAAAATAGTTTCTGCGCATGCACAGAAGCAAAATCCAAGATGGCGGCGCCCACGGAGACACTGACAGAACCAGCTCCGTGACGTCATTGCCAAGTTACGAACAGTTCTAAAGAACCAGATAGAACCGGTAAGAACCCACCTCTGCCTTATTGTAGCAGCATGCCCTTTCTGCAAGGAGAAAAGATTGGTCTCCTCTTAAATCTGCTACTTGAGTCCTCTTTTTTTTTTTTTCTGAAAAGAAAGATCCTTCCAACTTCACTCCCCACCCAGCCCCTTTTAAAGGACTGTCTGCTTTCTTAGTTTTGAACTTCAGAATTTATTTTATGGGTTCATGCTTCTCGCTTACCCAAGTAGTAATATAAATCCAAGCATTTGTCTGATTCATTTCACTCCGTCTTCATTTGCAGAGATAAAAAGGGGAGGGAAAATGTGAAATTGACCAAATTCACTAAGGCTCAGTAGTATAGAAAGATCCTGAAGGACTGGCCTACAGGGCCGAAAATCATGGAATGGCCTTTTAATATATTCTAGCTGATGGGAGCCTTAAAAAAAAAGGGAGGAACATCGGGTTGGTAGACCGGGGCCCGTAGAGGGGTAGGAACTGCCAGAGAGGCTTGGGCCAGGTCTGGAGGTGCTGGTTCTATGCAGGGAAGCCTCCAGCAAAGTTGGTTGATGTGTCGGCGCCACAGGCAGCCATCAGTGAGCTGGACCCTATAAGAGCAGGGTCCAGTTAGGTGGGTCACCTATCCCGGTAGCCACTTTTGGCCTGCCCCAAAGTTAAGTAAATATTAAACTTTGGCCTGCCCCAAAGTTAAGTAAATATTTAATAAAAACAGGATCCCCCACTGAGAACTCCCTGGGCCTTTGGTGAGGAATAGGTGGTTGTCCATGAGCGAAGTTAGGATGCAGATGGTCCAACATGGTTCTGAGACGGCGGCCCATGAGCAACTCAGCGGGGCTGACCCCTGTGACCTGGCAAGGGGTAGTGTGCTGGGCAGTTAGGTAGGTGCAAAGGCTCTGATGCCAATTGGCATACCCCAGGCGCCCCAATGCCTCTTTAGCTGACCTAACAGCCTCTCAACCAATCCATTAGCCGTGGGGTGTGCGGGCGCTGTGGGGGCATGGCGGATCCCTAATTTGGCCAGGAACATTTGGAAGGAGGCAGAGGTGAATTGTGGCCCATTGTCAGTAACTATTGTATCAGGGAGCCCATGGGTGGCAAAAAGCTGTCTAAAATTTTGATAATAACCTCAGAGTTGGTTGGCATTGAGACACCCAGGCCTCTATCTCTTGGTCCATCCCAGGCCACCACACATAGCTGCGGCCAAGTGCCTTCATACGCATAATACCCGGATGTGCAGAGTGTAGGCACGTGAGTATGGCTTGCCTAACCCCGGGGGGAATTACCACCCTATGCCCCCACAGCAGGCAGCCCTGTTGGATAGAGATCTCATGTTGCCTAGCCAGGAAAGGTTGAAACGGGGCAGGAACAGGCCCTGGCGGCCATCCCCTACGAGCCCAATCTCCCGCCAGCCAGCTGCTTGCATTGTAGCCAATCAGGCATTGACAAGCAGCCGGCTTGGCTTTTTCTGGTGGACTTAACAGCCAATGATTATCAGCCCCACTTGGGAGTAGGTCCAACCACCCCTCTCATGCATTTAGTAGCATGACTGGTGGTAACATAGGAAGGGAGAGAAACAGATAGTTGGAACCCATCCGTTACTGTCTTGACACTACTCCTCATTCACTTGTGGGCAGCTCTGCCAAGATGTTGCTGAGGTATAAGGGTAGTTTTTGTCTCTACGTTCATTTTAATTTGTCAGCAGGACTCTTATTCTGAAATGACATTGTACACTGATATGAAGTTCTCATGTGATACCTGTACTGCGCATGTGTTACTCTTTCCTTTGTTCTCTTTGTTCTTCACCATGTAGACACAGACTTAGGTGTTCTTATTTTTGTTATGCAAATATATTACTTTTATTCTTTCCTGGACTCCGGTCTTATTATTGAGAATTGAGAGCAGGGAAACAAGATCATGTCACCTCTAATTATTTTTCTCCGCAACATGGTAGCAGAGGATGGTTATCTTTATTGCTCTAATGTTTCCCCGCTCGTCATTCTCAGATAGCCGGCCAGGTTTGTTAGCCAGATTTATTAGCGACCGAGGAACGCTGATTAATCACTGCAAGAATGACCAAAAGAAAGAAAAAGAAGAAACGTCGTACTGATATCTACACGCCGCCCGAATCTGAGAGTGGATGTCAAGAAGAAGATTTAATAAGGTCAGTGTGTCCAAGCACGAGCACCCACAAGGCTTCTGAGGAATCTGGGGGAGCTGGACAACCTGACACAGAGCTGGATAG
>QLTV01000240.1:1622442-1633198 GCA_003457575.1 Thermophis baileyi
GTTTTTAAAAATCTTTAATAAAAACTATTAAAAAAAGAAAAGAAATAACAGAATTAGATGAAATCCTCACAGGAACGGATGAAAGACTAATTAAAAAATTGTATAATTATTTACTATATATTGATTTAGAGCAAGAACAACTGAAGGAAACGATGATAAAATGGGCAAGGAATTTTGGACATACTATAGAATTGGATAAATGGCAACAGCTGTGGGAAAGAAAGTATAAATTGACAATGGCAACAGCATATAAAGAAAATATGTATAAAATGTTTTATAGATGCCACATGTCACCGGAAAGGATAGCTAAAATGTTTAAAGATAAATCTATGAAATGTTGGAAATGTCAGAAATACCGGGTTCTTTTTATCACATGTGGTGGACATGTGCTGAAGCCAAAGTGTATTGGAGTTTAATTCAAATATGGATAGAAAAAATAGTGAAACAATGTATAGAGCTGACACCAGAGATATTCCTGTTGGGTATATTACCAGAGAAATTTAATAAAGAAGATACATATTTAATTATTCACATAATTACAGCAGCTAGAATTGCATTTGCACAAAATTGGAAACCAATAAAAGCCCCTTTTGAAGGGGAGGTAATTAAAAAGTCAAAGAGTATTGGAGTTTAATTCAAATATGGATAGAAAAAATAGTGAAACAACGTATAGAGCTGACACCAGAGATATTCCTGTTGGGTATATTACCAGAGAAATTTAATAAAGAAGATACATATTTAATTATTCACATAATTACAGCAGCTAGAATTGCATTTGCACAAAATTGGAAACCAATAAAAGCCCCTTTTGAAGGGGAGGTAATTAAGAAAATATTGGATTGTGCAGAGATGAATAGATTGACAATGAAAATTAAAGACAAGGAAGATTCAGAATATTATAATGTATGGGTGAAAGTTTATGATTGGATAGAAAATGAATATGTATAGAAGATAAGTAACACCAATTAAATTGGAGGAAAATGGAGAACGAAAGGGGGTAGACCCAGGTGACAAAATTAGGTAGTAAAGGAGGCAGCTTTAAGATAGTAGTGTATACCTAGAAAAAGGAAATATATAACTTATGTATAGATATGGATACAGAAAAAATATAAGTCTAAGAGTTGCACCAATAATTAAATGAAGTTAGGGATATGTGTTACCTGTCTGTTAACCATAAGATGAATTATGATTAGAATCACTCAGGAAGGGGTAAGAGGGAGGAAGAGGAAGTAGAGAAGGGAGGGGAGAAGGGGAGAGGAGGGAAGTAGGAAAGAGGGAGAGAAGGAAAAGAAGGTAGAGGGAAGAGAGGGAGATAGAGGAAGAGGAGTGCTATGAAATATTGGGGGAAAACAGATGGGCGATAGAAGTATAAAAGGTGCAAAATTAGGATATTGGTTTATGGTTTATTGGATAAAAATGTATAACTATGTATATCTGGATATGATTTATGGTATATGAATGGATGTATATATGGAGACTGTGGGAGGAAATTTTTTTAAAAAAAAACACACACACAAGGACTTACATTGTTCTAAGTTACTACTCAATTGATATGAAAGTTATATTTTACATCATGAGAGACCAAGTGTAGCCTGGCGATGTGTCAGTTCTGCTAGCCTTTGTGTCCCCCCCCCAATGACTTTTGAGGAAAATGAGGAAAAATAAGAGGATAGGGATCAACAATGGAAAAAAGAAAGTTCCTGCTAGTGTAGTTCTCTTCCAACTCAAGGATAGGTGGAGAGCACTTAGCAAGAGGAAAGTCCCTTTCTCTTCAAACCCTGAGATAATTAAGATCAAGAAAACAAGCAACCGGATTGACACAAAACGCTTCAGGTGATATTGTTGTGCAAACTATACATTTCACAGGGTTATGATGATTGTCCTTCACTTATAAGCCTTCCTTGTTTTTTCATTGCATTGGTTCTTCTTTTTCCTTTTTACCAAAAAGGCAAAAAATATGAAAAGAGAGGCACAATACAGGGGTGAAATGCTACCGGTTCGGACCAGTTCTGGCGTCCAGGTAGAGAAAATTTTGATTGGTTCGGACTGGTTGGTAGGGAAAATTTTGATTGGCCCTGCCCACCTGCCCTCCCCCTCCTCTCCCATCTCCTATATTCTGTTGTTTATTAGCTCAGCTGATTCGAACGGCGGGTTGCCCACCATGCCCACCAAGCCATGCCCACCAAGCCACGCTCACAGAACCGGTAGGGAAAATTTTTAGATTTCACTACTGGCACAATAATCACATAATGCCTATGGATTAAGAATAACCTTCAAAAGCCTTTTCAGGTTGCTAACCATGGAGATTCAGCGATTTTTCTGAAAATGCAATTCTGAAATGTTGTCATTTCAAGACAACAATGTAGTTGGGAAAACATCTATTCAAGTTCCATCTCTGGCAATTATGTGAAATAATGAAAGCCATTTCAAAGACAACTAATAATATGGTCAGTTGACTAATATATGTATGACCAAGTGACCAAAGATGGAAGACCTTATATCCATTTTTTCTCCCTTTTTACTTCAGCTTCTATTTTTTCCCCCTTTCTTTGAATTTAGAATGTGGGCCCTTGATAAAAGAGACATGGATCATGACTATTACAAAAATAAAATGAAAAGATCAAGTATTATGTATGTTCACCACCTTGAGTTATTTATAAAAATAATAAAGGCAGGATCAAAATCAAATCAATAAAATGGGATTTCACTGGCAAGCCCTTTTCTCTGTACTCTTTTAAACAAAGGACCCAGATTTATTGTTCAATATTGAGACGACAACACAAACTATGGAAGAGAAATCATGATCTATTCTGTTTATAAGAATTGTTATGATACCATTAGTCTTTTTTTTTTAAGAAAAATCTACATTTTAGAATGTTAGAGTTTGTTTTTTTTAAACTGCATTGTGATTTTTGAGCATATCAGGAAACATTAAATAAAGTTGGTTGATGAGAGTACTTCGGCATGTCAGTACCCCGTGGGCAGAGTTAAAGTTTAAATAAATCTCCATGTTAAGTTGATGAATTGTTCATGCTTACATAAGATGCTGGAAGAAGAATCCCTAAAAGCCTTCATCATGGTTGGGCATTCAGCTGAAGTGTGGATGTTAGAAATGTTTAGCAGGGTAGAAGAATAATGTTTTCTTTAACAAGACAGCAATCAACCTGCAGGAGGTCCTTAAGTGATCTTGGATGTACTTAGCTGTTTTAGTCATCCCAACTTCCTTAATAATTAGTAGTTAATTATTTTGAACTATGCTGCTAACCATCTTATAATGAACTTTTCCTTTACTTTGTCAATCATTGTAATCTACCATTCTGTTTTTGCAGCTTGATGAGATTTTAAAGGAGTGGTAGAAGGATTTGATTGGCTAGGTGGCAAACACATATGTAAATTAATTTTATGAGCATTCATTGTCACTATTTCTTGGCATCTTTCTTTTAACACATTTCCAAAAAGCCTTTCAAGAAAGCCCTTCTAATGCAATTTACAAACCACAATATAATTAATGATGCATATACATTTAGGTAAACGTAAAACCTAAACAAAGGTTTTCAATTTCTACAATGGCTTTCTAACTATGACTATCATAGCCAGGGCATTAAAAATCCAAGTCATAAAACAATTACTTGAGAAATCTATAAGATGGCTAAATCTCAGACTTTGGTCATTCCGACAAGACTTATGTATCCTGAGATTTCTGTCTACTGGCAATTTTGTAAGACTTCTGCATTTTGTTTAAAGTTCTCGTGAGATTTGATGATTTTTTTTTCAAATTTCAGTCATATACGTATGTTTACAAATGTAGGAAATGGAAAAAGTAGCACCTAATCAGAGAATCTTCAAGGTAATCAGAAAAAAACTGTAGGCCTGTCTCAAAAAACAAACAAACCCTACAGCTCTGAAGAAAAAAGACTCCATAAGACAATTAGAATTACACTTTATTGAGATAGGATACTGTAAGACAATCTTACAAGCCTGACTAAATTTTCTCTTTCCTCTCTAATATTTCAGGGCATCGGGGAGGGGCCAGTCTGAGTCTTTTCCTCCTTTATCTGTTTCCTGGCCTCAAAGCAATTTTTGCACATGTTGTGCAGCAGTCTCTGAATATTTTTTCCAAAGTCATCGCCATGGCTCGCTGCATGATACCAAAACCAGCCAAAAGGATTAGACTCCACTTGGAGTATTGTACAAGTAGTCCTAAACTTACAACTATATATGTAGTGACCATTTGAAGTTACAATCTCTGGGCAGTGGTATCAATTATGCCAAAAATCAACAGTTGCCTAGCCTCAGGATTAAAAATCACAAGACAAAATTCTTTAATCCATGGGGAGGATGGGGGAAGGGGGGGAAGAAACACCCCAATAGGTATAAGAAGGGACTACAGTTTTGTACAGATAGAGGGCAATCTATTATTCCAAGTGGTTCTTTAGTAGACAATAAAGCTTCTTACCCAAAACCATACAGTGTCTTGAGTGTCCAGTTGAGATCAAGAGCCTAAAAGCCAAGTTATGTCAAGCCATTCCACCAAGGCTTCTGTGGGAAGCTCTGCTGAGGTCTTGTCAATGAGTTGATAGCAACTACAATGATTTACTAGCAATAATACGAATAAGAAAAAGAACTACTGTGTTTCCCCCAAAATAAGACCTGGTCTTGTTTTCTTTTGGGCCCTAAAATAAGCACCAGGTCTTATTTTGGGGGGATGTCTTACCCACTTACCTTAGGACCACCGCAGCCAGGCCTCCCACGGCCCAACACCTGTCATGCCACTGCCTGACTTCTGCGGCCACTCATGGACAGACTTCATGTGGCACATCGTGCTGGTGCCACCACTGACTTGATTTTTCAAATTTAAGTCATATATGTATGTATCTAAGTGTAGTGGATTTCTATCTCACTTTTCATCAGTTTCATAAACATGGAAGTTGCAACTCATTCATATAAAGGTCATAATCATACTCTAATAATTGTAAAAATAAACAGAAGAAACCCCAGGTCCAAAAGGTGAAGACTTAAGAAACTTCTATTATTAAAGGAAGACATCAAACTGAACTGCCAAGAGGAATGAAAATGACTCTTCCAAAATAACTTAGTTTCTGATGTTTCTTTATCTACTGTCTGGGAGCCCAGCAAAGCATTTATGAGAAGGTTGTTCTCTGACATAAATTAGAAGGAAAGAGATGGAAAATCAGAAGAATACCCTGATGAATACCCTGAAGCAATTGGCATTAAGGCACAAGCAGCCCAGCTTTTGACTCAGAACAAAAGATAACAGTGATTCACAATCAACGAAATTTAATGGAAGTAAACAAGACCTATAAAAAGCTGAATTTTGTTAAACATACATACTTTGGGAAGTCAGATAAGTTACTGGTTTATAAACTGCATAAGTAACAATATAAAATAAATATACTTTGTTAAAATATTCATGAACTGGGAGAGACATGGTAACAAGGTCAGCCAATGAATAGGCATAGCAACTAAGTCAGCCAATGAGATCTTAAACACATCTGAGTCTGTGCAGAGAATTGAAACTGAAACTTAAGCTTAAAGGCTGGGCCCACTCTGTACTCTGTCTGCTCTAAACTCTGAATTAGAAACTGCTTGTAACTGCTGCTACATTAAAAAAGAACTCTGCTACTGGTATTGTAAATACTCATTATGTATATAAAGAAGTTAATGAATCCAGCTGAATCAGTTTGTCTGTGTGTGCTTTCTGGAAATGATTTTCTGCAACAAACTCTGACATACTTCTGTCTGGGATGGAGCAGTTCTCACCTCCATTGGGAGATAAAAATAATCATAATATAAAAATAATCATAAAAATCTTATTTTATAATTGATATGGTGCTGACCACAGCTGTTATATATTACTTGGTCTTAGTTTTTATCTATCTATCTATCTATCTATCTATCTATCTATCTATCTATCTATCTATCTATCTATCTATCTATCTATCTATCTATCTATCTATCTATCTATCATCTACCTTATTATATATTAGCTCCTGGCTCTGCCAGATGGCTTGGGACCCAATGAGGGAGCTTCATACTGAACATGGTTGACTAATTAAAATTCAACCCCACCTTCCCACCCACACACAGGGTGCAGCCCCCTTTTCTGACATCTTGTGTACATGATTTTATCTGTTAATGTTTTTATTTGCTGTGTTTTTTAGAATGGATGGTTATAATGTTTTTATGTTAGAAGTCACCCAGAGTCATTGGATATGAGATGGGCGGCAAATAAATGTTATAAATAAATAAATAAAAATAAAAATTTACAAATACAGAAATAAAAGACTAGAGTAATACTAAGAAGGTCTAAATTTTTCTAAGTAATATTTTATTCAAAATATTAAAATTAATTAAATATTGAAAATTCTACCCTAAAAACTGGGATTGTCACAATTTTCTTTCCTGATCATATGTACTACACAAGACAGTTTGGGTGGCAAAAGACAGGCCTGGAGTAATTTTAGAGCCAAATCATGTAGTACAGAGATGGGTTCCTTCCAGTTCGGACCCGGTTCGCCTGAACCAGTAGCGACCCGCTGGTGACGTCACAGTGACGTCATGGATCCAATTCGGTCGGTGCCGGTCCGTGGGTGCCACCATCTTTTTTTTTAAAAAAAATTTGAATTTATTTTTGAAATTATTTATTTTTTTGAATTTTTTTCTGGGTTTTTTTTCTTCTGTGCATGCGCAGAAGCCGAGTTTCCGGCACTGCGCATGCGTCGCCATCTTGTTTTTGGCTTTTGGGGGGGGGATTTTTGGATTTTTCGGCACTGCGCATGCGTGCGTGTGCCCACACGGCGCGGCCACGTGGCGCAGGAGGAAGCAAACCAGCAGCGAGTTAAGTTAGAACCCACCCCTGATGTAGTATTTATATATCAAGACCTGCATTTTGAATTGCACCCAAATCATATTCTAGGCTGCATAAACAGAGGGATAGAATCAAGATCACGTGAAGTGTTAATACCACTTTATAATGCCTTGCTAAGGCCACACTTGGAATACTGCATCCAGTTTTGGTCGCCATGATGTAAAAGCCTCTAGAAAGAGTGCAGAGAAGAGCAACAAAGATGATTAGGGGACTGGAGGCTAAAACATATAGAAGGTTGCTGAAACTGGGTATGTATGTCTACGGTAGTTTAATGAAAAGAAGGACTAGGGGTGACATGATAGCAGTGTTCCAATATCTCAGGGGCTGTCACAAAGAAGGGGGTCAAGCCAGTGGTGGGTTGCTACCGGTTCACAGGCGAACCGGTAGCGGTAATTTGGCCTGGGTCACAGAACCGGTAGTGACCGCTGGCTGGCCATGCCCCCAAACTGGTCGCCCGGTCGCTGCTCGCTCGCTTGCCCCATCCACCCACCCCAGTTACTTCCTTTTCCTCCTCACCTCCCGGGCGGCTTGCCTGCCTAAGCTGCCTTCCCACGTGGTGCCTGCCCTGCTGCGCCCCAACTGAGCTACCTCCTCCTGCCTACAGGTAAGTCGCGCTAGCCCCCCCCAAGCTTGCTGCATCCCCCTCCCTGTCCCCACCGGGCTCCCAACCTTACCTTCCTCCCACAGCTGGTGGCAGAGGGGAAGGCATGCCAGCGCCCACGAGGAACGTTATTGTTAAGGAGGACCACTCCTTGGCCCCAGCCATGCGTTTTGAAGACCGGGCTATTGCAATAGCTTTTCACTCCAAGCAGCCCGGGCTTGAAAACGCATGGCTGGGGCCGAGGAGCGGTCCTCCTTAACAACCTCCAAAACTGCTCCAAGCCTCGGTTCCTCGTGGGTGCTGAAAGTACCAGCCTGGCTGTTTCTCTGTGCCTGGCTTTCCGGATGGGTCCCCAAAGCGCTGTGCTGCGAAAGATGCTCCCCCAGCAAGAGAGTGGTGGAGAGAAGAAGCAGCTGCTGATCACATGGAGTGTATCAGAGTTTGTTGCAGAAAATTAAATCCAGAAAGCACACACAGGCAGACTGATTCATCAGGATTCATTTAAATAAAAAACTTCTTTATATACAAGAATATATATATAATACCAATGTAGATTCTTCTTCAAGCAGTTACAAGCAAACACACAGGCAGGAGAGAACAGTTAGTTTCATTTCAGAGTTCAGAGTAGACAGAGACAGAGTGGACTGAGCCACGCCCAGCTTCAGTTTCGATTCTCTGCACAGACTCAGATGTGTTTAGCTCTCATTGGCTGACTTAGTTGCTATGCCTATTCATTGGCTGACCTTGTTACCATTGGCTCTCCCAGTTCATGAATAATCTGACAGAGCGTTATTCTCCAGTGACTTGTTTTCTCTCCACCGATTTCTTGCTGGGAGAGCGAGAGAGTCTTTCGCAGCACAGTGAACGCCTGTAAGTGTAAGTCCCATCCGGAAAACCAGGCAGAGAGAAACATGTTGAATCCTATTTCTCTCTGGCGCACCGCTTTCCGGACTTACCAGGACCCAAAGCACAGTGCTGCGAAAGACTCTCTCTCTCTCTCCCAGCAAGAGAGTGGGGGAGAGAAAACAAGTTGCTGGAGAACACGTGGAAGGCTCCATCATGTGCTCTCTAGGTCAGTGGCTGCTGCTTCTCCCCCCTGCTGGGAGAGAGAGTTTCACAGCACTGTGCTTTGGGAGTTGGACTCCTGTAAGTCCCATCCGGAAAGCCTGAACTTTGGGAGTCGGACTCCTGTAAGTCCCATCTGGAAAGCCCAAGGGCTCCCCTGCCTGCCGCCACCTGGAGCTCCCATTTCGGCCGCTGCTGCACCCTGCCTACCGCCGGAGCTCCCCTTTCGACCGCTGCTGCCACCTGCCACCACCTGGAGCTCCCCTTTCGGCCGCCGCCACCGCCCTCCTGCCTGCTGCTGCCTGGAGCTCCCCTTTTGGCCGCTGCCTGGAGCTTCCCTTTCATCCGTCCCCGCTGCCTCCGCCCCCCCAACTGCTGCTGCCTAGAGCTCCCCTTTCAGCCACCGCCACCTGCCGCCGCCTGGAGCTCCCCTTTTGGCCGCCGCCCCCCTGCCTGCCGCTGCCTGGAGCTCCCCTTTCGGCCGCCGCTGCCCCCCCACCTGCCGCTGTCTGGAGCTCCCCTTTTGGCCGCCGCTGGCTGCCACTGCCTGGAGCTCCCCTTTCGGCCGCCGCCACCACCTGCCGCCACCTGGAGCTCGGCACGGCAGCCCCAGGACATTTGCCCGCCTTCCCAGAGCAGCAGTCTCGGCTCCAGCATGGCATCTCCCCCGAGGGCCACCCGCCGTCAGCCTTACCTTTACGGGCAGCCGCACACTGGCTCTGTTGGATCTGAAGGGCATGGTATTCAGGCCGGCGGAGGCGTGTGGAAGATCTAGAAGGTAAGGCTGACGCTGGTGGCGGGGGAGGGAGACCCGCTGCGCTCGGCCGAAGAGCCGCCTTGGGAGGACATGGTGGGGCTCGCTTGCCTTTTGGGCCTGGCGCGCTCGGCTTGTGTGGAGCCTTTGGGTGACTGCCGCCCACATCCACCTCAGGTCCCGCTGCCTGCATCCAGCCCATGATGGGGGATGCACCGCTTTCTTCCTTCTCCCACCGCTGCTGCTCTGGAGCTCGCCGGATCAGTTCGTCCCAAACCAGGTGTGTGTGTGTGTGTGTGTGTGTGTGTGTGTGTGTGTGTGTGTGTGAGAGAGAGAGAGAGAGAGAGAGAGAGAGAGAGGAAGATCGAGAAAAGAGACAAAGAAAGAAAGAGAGAGAGAGAGAGAGAGAAAGAAAGAAAGAAAGAAAGAAAGAGGAGAAAGGAAGGAAGGGAGAGAGAGAGAGACAAGAAAGAAAGAAAGAAAGAAAGAAAGAAAGAAAGAAAGAAAGAAAGAAAGAAAGAAAGAAAGAAAGAAAGAAAGAAAGAGAAAGGAAGAGGAAGGAAGGGAGAGAGAGAGAGAGAAGAAAGAAAGAGAGATAAAGAAAGAAAGATAAAGAAAGAAAGAAAGGAGAAAGGAAGGAAGGAAGGGAAAGAAAGAGACTAGAAAGAAAGAAAGAGAAAGAGAGAAAGAAAGAGAGAAAGAAAGGGAAAGAGAAAGAAAGAGGAAGGGAGAGAGAGAGACAAGAAAGAAAAAGAGATAGAAAGAAAGAAAGAAAGAAAGAAAAGGGAGAGTGAAAGGAAGGAAGGGAGAGAGAGACAAGAAAGAAAGAAAGAAAGAAAGAAAGAAAGAAAGAAAGAAAGAAAAAGAGAGAGAAAGAAAGAAAGAAAGAAAGAAAGAAAGAGAAAGAAAAAGAGATAAAGAAAGAGAATTAAAGAAAGAGGAGAAAGAAAGAAACAAAGGGAGAGAGAGAGAGAGAGAGAGAGAGAGAGAGAGAGAGAGAGAGAGAGAGAGAGAAGAGGAAGGAAGTATTACAAACCCTGCCACTAGATGTGGCTTCAGAAGATGCTTTAAAACAGCACAGCAATCTAGGGCTGGAAGGGATCTCGGAGGTCTAGTCCAACCCCCTGCTGCAGCAGGAAACCTTATATCGTTCTGGATTATTTTGGTGCCTCTAACAGAGAGGAAAATTGCCAGAAAGGAGAAGGTGTTTGCTAGGACAAGGCTGCCATGCAGAGGAAGGCGGAGATAGTCCTTGACTTATGACCACAATTGAGCCCAAAATTTTGGTTGCTAAGCAAGAGCATTGTTACGTGAGTTTCACCACATTTTACTCAATCCATGACATCTACTGGCTTTAACAGTCATGTTCAAGCTAGGGAAGAACATCTGAAGGCGTGTGTAATGTTCTAATGTACGGAAGTTATAGTTAAATGTGGGGCAGAAAGTG
>QLTV01000240.1:1633322-1667848 GCA_003457575.1 Thermophis baileyi
ACCCCTTGTTTGCGGGGTTCCTCAGGATTCGGTCCTCTCTCCCCTCCTATTTAATATCTACATGAAACGACTGGGTGAGGTCATCCGACGATTCGTGGTGAGGTATCAGCAATATGCTGATGATACCCAGTTGTATATCTCCACCCCGCATCAGTTCAGTGAAGCAGTGGATGTGATGTGCCGGTCCCTGGAAGCTGTGAGGGACTGGATGGGTGTCAACAGGCTCAGACTTAACCCAGACAAGACTGAGTGGCTGTGGGTACTGCCTCCTAAAGACTGTATCGACTGTCCATCCTTGGTTCTGGGGGGAGAGAAATTGTCCCCCTCAGAACGGGTTCGCAATTTGGGTGTCCTCCTAGATCCACAGCTTAGATTAGAGCAACATCTAACAGCTGTGGCTAGGGGGACCTTTGCACAGGTTCTCCTGGTGCACCAATTGCAACCCTACTTGGATCAGGCGGCTCTCCTCACAGTCACCCATGCCCACCCATGCCAAGTGGTGATCCTTCATTTCCAGGGATAGCAGCTACTGATCCACCAGCCAAAGTTTGATAGAATAGAAAATAAAGCAGACTTTTGTATTTCTGCAGAAGAGAAAACAGAGAATTAAAGCTGTGTGGGAAAAACGATAAAAGGAAGGAAAGGAAAATTTCTGATTCCTATTTCTGGACTCCACATTCTATTTTCAGAAGGCAACTTCATTTTTGTTTACTTTTAAGGACATTAAGATGGCATGCACCCATACAGCTTATCTCTTAAGTTCAAGTAGAATGGAGTATCTTTGGAAATTTCTGCTGATGTTTTCAGCATCAGACTGACTGCTGTTAAAAGGAACTAGATGAATGGTTATTGTAAAAGGTAGAAAGCTGGCACTTAAGGCTAAAAAAGGCAAGGAAGAATCCTTAACAATTTAAAAGACTTGTAAATTTTTCAGCTCCAAGCCATGACTCTTGCTACAACATCTCAGGAGCTCATACATAGAACAGTGGTGCAAAAATGCCTCAAATGAATGGATAAATAAAATAATAAAAAAGCATAGATTAGAAATGCATTAATTCTTCTCCCTAGAACAGCGGTTCTCAACCTGTGGGTCGCGACCCCTTTGGGGGTCAAACGACCATTTCACAGGGGTCGCCGCACGCATTAGCCCGCCATCTTGGTGCCACCGTCACTGCAGGGGTGAAATGCTCCCGGTTTGGCCGTACCTGCGGGTTGCTGGATAGCCGGTAGCGACAGAAGTGGGAGACTTCGCCCACCCGCCACCATTTGGGTTCTTTTACCCTCTGCGCATGCGCAGAATGCTTTGCGCATGCGCAGAGGGTAAAAGAACCCAAATGGTGGCGTCCGGGCGAAGTCTCCCGCTTCCGACGCTATCAGCTGTCTGGCGACTCGCAGGCAAGCCCGAACCGGGAGCATTTCGCCCCTGGTGCCACGCCCCCTTTATCACCTCATCCCGTGCGGGGAGGGGGCGGGGAGGGGGTCGCGGCGGCAGGGGGGTCGTGGTGGCGGGGGGTCATGGGGGGGTCGCGGCATTAGAAAGGTTGAGAACCACTGCCCTAGAAGATGAAGTGATTAAGAAAATTCTGTTTTGTGCTGAAATGGATAGATTGACTTTGGAATTGAAAAATAAAGGTGAGACAGAATACTACGAGATATGGAACAAATTTTTATCAATGTTTGGGATAGAAAGGAAGGACCTAAAACAAGAAGTAACTAGGATTTATAGAATGGAGAATTAAAGTTATGTATGTTATTACAATAGAATGAAATTGGATAAGACAGATTTAAAATAAATACGGATGGAGGTATGATGTCTTTATACATGTAAATACGGTTACACTGTGTCCAATGTTTTAATGTGTATTTAATAAAAATAAAAAAAAGAAATGCATTAATTCTCATGCGGAACCTGAAGAGGGCTGCCGAGCGTTATCAGAGTCTGCTTTATGAAGTAGGAAGGACAGAAACTGATGCCAAAAAAAAAGCTGCAAGAACTTAGCCTTTAAGGTGTCATTTTTATAGTTGCCACTTAACAGTTTCCAAGGGCAGAGTGCTTTTATTTATGCTTTTAAATACATGTGAATCTCCTCCACAACCAATTAATAGCTGGAATATGCCATCATTAATTAGGTAAAATTATTTTGATGTTTTTCAATTTGCTTAAAAAAACATATGCATGTAAAGCCAAGCTACAAAGTAAGAGTAGTAGTGTCTCTTTGGTGACTTTGTTTGTTTAAAGGCAAAAAATTTTTAGAATACGATTCCTAGTCACCAGGTGAGTCTGGAGGTGTCCCAAAAAATCAAGAGAGTGGACACAACCATGTGGTCAGAAACAACCATTCTGCTCTCTTTTTACATGGATTCCCCATATTTTGCCAGTCCCAGCTAAAAAATTCACATTCTTTCTTTTGAAAATTGAGCTTAGAAAAAGGAGGGATGGCAAATTGACAGTGTCCTCCTATCAAATGACTGGACTGCTAATATTTTACCTTTTTGAAGCATTCATGCATGGAGACTGAGAAGGTTTGGGTTTATCTCAGTAACATGTTTTGGCTAGCACTGCTTAAAAAAGTCACATTGATGTATGATGGTATAAGATAACATCATCATTAGAAGAAAAGTTGCTTCAAATCACCTGGGAAACATCTGATTATACTATGTCAGGTGAAACCTTTAGCTTCATTGTCCCAAAGTGCTTTTTCAAAAGGCAACTGGACTCCCCCCCCCGAAAACCTTTCACTTTTCATCCAAAAAATTTCCTGGATGAGAAGTGAAACATTTTCAAGGGAAAAACCCCCCCAAAAGTCCAGTTGCCTTTTAAAAATCACCATTGGAGCAACCATGACCTGGATATTGAGACTCTCCATAGACTTTTAGCTTCATTGCATAAAGCATAATTCTTATTATGAATTGATTCATATTCCATTGCATTGGATCACCCAGACAAGGAGACTTTTGGTTGTTGCACTTCTAGTTGGCTTATATTCTGTTATTATTTTTAAATGTGGAGGATTTCTTAATTGTTAAGGGGAAAAGGTAGAAAGCAAAAGGGAGAAGGTGAAGAAGGAGAAGAAAGTTGTTTACATTGAGTGGTCTTGAGTATACACTCTTGCATTAGAATGTAAATTCCTTACTGGATCAGATTAACTTTAATAGGGGGTGCAGATAAAGATCCCCCTTGAAACTGCTCTCGATGAGAGAAACGATGAGAGAAAAGGAGCTTCAAACAGTCAGCCCCACAAAGAAATAGAGACAGAGGAGAATCCAGCGGGATGTGGAGAAACCCAAGAAGCTTCTGCATTTACTGTTTTCCCCATTTGTGTCCTTCTGTCTCTCCAGTGAGACTGCTGAGAGCCTTTGGAAATCCTCACGCTGGTATGACTTGTGATAATGTCAGAGAGACCAGAGGATACCCTGCCATCGGTTGCAGCAGAATAGTAGGCTCACCTCTCTCCCAAGGCTCAGACCAGGGAGCACCCCTTATCAGCTCTGGGACAAACCTATCAACAAAAACAGCAACATGGCATTGATAAAAATTACCACCAGCTAATTGCAAACGGCAGCGTCATTTGGAACAGCTTACATCCTGCAACAATACCTGTGATATTATTAAATAATACCTGCCTGTCCTTTGACTCGATAGGTGAACAAAAATGCCAAATCCAACCTAAACATCTGGCTGACTTTACAATGAACCATAGTAATAAATTATTCATTCATGCTGCCTAGGTCTCAACAACTGCATTATTATTATTATATAATTATGTTGTCATATTGTTATGTTATATTATAATATTTTAATGTTATTATTATTATCCCATATTCCTACTTTCTACTCAATGTATTTCCACACTGGGCAGAGGGCTGGACTAGATGATTTGTAATATCCCAATGATTCTAAAATTCTATAGATCTCTATATTTCCTTGACAAGAAAAGTGCTCGGAAATGGAGTAGCCACTGCAGTGAAGACTTCCAAGGAGTTCTCCCCACACCAACAACTCAACAATTATACTCTCAATTGGCAAGGGCTGAACATTGGAGCTGAGGTTGATGGAAAGTTGGTTTGTCCCTACTGGTGATGGACAAAATAACAGAATAACAAAGTAGGAAAGGACCTCCTAGTCCAAACCCCTGGTCAAGCAGGAGGCCCTATATCATTTCAGACAAATGGGTGTCCAATCTCTTCTTAAAAACCTCCAGTGATGGAGAATGAAATGAAACTATGTTTAGCCTTTTCTCTAATGTGGACTTTCTTATCCTATTTGGACACTTACATTGTTATCTTTCTGTCCCCCTGGAAATGACTTCAATGTCATGTACAGTAGATCAATTACTATTTTTGTATACTAAACTTTATGACACTTGTGTTTGGGATACCCAGGAATAGAGTATTTACTGCTGCAATGCTACTAGTTAGCTTCACAAATATATTATAAATGTTCTAATAAAATTATACCAGCTTTGCAGGCTAACCCAACCTGATAATTAAGCAATTGACAGTTCAATTATTATTATTTTTAAAATTTCAGTAAATAACAATTGGCGGCATCCTTATCTGGATGAGAAATTCAATCATTTGCTTCTGGGAAAGTCCCAAAATGTCCTATCCCTCAGAGCATCCTCCTATATCATACAAAAAAGATATGGATTTCTTGAGAGATCTATAATGATGGTTAAGGTGGAGGAAAAGAAAATGAAAGAAGGGTGACCTGCAGCAAAGTGGATGGATGCCATTACAGCAATAGTGGAAAACCTGAAGTGCCAGATTAGGGACAGATCATCCTGGAGGTCTATCTATGTGTGCCAACTTGATGGTGCATCCTAAAAAAAATAATCAAATTTATACTAACACAAAGTTCATAATACTTCATGATATCTACTGCAGACACAGAAGACTGCACATCTAACATTTAACCCCCTACAGACACCAGTTCCTGCCTGCAAAGTCGCAACTTGAACACATTGCTTGGGTCCAAATCATCCAGTTTCAAGAGGATGTGGTTGCCTCTGTCAGAAAAGACCACTTTGAATACTGTGGATCAGCAATTCATGTGAGTTTGTCAGGGGTGGGTTCTACTTACCTTCCCTACCGGTTTGCATTGCGATGGAAGTTTTGCGCTCCTACGTCACTTCGCGGAAATGACCCTCTGCGCATGCGCAGAACCCTCTGCGCATGCGCAGAGCGTTCTTTGCAGGGCCATGGCAACCAGAGAACCGGTTTGGGGGCGTGGACAGCCGGCCATCACTGCCGATTCGGCGAGCGGGTGAAAATTTCCGGTACGGGAGAACCGGCCCAAACCGGCAGCAACCCACCACTGGAGTTTGTACTTGAATCAAAGAAAAGCTTCAGCAGCATTTATTCTAAGAAGAAATATAAAGTAAATACTACATTCAATCTTTTCTTTCCACACTAAAGTTCACCTTTAGCCTTATTATGTAAAATTCATTTACCAATTTCCTTCTCACAGCCAGTCATAATGAAATCATTACTGTTTTTTTTAATAATATAGCCATCAATGTCCAGTATAGTGTAGACTAGAAATTCTGTCACCCCTATCATATTACATTAAAAGGGTAACACCGTCTTATAGGTTATCTATTGGATTAATACATATGAATTCATAAACTTATCCCAAAGAAAGAAAATGGGAGGGGGGAGAGAGAGAGAGCATCCATTTTATCAATGATAAAATGCCATTAAAATGATAAGACAGGGCACAAAGAATGATCATCCATTTAGTCATAAATTCCCAACTGACATCTTCAGCCTATTGGGTTAGAAAAGAGAGATTCCCACTGTTAGTCAATTCTGATCATCATGTCCGTAAAATCTAGAATTCTGCTAGGCACCAAATCAGTGATACTACTGGAAAACTACGACGAAGCCATCCATCAGAAATCTTAGATCACATCCCTGTGAATCCAGGAGGAATTTATGTGCTCTTATTCCCAGGAGAGTTACTTTTAAGAGCACCATAACTGTTAGGCTTTACTCTATCAAATAAAACATCCCCTGCAGTTCTGCAGTGTAATGTTTACTACCAATAAAAACACCCAAGATAACATGTTTAGCTTATGGATGGGAGGACAACTGACGTACATGCATTTTAGAAATCATATACTTGCAACTTTGAGAAAAAGACGTATTGTGTAACCAGTTAGGGAGCAAGTCAGAAAATTGCATGTAATACAATTGTATTGTAATATGATTTGTCAGCGTTTGCATCAGATAGGGTATTATTAAAGATAAGAAATCAAACATATAAAAGAATTAATTTTACTGAAGAATAACTAAAATGGCTTCTTCAAAAGAAGTGGTTCACTTACTCTTCTGGATTTCTTTTGGGGTAATCAACAGAAAGGTGAAAAAAAGGGAGGGCACTTGAACTTTCAAATAGGCTTTTCTGCAATGACTCTCAATAAACCTTCACTGTCAACACTCAACACCCCTTGGAATTAAAAAAGAGATACTGTTATGGGCTAGCAACTTCCTTAAGAAACAGCAAGCAGACAGTAGGAAAAATGCATAAATGCAGAGTTTCACAAGGACTAGTGTGGCTTCTTACTTGTTTATGAATGACCTGGAGTTAAGAATATGTTGCTAATTACATTACATTACATGATTGGGGATGGTAACTCAGAAGAAAAAAAGAAGATAGCAAGGGTCTTTAAAAGCATCTCTCCAAATTGGTTGAATGAATGGGCTTCAAAATGCCAAATGAAACTCAATGTAATCAGGTGCAGTGATGCACATTGGCATATAAGGTCCAAATCTCACATAGGCGTTAATGGAGCTTTGAGTTGAGAGTGAGTGGTCAGGAAGAGAATCTTGGGAGTCATGGTGAAGAGCTGAATGAAAATGTCAATAGTGTGTGCCTCTGCTGTAAAAAAATAATGCTAGGAAATATATTGAAAATAAAACTGCCAATGGGGTAACGACCTTATAAATTTTGTTGCAACTGCATTTGGAGTACTGTGCATGGTTCTGGCAACAGCAACTGAAAAAAGGATCCTGCAGACTTGTAAAAGTACGAACTCAATTATTCCACTACAAGGAAAGACTATAGGTAGTCCTCAACTTACGACCACAACTAGGTATGTTGTTAAGTGAGAAATTTGTTAAGTGAGTTTTGCCCCATTTTACAACTTTTCTGGTCATATTTGTTAAGTGAATCACTGCAGTTGTTATAGCAGCCCTATAGTTCAGAGTAATATTTCTCTGCAATGATGTGACTGCAAAGTTACTGGGAGGAGAATATTATAGTTGAGATGTGCAATTGTCTTCACTCCATCTGAAATTATTGGAGCCATAATTTTCTTTTGAAGAAAAAGGGGCAAAATGCTATGGAATACTTATTCCTCCTCTTGATCAACTTTTCAGCTGCACCAGGTTTTACACACAGAGAAAGTATCTCAACATACATTTTAAATTGGAAAACAAATGAATATATCAATCATTATGAAATATCTATTATTTTTCCATAGCATTTTTATGGGAGGGAAAAAATATTGTTAGAGTGGGTTTTTTCTCTCCTTTCTTTTGGATCACAGAATTAGTTCATTTTTCAGGTGAAGTAAGCAACTTTTCAGAAAAGAAATCTTCTTTGTTTGACATGAGTGCACATAAATGTGTTCTTATTTAACCACAAATGGGTTCAGAACAGATCCTAGAGGGCTAAAGAATTCACCACTCTTAATTATTGCTGGGATGCTAATAAATTTGTATCTCTGGAACTGTGAAGGAACTGAAATATAATTCTGTCACAGTTTCCATATTTCCTACAAATCAAGCACTGAACCCCTTTTCCTAAAATGCATTTGGATGTTCTTAGCCTTGATGGACCATTGAGCAAAGAAGGATCATTCATATGATTTACAGATAGGCCCACCTGTAAACTATATGTTGCAATATGTAGCTTAGAGCAGGGATGTCAAACTCAAGGCCCATGGGCCGGATCCAGCCCATGGAGTGCTTAAATCTGGCCCGTGGGGACGGTCTTCAAATAGCAAAAGACCGGCCCAAGGTGCCTCTGGCAGCCGAAATGGGGCAGGGGAGGTCCATGCACGGCCCCCGCCCGCCCCATTTTCAGCCTGGATGGCCTCCTGCAGCACTCTGCCAGCCAAAATGGGGCACGGGGCCGGGGGCGTGCACATTTTGGCCAGCCGGGTGCTGCAAGAGCCATCCGTCCCGTCTCCCCACCCTCCGGCCAGCCCGTGAAGAACTACAATGCTGATCCGGCCCTTGAAGAAATCCAATTTGACACCCCTGGCTTACAGAGATTCCTTCAGAGAAGAGAGCTACCTTAAACCCTGATTTAAAAAAAAATATAATTCACCCAGTGTACAATTATGAATAAATGCTATGACTAACTCCCAGTTCAATGACTAACTCCCAGTTCAATGACTAACTCCCAGTTCAATGACAATTAGCACCTAAGCTTTCTTCCCAAACTTTCAGGGCTTGCTTAGATTCTCTCAGCTTCTTGGACCTTTGCCAGCATAGTTGACAACCAGGTATGTTATGTATGCAACTAAGATTGCATTTGTTGCTCTGATCAATTATCTCCTCATAGGAATTGATGGAAGCAATTGGACTATTGATCCCGTTCTGTCTTCTAGCAGCACTGTTACCATTTACAAGATTATAGTGACATGAGACAGGATTGGTTATTTATGGGATTCCTTACTGCTTGCTGAATGATTCTAAAGCTTATAGTCAACTTTTCTTTACTAGCATTTCTGGATCCTTTTTAGAGAACACCACAGTGGTTAGATATTATATGTATATTAATACCTAAGTAAATAAAAATGGGTCAACTTGAAATCTACGTTCTAGTATGGTTTCACAAGAGCTATGTGATTTGTTTCTAATTGTGCCAACAAACTGTCTAGATCAGGGGTGTCAAACTCACATTGTCACGGCGGTGTCACATGACGTATTGGGACTTTTCTCCCTTCACTAAACTGGGCATGGGCGTGGCCAGTGCATGACGCATCCGGCCTATAGGCCGGGAGTTTGACAGCCCTGGTCTAGATCATATTTTAGCAAAACTGTAGCCCTTAAAAGTAGCTACTGTTTAGGTGATCCGCATAGTCCTATTCAGATGATTGTTTACACACACACACACACACACACGTAACAATCATCTGAATAGACTATGCAATTTTGTCTGGATCACACACACACGTACACACCTGTTTGTGTGTATGTAACAATCATCTGAATAGGATGATTCCTATTATATGATCTAGACAGTTTGTTGCCACAACTAGAAACAAATCACATAACTTGTGAAACCATATTACAACTTAGATTTCAAGTTGAGCCATTTTTACTTACTTAGGTATTAATATACATATAACATCAAACCACCATGATATTCTCTAAGTATATAAGGATGTTTGCAGGCTTGACACCAAGTGATTCTTGGTGACTTCAGGACTGCAGTGTAAGTTTCATTGACAGCAATAGAAAAGTGGATTGTCTCTAAACTGGTAAAAAAAATATGCTGGCACAAATTTTATTGCTCTTATTGTTGAGCTTTTTTTGGCCTCAGTAACAAGGCCAAAAAAATGGCCTTGTCCCTGACAAGATAAGGAAAGCAATCATGGTTCTTCTTGGATTAGTTTCCCTTTCTAAGGAGCGTAACCTGCACAGGAAGAACAATCCCCAGTCACTCTCCCTTATGTGAACTGGGGTGGCCTGGATCGGCAGGTAGAGGTGAATGCTTGGAAAGTTGGGTTTAGCCATCTGTCACATTGACCCACTAATAATTTAAAGATATAAAAGTTATATAATCAGTCTATCCTTCAGCCCAAGCCAAAATAATTATGTGGGATATTGCTTAGGGAAGGGATGTGTCTGCAACAGCCTAAATTTAGGCCCTGTATTATATCATCATCATCATTATGGTCGGTCACAGTCATCTGGAGGTTTAGACTGGATTTGACATTTTATTCACCTATCAAGTCCTTCCCAAGGACATAGGAGGCAAATGTTGTTGTTTAATACTATTAAAGGTATTGTCACAGGATCTAAGCTGTTTCAATAAGCTGCCTTTTGTAACTGACTGGTGGGGATTTTGTTAATGCCAGTGGTGTGCAATCGGTTGTTCCAGATATTTTGGGATTGCACCCAAGGCATCTATTATTATTGGTACTATCTTTGCCTTCATTTGCCACAGTCATTTTACTTCTATTTCCAGGTCTCTGTATTTTGTGATTTTTCTCTCTCTCTTCTGCTGTCTCCAGGTACTGCCACTTCAGGTACTAATCAGACTTGTTTTTCTTATTAACAATTGTTAAATCTGGGGTGCTATGTGACAGGTGCTTGCCTGTTTGAATTTTAAAGTCCCAGAATACTTAACTTCTTCATTTTCTATTACTTCGTCATATATATATATGTTTTTTGAGGTTTTCGCGGGTATTTGTATGTAGGTCTGTGGTTATTCGGGTTTTCTCCCGCGTGAAGTTGGAGATGTCATTGCAACGTTTCGACGAAGTCTCATTCGTCATCTTCAGGCTGATTATCAGGCTTGTGTCTTCAGCCTCCTGCTTCTAGGAGCAGGAGGCTGAAGACACAAGCCTGATAATCAGCCTGAAGATGACGAATGAGACTTCGTCGAAACGTTGCAATGACATCTCCAACTTCACGCGGGAGAAAACCCGAATAACCACAGACCTACATATATATCTATATCTATATCTATATCTATATCTATATCTATATCTATATCTATATCTATATCTATATCTATATCTATATCTATATCTATATCTATATCTATATCTATATATTAATGTACTGACCGTGTAATATTTTGCCTTACCATGTCTCTTTTCCCGGCATTTCTTCTTTCTTAGTAGTAGTAGAACTATATTTTTATCTCTTCTTTTAAATATATCTCAAGGTTGCAAACATACTGCATACAGTACCCCTGCTTCATATTTTCCTCACAACAACCCTGTGAAGTGGGTTGGACTGAGAGAGAGAGTGGTGGGCCCAGCCACCCAGTCATTGTTAACTTCATCATTGATAAAGCATTCTAGGCCTAATCCAGAGCAGAAATTAAGTGAGGACACTTTGCGCATGCGCAGAGGGTAAAAGAACCCAAATGGCGTCTGGGTGGGTGGGCGGCATCCGGGTGGGTGGGCGGCGCCTCATGCTACCTTGGCGATCGGCTGTACGGCGACCGACAGGTACGAACGTACCGGGAGCATTTCACCCCTGCCTGTGTGTGACGCATCCGGCCCGCGGGCCACTAGTTTGACATCCCTGGACTGGGACATGTTTGTGCTGCAATTAGAAGGACATTAGTATGAGCAATTCAGCTTGACAACTGCATTCATATTCAAATAAAATGCAGAGATTCCACTTAGCAGCACCAAGAAACAGTAATGTCCATAATCTTAGATGATACCAACAACAATAATGTCCGCATGCAAATGCCATGATTATGTTCTTGTATTGCTGTATCAGAGGCAAGGATTTAAATTTCAACATTTGTGTGGTGGTGTCATTATGTAGTTATCATCACTGCCCCTCGCTGGGGTCCTTGCCCTCCCCATCCTCTGCAGACACCCATGTTAAGAATTATTGGAAAATTTATTAATATGGGAACATAGATACAGATCTAAGGCTGGAATAAACTCAAAGGATCCGCATTTTAAAACAGCATAGTAACTCTGACCAGGGCAACCACCCTATCACACAAGGAATGATAATGAACGGTGGTAATTACAAATAAAGCCACCTTGATCCGATATAGTACACCTATATATAGAAGAGTCATAATGTGCCCGGGGGAGCAACAGGAGGTGGCCACCACGCCTTGCTGGCAATTTTTTTAAGCGTCACTATGAAAGGCAAGAATGGTGAACTCACAGCTTTGGCCCTGCACGAGTACTTTGCTGCATTACTAAACCCTACCGAAAAATTAAGGACAGCTAACAATCGGAAGCCGAGTGTGTGTGGGGGGGGGGACGGGACACAGGGGCGGGGGGCTGTACTACCGCGAGAGTTAACGTATGGCCACAACTGTGAATTAAAGCAAAGCAGCAAAGTGACACGTGGTACTTTCAAAAACTTTTGAGCAGGGATAGCGGGAGGGGAGGGGCTATGCTAAGAGTAGCAGTTTTTGACAAAGCTACAGGGGGCTTCGTTTCAAAAAAAAAATATTTTTTATGGGTTCAGGGTAAATCGCAGAACGCCAAATACCGGAACGCCTAAGACCGGAACTGCTACTTCCTCGGATCAACTCTCAGACTCGCTTCTACTTTCATTAACAATTAGAAAGAAAGGAGGCGGAGTCGCACTTTCGTTTGTAGGGAGAGAAACCTCCCAAGCTTTGCCCTAGAAGTTTATTACCCCTAGCAAAAGTAACTCGCTCCCTCTTTTTAAGTCAGTTCTGTTGCAAAATCACGAGGGGGGGAAGGGGGAGGGAGGGGAGAAGAAGACGAGGTAAGGGTGGAGAGTATTTCTGGTTTGTTCTCTCAATTTCTTTATCCTCCAACGTTGGTAAGTTGGAAGAATGAAGAGGAAGCAGGCTGTTAAATAAAGGTATCTCAAGAGTTTAAAATGTTTTAAAACAGAGCGTGTTGTCCAACTTTTCGATCTTCCGCTTTATTACATCAGCTGATGCATCGATTCTTTGCCATCTACATAATTTCCACCCGTCCCGCTTAGCGGAGGAGAGTTTTAAGGACGAGGCTCTCAACTGCAGACACCACTTTTGAAGTCGCGGCAATATTTCTCTTCCTTTCAATGAAGCTTCTTCCCTCCCTCCCCCACCTTCTTTCTCCCAAGAATCCTTGGCTAAATCGTTTGTAATTTTTTTTAAAAAATCTCCCTCTTTCAGCCGCTTCGCTTTAGCACGCCTCCCTGTTTATTTTCCAGCTTTGAGAGTGGTTGTCTTCCTGTTCCCCACCACCGCCACCCTTTTTAATATTTTGCACGGTGCCAAGCTTGGGAGTTTTCGCATATTCGCCTCCCCTTTTCTGCAGCCTCCCTCCCCAGCCCCATCAGAGGAAATATTACAATGTTGCAAGCTGACGTAAGGACATTACAAGGAAAGGGCTACATTTCGGAGTGTTTATGAAAAGCTTCGGTACTGTACTGTCACCAGGGGGCATGCAATAGAATGCATTTCGTCCAACATTTGGGATAATGATCATTTAGAAAGCACTACGACCAAAACAAAAAGAAAAGCAAGAAAACGAAAAAAAGAGCGAGCGAGCGAGCTTCCAGCGAGCTTTGGAACCGGCGCCAGGCAGAGGAGCCATGCAGTCAAACTTTCGGGAAGCCTTGGTTATTTTTTCTGACATTGCAGCTCGCCCTTGAGGATCGCTTACTGAATTCTCCGGATTTTGTTTTGCTTCTTTTTTTCCCTCCCCCTCCCTCCACCTCTCCCGCCGTCTCCAGGCCCGGTTGATTCGCTTTGCCCGTGGCGGCAAAGGAGGAGAGAATCGAGCGAGCTCCCCAACAGCGAGGAAGCCGCAGCAAAACGCCCTGCCTGCCTGCCTGCCTCTCTCCGCTGGCTGGCTGGCTGGCTGGCTGGCTGACTCTCCCGCACGGCTCGCTTGCCTTGGGATCCAGTGTTGTTTTGAAGGGAGCTAACATGGCGACGGTGCCCGTCTATTGCATCTGTAGGCTGCCCTACGACGTAACCCGCTTCATGATCGAGTGCGACGCCTGCAAGGACTGGTTTCACGGCAGGTAACACAAAGCGATCGGGCCTTCCTCCCCCCCCCCTCCACCCTCCGCTCTAGGGCAGAGATCCCCCTTCCTATCGCTCGGGGCCTTTTCGTCTCTCTGGCTCGCCAGGGCAGCAGCGGGAGAGAGCGAGCGGGAGAGCGAGAGAGAGATGGTGGGCTCCTGGCTGCTGCTTCTGCTCTGTGCAGTTTTCCAACAGGCCTTTTTGGAGAAGAGGAGGAGGAGGAGGAGCCACTCTCTCGTTTCCCTCTCTTGTATTTTTGTGTGTGTGTGTGTGTGTGTGGTTTTGTTTTTGTTTCGTAAATTGTCGAGCCCGGGCATACACAATGGACTCTTCCCCCCCCCCCTCCCGGGGCTCTGGTGTCAAGGGGCTGCGGGTAGCGGTGGTGGCGGAGAGAGCTATTGTCCTTTACTCGGGGAGGGACGGCGGGCGGGCGGGCGGGTGGACTGGCTGACTGACTTGCTTGTGCTAAAGGGTGTTTCTCCCCCCCTTTTTTTGAAATTATTATTATTTTATTAGCTCCCGGTTTCTGGCCCGCTGCCTCTCCGCCCCTCCCCCGATCGGGGTCTTATTGGGTGGATCCTATGGGGAGGGAGGGTTAAGGATTTAAGGTTAGATGCTTCCCCCCCCCTCACTTTCTCCAGAGAAGGCATGGAGAGAGCAGAACCGGAGGCGGGGAAGGGGGGGGGGCGAGGTTGAGGAAAGCGGTTCCACAATGTCTGGCTAAGAGAGAAAAGCCAGCGAGCCAGTCCCGGGAAGGATCCCTAAGGAGCAAGCGGGAATCGCAAGGACCGGGGCAGCGGAGGCGGCTCTTGGGGAGCCCGCGCTCCGGCCGGTCACTTGCTTCGCGCCTCCTGAGGGGAGGGGGCGGCTGAGGGGGGGGATGTTTCCTCGCCTGCTGGGCGCCGCGATTTGGCCGAGGAGCGCGCGGGCCCCGAATGGCAGCTCGGAGCGAGGGAGCGGAGAGCCAGGGCTTTCCCTAGAGCCGCGGACACAGAGGGCATTCCCCGCTTCGCAGGCTGCTGAAGCCCGGCCGCTAAAGCCGCTTCGCCTCGGCTGGACTCTGGTATGGAGCGAGCCAGTCCACTCCTCCAAATAGCGCAACCAGAGTCCCCGGCCAGACTCACCCCGAAAGGTGGGCGGAGGAGAGCGTAAGAAAGGCGAGACCCCTTTTTAGTCTTCCTGAGGTAGCGCCGTTTTGTGGAAGCCACCCCCCACCCCCACCCCCACGGTTGCCACGTCCGCCTCTGACACTTTCCCGGTGGCCCCCTTTTTTTGTTTCTGTTCCCGAAATGAGATACAAGGGATGGTGTGGATTCTTTGACCCAGTCCGAGGAGACAGCTGGGGAGCTTAATTCCCTGACGCTCCCCGGTCAAAGCTCGGGCTGCCGTCTCCTGGGCGGCGGACTGTTTTAATTCGCCTTGTCCACCGTCAGCAGCGGAATCTGAGACAATGCACGCGGCAGGGGCTTGGAAACTCCCTCGGCCACCCGCTCGTCTCCTTGCTTTTGATTAGTATTTGATTTGTGCAGGAGGGGTCCCCGCCTCCCCCTCTCCGCCCGCGTCTTTGTCAGGCTTTCTTGGTGCTTTAATTATCACTTCACCTCGCCCGCGTCTGCCTTGTTTGCAGGGACTCTCTGGATATGATATGATCTGACTGATCAACCTGATCTTTGTGCCTCGCGGTGGCGGGGTTGTGTTGCATGCGGAAGGCAGGCGCGTCGCTCATTTAAAAATAAATAAATATGGAAGCTGCAGGAAGAAGGGGAAGGGACTTCATTCAGCTGGATTTCCTAGGAGTTCGGTCTTAGGTCGTTTGCAAGATATAGGTCTTGTGGAAACTAAGGCACCTCTGATGGAAGCCGGTGACACTGAAACGACTCGGGTCTGTTGTCTCTAGGTCCGGGCTGCCGAAATTTAAGCTCCAGTCTGAGGCTCTTGGTTGGCTCTCGCGGGCTTCTCTTCTGACGCCAGTCCGCAGGAGTTTAAAGGACTTCGGTGTTTTGTTTTGAGTGTGTTTAGGGCTTTAGCCGCGCATGGACGATGGGGTGTCTCCGATGGATAATCTTCCTATGATTCGCCTCTGAACTTCATTGCAACTTGCACAGGGTCTCTCGCCTTTCTTGACAGCAGCGAGCAAGGGATCAAAAGCAGGTTGACCTTCGGGAAACTCAATTTCGAGGGCAAGGATGATTGCCTCCCCTCGGAGGAATAGACAAGGTAGTTTTAATTAACTAATGAGGAAGATGGGGGTCGCTTTGGTTATGTTGGATGCTTTTTCAGTAGTTTGTTTACTTTGGGGGTTGCCCATTGGTCTGGGCATTATGAATTGTGAAAAACCATTATAAAAAATAAGTAAGTCACTGTCAGCCTAAAACTGGGAAAATTTGGTATAATCTGATTGGTGGTTATAATTCATTGTGTCTGATGCACAGAATAAAGTTGTACTCATCCCTTCAAAATCATCCAGCTTTAAAGAGTTGTGACAATATCAGTAGACTAAGACACTATTATTTCTGCTTTGAACCAAACTGCTTAAAATTAGCCTGAGTTTACAAAGGAGAGAGAAAGAGACATAGGAGAGAGTACAAGCAGATCTTGTCTTGAAATCTTTAGTTTCACATATGTAAGTATCTGCACAACTATCTATAATTCAAAGTGTATGCTGTGATTAAAAATAGGGTATTGTTAGCCTAGCATATATATTTTTTCCTTTTAAAAAATTAAATTGATTTCACTATAATTTCCATTTATGTCCTCCATGCATTCAAATTGACAACTGACTATTAAAAATACAATAACGTTTTTAAGAAAATAGTTCTGTATTTAATACTCATAAACTTTTTGCCTCTGTTTAGTTACAACTGAGCTCTATAGAGAAATATAATAAAGATGAGTGGCTAATTTAGGAATACTCACACAATTGTAAGTTGGAAGCCTTAAACAATGAAGCAAGGCTTATGTTCACTCCTTACTATGTACATGATGCAATATGTGAATGCTGTATATATATTTCAGTTCTAAGGATTAAAAGTTGAATAATTCACCTAGAAACTTTAAGCATCTGTATTTATTTACATTACTTATATCTGATTTTAGGGTAGGGGAAAGAGAGTAGATTCCTTATATTGTAAGTCTCACTACCTATTAGCTACCTTTTGCAATAAAAACAGCTATTAAAACAAACAACAAGATGTGAAGAATGCACCTAAACAAGACTTTTGTGAAATAATTTTGCTGAGTAATTGAAAACTGGGTAGCATTCAGAACAAACGTACAAAAAACACATACATAATATTGTGTAATGACAATTTAAAAGAGGAGCCTCCCAAAAGGATACCCATATACACAGGAAGGGGAAAGTTCAAAAGAGAGAACAAAAAAAGTACTCCAATAAAGTTTTCCTCCAGAAAATAGGATGATTTTCATTAGCTGAAATTCCATTATATACAAAATCACTAGCTAATTGATATATGACCAATTTAATTGAAAAATGAAAAACTTATTTGGAAGGTCCCTTAATGATACATTTTTAAAATGTGCTACAGGTAAATCCAGCACTATGTTTATATTAATTCTGAAAGTATTGTGTTTTGTTTTTTTTTTGTATGTATTTATGAACTTTCTGGGGGAGGATTGATGTTCCCAAGAAATATGCACTGGAAGTTTAAATCCAACTCATCTGTGAGCTACATGTTGGAGGAGACTGATTTACTTCTTGCATTGTATCTAATTTTTCAGTTTTGTTGACTATGGTACCCTGGCATAAGATGATTTTTTTTAAAAGATTTGAAGTGTGATACCTTCAGTTCTAAAATAAATGCAGATATACCGGTATGTTTAGACCATTAAGTTTTAATGGATTTCACCAGAATACTAGACCAATAATCATGCCATTTTGGGAACTGTGATCAGTTCTCAACATATCTGGAGACTACTAAGCTATATTTTAAATTAATTATGGTTGTTTTCATACCTCGCACTAATGGTTTCTTAAGTTTTGGTTTAGCAGGATGTGTATAGATTTAGCTATTGTTTACATATAGCTTGATTCTACCTTTGTGTATTCATACTCAATAGAAAATACTTTTCAGTTGAAGTGTATAGGATTGTACCCTTAAGCATAAATAAATCTTATACATCAGGTGTGAATCTGGTTTTAAAAATAAGAGAATATAATCATAACGATGTAATCATTAATGATGCAATCATTAATTATATTCTTTATATAATGTCAAAACATTATTTGTTACCTAGTGTCTTGATATTCTAGATGGCAGGTAGTTCAACTATCCAAAATAGGAGGAGGCAGTCCCATTAAGGAATCCCTTTGGAGTTGCAGGTGTCATTGGAAATTGTGGTTTGGGCACTTTTATCAGCTTTAGCTAATACCACCAATTATGGGCTTATTTGGGCATATGCCTAATTATAACTGCTGATATTTAAGCATCCTTTGTCTGGATTATTGCAATCTATTAACTATGTGGCGGCCTTTGGCCCTGTATAATAATTTCAGTCAGCCCAAGTTAGGATAGTGAGATTATTGCTTTCAGACTGAGGCAAATTCTTCAGTTATATTACGCAAATCTTTTATAGTCTCCACTGTTTTAAGTGTTAAAACTATGGAGGATAAAATGCTGCCCTTGAAGGTTGTTTAACTTCCAATACATGTTGAGATGGCAGTTAACATCAAGCAGAACCTATGTTCCATAGCTGAACACATGTCACCCAGTGTCCACAGGGAAGGTAAGACGATCAAGTGATGTAATTTGTGTCATAATCTCATTGTGAAAATGGTACAAATTATATAATTTGCATCAGTTGCATCACGACATTACCGATACAACTTAAATAATTTGTATTATTTATACAATGAGATCATGAGGAATGTGAAGTCATTGTGACTTGTGGCTCATGTACCTATCCCTATGTAAAAAGCACCTGAAATCCCTATGATGATCCTTCACAACTTAAAAGATTCTGCCAAATGACATGGATTGCTGCTAAAGTGAAGGCTTTTGCTCTGATGACACAGCCGTCTTTAGAAGCTATACTGGTATCAAAATGTCATGGTACAAATGAAGCAGATTATGTAATTCAGATCATTTGTTCAGTGTCATGATACATGTGATGTCACTTGCTTCATGTGAAGCAAGTGACACCACATGTATCATGACACTGAACAAATGATCTGAATTACATATTCTGCTTCATTTGTACCATGACATTTTGATACCAGTATAGCTTCTAAAGATGGTACCCTGACTATGGTACCCTCACTATGAAATGATCACATCAGAGAAATTGCTTGGTGGTGGTTGTTGTTGTTTTGTGCTTGTTAAAGATGTTTTCTTTTGACAATTATTTAGTTTTTAAAAGGGCTTATACTTTCTCATTTTGCATGTAATACTTTTATTTTCATTTCAATTGTATTTTTCTTAGTTTGTTGGTACTATATTTATATTTATATTCACTTATTAGCATTTTAGACTGAATATGCCCCAGTCTGGAAACCTCTGTATTATTTATGAAAAATATTTCATATAATAAGAATGGGAGAAAGAATCCAACAATGTATTTCTTTTGAACAACAGTCTTTTACAAATTCTAATAAGTATAATTGTAGAGTAATTAATATTCAGACTTTCAAAAGAAATAAAATATCTTGAGCCATTTTGGTAAGATTTATGTAGTTTTTACTCCTACATTGTTCAAAGTAATAACATTCTCTCCTCGTGTTGAATGAGCTTGTTCAACAAGAATAGGACCAGTTTTCTATAATTTTATAGCCTATTTTGTACAGCATTCAAAACATACAATATGATTTAAATAACTGAAACAAATAGAAGCATAAAAAGCATTTTTGTTATGGAATTGTAATGGTAATTTGTAAAAGAAATCCATAATGTTTTGAGAAGTTATAGACCATGGACAAGAATGAAAAAAATACACAAATGAGTAACTATTTCATGATACAATATATACAAACATTGCTAATTTATCAATCAAACCTTGTTAAAAATGAAGGGATAAAGAATCATCCCACTGCAATATTCATTTTGAAGATTTTAGGACATAGTGAATTTGAGTAAGTAGTATATTTTCCATATTTTCAGAGGAGTTCTGAAATTTCTGAATGCTGTTGCAGAACTCTTATGGAGGGAGAAAAGCTTTCTCATTCTACCCTTTTTTTCACTCAGATGAGTACACTTTCAAGCAAAGCACTGAGTTGTAGTTCTTTGTTTTATATTATTATTTTAGGTGTAAAACTTGTAATTGATTACAGGTAGTCATTTAGTTATGATCATTGGTTTAATGACCATTTGAAGTTACATGGCATTGAAAAAAAGTGACCTAAAACCAGTCCTCACATTGACAATCAATGTAATGTCCCCAGAATCATGTGATCAAAATTCAGATTCTTGGCAACCAGCGTGTATTTATATAGTTGCAGCATCCTGGGATCGCATGATTGCCATTTATAATCTTCTCAGGGGGCTTCTGACAGGCAAAATCAAGGGGGGAAAGCCTTGATTCACTTAAAGACTGCAGTAAAAATGGTCTTAAAATTGGGCATGACTCACTTAATCACAGCATTGCTTAGCAATGGAAGTTTTGGTCTCATTTGTGGTTATAAGTTGAGGCTACCTGCATACTGCTTTTAATCTTGTTTTAAGTATTAAAAAGTAAGAAAATACTTGATAATTAATTAACAATTAAATTTAAGCATTTTAAAAAAAGTACTAAGACTACTCTAATTCTGTGTAGCAGTTATGACATTGGCCTGGAAACCAAAAGGTTCAATTCTAGGTCTACTTTGGGCATGAGGATCAACTGGGCAACTTTGGGCCTCTCACTCTCTCTCAGCCCAACTTACTTCAACAGGGTGTTTGTGGCAAAAATAGGAGGAGGAACGTGTGTTGGATATGTTTGTTGCCTTGAGTTGTTTGTAAAAATAATAAAGGCGGGATACAAATAAAATAGATTAGATGTTAGATAGATAGATAGATAGATAGATAGATAGATAGATAGATAGATAGATAGATAGATAGATAGATGATAGATAGATAGATAGATAGATAGATAGATAGATAGATAGATGATAGATAGATAGATAGATAGATAGATAGATAGATAGATAGATAGATAGATAGATAGATAGATGATAGAGAGAGATAGATAGAATCAGATGATGCATGGAAACATCACACCTCCAGAAAAGTATCTGTGCACTACTGAAGTTGGAGGACCATTTTTAAGTCTAAGGATCAAATCGAAGTATAGAAATACTTCTGAAAACATCAGTCTAATAATGAATGTCATTAAAACCAAAATGTTAAAAATTAAAGTATACTTAGAGGTAAATGAAAAATGCTGATGATTTTTCCATTATCATTGTACTTTATAGGTTTTGGGTAACAGTATTATGGTTTGAAAAGTAGTATCTAGATTAAAGCTCTTAGCTTCCAGACATTAGTGTGTGAGTAAGGGTAAAATTAGCCTTTGACTCTGCTTATGATGTGCTTGCCAAAATGTGTGTGAGCTAACTGTCCTTACTGTTAACATGGAATGATGCTTGTGGCATGGCTAAGTTATGCCAGTAACTTAATCTATTTTCTGTCTTACTAAAAAGCATTATGTGAAAGTCTGATTGACCAAAGCTGTCATGAGCAGCAGAGGTCCGCATCTTTGGACTCTTCTGGGACATAGAAAGTTGGGACTTAGCATGTAAATCTTGGAGAACTTTTATTTACCCCATCTTAAAGAAATTACCTGGCAAAAATTATGACTTCTATTTGACCCTTTTCCTGGCTGACCACTGCTTTGGCTTTGCCCAGTTCTGTGCTTCCATACATACCATCTGCTTTCCCCCCCCCAGATTTGGCAAATGGTTATTAATGTTCTTTCTTTTTAGTTTTAAAATATCTCTATTTATATTTGTTTTATTTTTAGTTTGACTTCTGGCCTAGTGGCTGTGGTAAAGATTTGAGCTCATTCAGATTGATTGGAATGGAAGAGGAGTAAACAACAACAAGCATTAATTAACAGGCGAAATGAAGGAAAGAAAAAATAGATATGTAATGTATTCATGAAACTGAAAAAAAGGGGAAGTATGTAATTCAGTGGTCTGATCTTGTGAAATAGGGAAGTAAATATGTACAGTAGGTTATGATGTCCCCAAAGGTTGAAATGTATGTCAGCAAACGTGAATGGGTGACATCTAAATTGAAAGGTTGTTGGTGTTCTTGAGCTTGGTTGTTGTCTTGCAGACATTTCATTTTCCAAACTAGGTAACATCATCAGTGCGACTGATATATTACTTAGTTTGGTAATGAAATGTCTGCAAGAAAACCAAGCTCAAAGAATATCAAGGACCCTTATTTCAACCCTGAGCTACAAATATTCTCCTCTATCAACATCTAAATTATTGTGGGTGCTGATGAAAGTAGGAATTCATAGGCTGATGATAATTGTATGTGGGAACTCCAGTGAATCATGATAATGGAAGAACCAGACATGAGTTTTGGGAGGACATTTGGAGATACAGAAATTTTGCCTACTCACAGGGATGGTCATTGAATGTTGATTGAGGTTGTTAAGGTATTGTGATTTAAGAGCTGACCAGATGTAAAGCTGATGCAATGTAAGCTGATGCAATAGGAATGATTCAGCATTTGACATCGCCGGTTTAAGACTCTGATGGGGTCCACACAAGACTGTTACCGTTTTAAGAGGTGTCTATATATAGGTGGCCATTAGAGGGTGTATCTCTCTCTGTCTCTCTGTCTCTCTCTGTCTCTCTGTCTCTCTCTCTCTCTCTCTCTCTGTCTCTGTCTCTCTCTCTCTCTCTCTCTCTCGCTCTCTCTCTCGTCATGTATCTCATTGCTCTCCCTGTATCCGTAGCTGTATGATAAGGTATCTACCACGTATATGTATGTATATATTTAGTTGTATATAAACCACTGTTAATTATCTAAAGGCTCTGTGTGCTGTGTGCTGTGTTTTGCTCCTGGGTTTATCTCATAATACTAGTCACGCTGTAAAACTCTGACAGAGGTGATGTGATAGTTTTAATTCTGTGATTAGCCTTCTGTAAGCTGCTATGTGTATTATGGCATAGGAACCCCAATAAGTACATTAAAAGACCTCAAACAAGTAAACATTTTGAATGTAATCTAAGGGGGCAAAATTATCCTGTTAACAGACACTAATGGATAGATGGGAAGAATTGGGAACAAGATAATACCATAAGTTAGAGATGCATCCTGAATATATTTTTTTTTATAAAAAGTTTTTTTTTATTTTTTCCAACAAACATTACATATTTTATGAACAAAGTGTTGTCCGGATCAATCATACATAGCTTTCCAAATATATAACCCATTTCATTATCATCTCTCCGTTTTATTTCCAACCCATAATATTCTCCTTACATATTTCTTTATCTTTATTTATTTTCTTTAATACATACATAATATTACTAATTGCCCTAGATTCCTACTCCCTTACAATAACATCAATTAACTATCCTATTTACTACATACATTTCTCATATTTTCTGTCCCACTATATTTCAACTCCTTCTCATGAGTTCATTAATTTAATTTAAATTGTCTTTGCAAATAAAACAAATTACCCTTTCACATTCCATCTACTGTTCTGTTTTACTATAATCAATATACATAGCCATCCTCAAATCTTACACAAAAAACCCTTTAATTTAATTAACAGTGCATAATTAAAAATGTATCAAATTTCCCATCCCTTTTTTCCTGCTAAATCTGTTTTGCCAAAAATAATATACATCATCATATATCTAAGCTATTTTACCATATACCTTTAACTTAATTAACTATCCATCATTAATATTACAGTTTTCTTAAATCTATTAATATGAACCTTATTTCCTTTCTTTCTTCCCACTAGCCTTCCCTTTTTAACCATTTTCCTTTGGTCTCTCAAAAATTCCACTTCTTATTAATTTTCTCCTTTTATCCCATTCCCTTAATTTCTTCTTTTTATTTTTTTTATTTTATGTATCTTATATCTTTTCTCCTGAGTCCTTTTTCTCTCTTTTGAGTTTATTATTCGTGTGGTTCTCCCCCCAATTTTCTCTGATCTATTCCCACTATTTCCCATTTTACCCTTTGATTGATTCTTTTTTAAGGGATGTTCCCCTCTCTCATCTCTTTTCTTCCCTCTGTAAATCCCAGTGAAATCATCACATTGTTTTTTACTTTCAGTCCCTTCTTCTTCAGTGTTATTTTCTTGTTCCTCATTTGTCTCTTTTACCACCTCCTCTCCTGTTTTTTGCTCTGTATCTTCCCACAAAATTTCTGACTCTTCTCCTATTTCATCTATGTATTCCAACAAAATTTCTGATTTTTTATCACTTTACAGTTTCACCCACATTTTTAGCATAACAAATAATTCCTCATACATCCAAATCTCCATATTGCCAATTTAAGCTTTTTATATTATATCAAAATTAAAACTTAAGGTCCATATAGTCTCTTTTTTCCCCCAATTTCTATTGTGTCCAGTTCAAATAATAGTCCAGTAAATCCAATTCCAAAATTTATTGTCCTCCACAGCCATAGAAAATTTTTATTGTGTCCAGTTCAAATAATAGTCCAGTAAATCCAATTCCAAAATTTATTGTCCTCCACAGCTGTAGAAACACAAAGCCAAGCAGTATAGGCAAAACAAACACTTCTTAAAAATTCTCAGCCTTTCCACATTATCTTCTTACAGCCAAGGTCAGACAGCTGCACTTTCTCTCTTACAATCCACAAATTGTTGCAATATTTTCTTTTCTCCAGTAGATGGCACTCTTCACTCCACAATATATTCATACCAGCTGGTTGTCAAAGCTATCAAAAAGTAACTTTAAATCCACAAAAAAATAAGATTTTCTCACAAATTTCTTCCTTCTGTTCTTTTATATTTCTCCAATTAAAATTATATCCAAGATACAAGTAATCTTCTTGGGCTTTAAAAATTTAGCCTCCTTTCCCCCCCTCCTCTGTACAGTTCCCCGGTGCCAATTAGCTGCTATTTCAGCTTGGGAAATCTTTTTAAATTCCAAGTTAAAAATTGCCTTTTACCTGTGAGTTGGTAACTTGCTCACCCAGTATCAGCACTTTATCCAAACACCGCTCCTGCATATAAACTTGGTCCGGTTGTCCCAGCTTTGTAGCGGTCATTCAAAAATGGCCGCCGCCCCCGCTGCCTATTCAAAGATCTGTCTCTGACCATTCGAGGAACTTGCCTGCTCCTCTAGGTCATCCGAGACGCTTCTCCTTCACCATCCCTTCAGGACAGTTCCAGTCCAAAGACCCCCTGACAGCGGTTTGTCAAGCTGGATTTCGTGAAGCTCATCAGAGCTCCACTATTTTCCAGCCTGTCTCGCCGCAACGCTTCCGGTTTGTCCCTGAACTGTATTATTGATGTAGATTACAAAAATCCCAACACTTTATATCTGTGACTTTAGTTGAAGAGAAAATGTTTAATTGAACCATAATTAACAGCAACAAAAGATATCTAACCAATTCCTCCTTTTCTTCCCTTCTTGATAAACTGTACAAAGTGACAAAAAAACAACAACCCAACTCCTCACTATCACTTTAAGGACTGACTCATATAAAAGTGGATCATTTGGCAAATAAAAAAAAGACACAATAAATCCATAATAAATTGCACATATAATGTGGACAAGAGAAACAGATTAAGGTATTTAAATATAGACCTATTGGTCTGTCTGCTAACAAGAGTGACATTAGGCTCGTGTCAAGAAAGAATGAGGATCTCTGAAATCCTAATATATTAACCACTTTTAGTAGAAAAAAATGGACCTGGGAATACATACTGTTCCTTTCTCACTTGCTGCTAATTTCTAATTGCTATTATATAATCTACTTACTTCTTCAATTTCTATAACTGCCCATCTCAAACAAGTGACTCTTTATAAAAAAGTATGAGCTAAGATAAGTTACTTGTAAAAGTAATTGTGTAACTATGATTAGAAACTTAGAATTGAAAATGTATAAAGGATAAGAAGTGGTAGGAAGTTATTTTATGGGTTTCCTGCCTAAGCAGGGGGTTGGACTTGAAGACCTCCAAGGTCCCTTCCAACTCTGTTATTCTGTTTATTTCTGATACAAATACTTTTCAGAGGTGAGTCCTGGTTCACATTCAACTCTCAATTATTTTAGAACAACATATTGTAAAACAATGGAAACACTTTTCAGCTGCATTTAGGCATTCCACACACCTGTTAAAATGATAATGCAATTATAATATTGGACATAATTAAAATAGACAAATATTATGTGGCTCTCTTGTTCCATTATCCATTATTATTTACAACATAACAAAGTACACGTAAAATGACTAATACTGAGTATTCAACACAATCATATGAATTGTAGAAGAATGTGAATTCATGCAGTGTATATGTATTAGGGATGTCTCAAATGTAAAATATTCCTCATATTTTGTTTATCTTCAGAGTGTTTGCAAGGAAATAGTTAAAGTATATTTTTCTATAATCTGTTTCCCTGCAACATTTATGGGCCTATAAATTTAAAATAAATTATTGACTCTACTTATTTTTAAAATAAAAATGTATTAGAACTGATAATGATATTCACATTCTTCATGAATTCATGTGAACTTATAGCAATTATAATGTGCTAATAGCATAATACTTTTATTATAATCTCAATGGATTATTATTTTAGTATAATTTATATTATTATTTTAGTATAATCTCAGTGCATTATTATTTAATGCAGTATATCAAATGTACAACTTTTACTGATCTGCTTCCCCCCCCTCCCTCTCACATTAAGCAGAAACTACTTTTGACAAACAAGGTTGCATACAGATGGTTTAACTATTCAAACTTTTTATGTAAAGCTGTAAGATGGATCCGGAAATTCTTCTGTATCCTGTAGGTATATTGGATTGAAGTCTGCACAGAATAAATAGTGATTAGATAAAAGGTTAATTTAAAGTCCATATACTTTTGTTTTTCTAAGAACTATTTGCTCTCTATGTATAAAACATAATTACAGCAAAGTTTGGGATGGAACAAGTTACTCAAATTAGAATTTTATGTATGTGTAGCAATAAAGTTAAAGAATGGGGCAAGCTTTATAAACTAGGAGCTAAGATAAGCTTGTAAAAATTGTATAGAAATAAAAACAGACATATGGAAAATGTCTCTTTCCAGAAAAAGCACCAATTACAGGATGCAAGTTTGTGTCTGAGTTCTGAATAGTTTGTCTTAACTTTTAACTCCTAATTGATTTTAGTATTAATTTTAGTATTAAATGTACTGTATATTTTTGAGCTTTTATATTCTGCTTTTAAAAAGTTGGTTAGCTTTCTTGAATACTTGTCAGAATAGATTGACAAGCATGAATTAAATAAATAAAAAATAATAAACTAGAAAATTAAGTTCAATTTATATATATCCATTTTTCATTTACCATTATTTTATGTGGATTCTGTATACAGTACTAGATAAATTGCATTGTGAGTTAAATGCACTTTAATAATTTGATCCAGTTCCTGGAAAATGGAGCAGGTTTGATGTAACAATTATGATGCCGGACTACAAATTAGGAGACTATAAATTCTATCTTCTCTTCAGTGTAGAAGTCATCTGGATGACTGTCCTTATTCTCTGTCTACTCCAAGAGATGTTGTATTCAGTGCAAAAGGGAACATTATGTACATTGTCTTGAGTTGTATAGAATTCTTAAAATATATAAAATATATAAAATTTTATATAATATATATAAAATATAAAAGCAGGATATAAATCAAAATCTAAAAATAGATTATTTAAATTTTTAGTACATGTGATAGGGAGAGAGGGGGGTTTCACATGTTGCTTTAAGGACCTTGATTGTTGGGGGCAATATGTGACTCTATAAACCGCTTAGAGAGGGCTGTAAAAGCACTGTGAAGCAGTTTATAAGTCTAAGTGCTGTTGCTATTGTTATTTCTACTATAGGGTTTCTCTCTGGAATTTATTGTTTATCTCTGAGGACTCACCAACAGGTCCCTTTAATTGTAGGCCACAATGCCCCACAACCAGTTTTAAAGGGCATATGATATTGCATTTGTTGCATTCTTAAATTACTGTGGAGGCAGCAGCTTATATCTGTATAGTTCCATTTTTTAAAAGTAAAGTTTTCTAAGCCAATTTTTTCTGCGGCCACAGGCTGTGGGGCTTCTTTGATGATATGGTTGATAATACAATCAGGGCCTGAGATCTGTCCAGCTCCACGTGCATTGTTGCTTCCTTCCCCCTGGTCTATGAGGATGGCTGTTCATGACCTTTTTGTTTGTATGCAAGAGAAATCAGATCCCTGGTTTCTGCAGGGACATCTACATACATAATGCCAAGACTAGCACTTTGGAAAGGACTGGTAAGGCATTATACTGGAGACTATCAATAAAGGAGAGTATTAGTAGCTCAGGGTTGAAATTAGGGGTCCTTGGTGCACTCTGAACTTAGTTGTTTTCTTGCAGACGTTTCATTACCCAAACTGTCAACATCAACAATTGAGTCAAATTGCACTGTATCTGTAAATTACACCAGCAGTAGCTGAGGCAACCACATTTTTCTGCTTTTAGCACTGGGCGAATATCAATCCAATAAACTATAATAGCATTTCTGGATAAAAATAAAATAAGTTTTCAGTTGCAATGTGCCTTTATTTTAGCCATGGTTTACTGAACAAGCCATAATTACCTGATCCAAAGATAATATAGGCGAACCATGAACCAAATAATATATTAATCCAGCAAAGAATATGAGGTTTTATCATTTGAATATTGAAATATCTAGCAAAACAGGTATGACATCTTCCTGCTTGCTTTGTACTGTATAACATCAGTAACCAAATATTCCAATTCAGGATTTATGTTTGAAGTTATAAATGCAAACTATTTATCATTTTGACAAGAAACATCATCATAATATAATAAACAGAGTTTCATAGTTTGCAAAAGTCAATTACTTAAATTTGAAGTATAAACAAATTGGGCAGGAATCTGTTTTTAGTACAGCAAATTATATGAATAGCTGTTTGAATGCCTCTATTTATATAGTTTTGGGTTCTGTTTTGATTATAGTAGTTGCTGCGCAGCACACTTAATTGCAGTTTTCATTTTAATCGAATTATATTTTGGACTGGATTCTGATTAATTCATATTTATATTCATATTTTTTAAAATGCAAAATAACTTGCATATGTTAATAGTTTTAAAAACCAGTTTTTCTCTATGTGGTAGTAAATTTGATGCATGTCTCTTTAAAGATTAATTTTATTTCCTAAGAAAATAAAGATTATTTTCTGTTTTGCCTAATACACCAGGAAGCTGGTAAAGCAGAGTTAGATTAGTTGGTGGTTCACCATGAGCATTTTGCAAAGTTCTCAATGGATAACATGCTTGGCATGCAATGTCGGGGCACATTATAATTTTGTAACAATAAAAATTATTTGTTGTGTTCTTGAAAATCTTTTCAGCCTGTTCACGTTAAGGATGCAGACATGGTACCTGGAGAGGTGATGACATTTGCTCTGTTAAATCAGCTAGTTCAGAACTTGTTTCATTACTAAGAGAAGTAATTAAGTTTAAGAGCGATATGTCCTTATCAAAAAGCCTTTCCTTAGCCCAAATAATCCATTGACTGGTCTCAGATGTCCCATTTTTGCCTAAGGCGACTAGGAATATTGAGATTTTACATCTCCAAATATATTTGTATAATATTAATTATATTGATTCGTTTGATTTGAGCATTTGCTGGCATAAGAGGTTGAGGCTACTTTAGTGAACTTGAGGAACAAGATGAGCGAATGTGCAGCCTTGTTAGTTTTTCTGGATCTTTAGTGGTTTTAAATATTATCAACCAGGATAACTTCCTTTATTCTGACTGTCTGGTGAAGTTGTATTTGCCGGTATTAAGTGATTCTGGGGACCATTATTTTAGTTTTTTGACCTGGGATATCACATAGAATTCCATCTTGTCCTCTGTGTTGTCCAATATCTACATGAAACCACTGAGAGAAGATTTCTAGAGTCTTGAAATAAGGTACCATCAGTATTCTGATGACACCCAGCTCTGTTGGTCATCTAATTCCAAAGAAGTGGTTTATTTCCTTTTCTGGTACCTAAGTCTATAGTGCCGTGATGGCGAACCTATGGCACGCATGCTACAACTGGCATGCAGAGCCCTCTCTGCGGGCACGCGAGCCGTCGCCCAGCTCAGATCATCGTGGATGTGCGCGTGTGCCTCCCGCCAGCCAGCTGATTTTCGGGATGTGCGGGGGGCATTTTCTCCAATATTGGCATTTTCTCCAATATCAATGGTTCATAATTGTGATTAAAAAAGCCAACCTCTTTAACACATTCTTCGGCTCAGTCTTTGTAAACAGCAACAACTCATGCCCAATATTTCCTAGTCGAACCACAAACAATTACAATGATCTAATACACACCAATTTTACAGAAGACAACGTTGGAAAGGCACTACGCAATCTAAAACCATCTCTATCCATTGGACCAGATGGACTATGTGCCTACTTCTTAAAAAAACTTTCCACTGCCCTAGTACAACCTCTGAGCATAATTTTTGACAAATTTTTCAGGACCAGCTCCCTACCCAACCTATGGTCACTAGCCACGGTCATCCCTATCTTCAAAAAGGGAGACCCCAGCCTAGTTGAAAATTACAGACCAATCTCCCTATGTTACGTCACCTGCAAAGTCATGGAATCAATCATAAACCAATCCATTACCCTCCACTTAGAGCCAAACAACCTACTCTCTCACAAACAATTTGGTTTCAGGAAAAGTTTATCCTGTAATCTGCAACTTCTACACTGTAAAAACATATGGACTACACAACTCGACCAGGGCAAAGCAATAGATGCAATTTACATAAACTTCTGCAAAGCCTTTGACTCAGTGGTACACGACAAACTACTTCTGAAAGTAAAATCTTACGGCATTTCTGGACCCTTGCACAAATGGATAACTGCGTTCCTATCAAACAGGCAACAATTGGTCAAAATAGGAAGCGCTTTATCAAACCCTGTACCTGTCAACAGTTCAGCCACTGAACCTCCCTAGCTGATTAATAAATAAAGTATATTTATTATTAGACCATCCCCTGAGCAGAAAGGTAGGATATAAATAACAACAAAATTTCCATAATTTGAACAGCTGGATTTGGCCTTCATGGGAGAGTATACATGATAAGAGATTCATGACAGTGGTTTTTAAATATGCAAAAGGCTCTTATGTAAAAGATACAGCAAAACAGCTCTGTACTACTTCTCTGAGCAAAATTAGAACTCATACTTGGAAAGAGCAGATTTTAACTTATCATTAAAAAAGCTATGATAAATGTGAGAATGAAATAAGCTTGGCTTTATTTGGAGAAATGATAATGGAGCAATATCCTGCACTGAGTAGGAAGTTGAACTGGATAATTTCCAGAATTCTTCCATATCTGGTAGCATTTTGGCCTTCCCTTTGGCCTAGAATTCCAGCTCTGGAATATTGCAAGAATTGTGGTGGACATTGCTGGACATCTACTAGCTTTTAATAATAGAAGGAGAAAATGTCAGACTGCCACCTAATTGATTTTTTAGAATGGAAATTGAGCAGAAATCCTTTAAAGTTGGGAAAAGATGTTATAGTACTGTACAGCAAGGTATATTTTCACAATATAAGCAGATCTATTTCCCTCCCATTTGAGGGCTGTTTTCCTGAAGTAACCAACTGCTAATCAGACAGGTTTCCCGCTTCTCCAAAGGTGTTTATTTCCTATGGATGAAAAGATAACAAACTAATAGTATCATAGCATCAGTCCGTTTTTTATTATTATATCAGATTGCTTGCAGGATGTGGATTATAATGATACCATTAGTAAAATAATTGCATGAAGTCAAGAGCACGTAACTAATATAGCTGTAAGCAGAATTGTATGTGTAACATACAACTCTGTCAATTATAGTGCACACATACCTATTCTCACAATTGTAAAAAGTTGAAGCTTTTACTTCAGGACTGGATTAGTATGAATGGTTGTTCCTGTACTTGCCTCATCATTTTTCTAAATGAAACAACATTTTGCACCACTTCCATTGCAAAGCAGAATAATTAATACAGCAAGATCCCAGGTTTAAAGACAATCTATAGTTAAGAATGGGGCCTATTTTAGCAAAATTTGAGTAACATAGACAACAATTCAATGGTTTAAGTTCATTACATACAAATTCAAGTGAAGGCAGATCTTGGGAACAGAATTCATTCTTACACTGGGGATATATATATATATATATATCTTTGCAACAGCAGTTTTGTTAATTTTATACAGTTGGGTATGGTTGCTTTCAAATAGCCCAATTCATCAGAATTTTCAGAATTCTTTGGAAATAAGTAACATCCCGATGAATATAACTCAGTTGCATTGACCCAGCTTCTTTCCATGGAAGTTATGGGGAAGGGATCATCCTCCAAGTAGACTAAGCAGGATATGCAGAATAATAGTATACTGTGATGCCTGATTTTGGCTTGTTAGGAAGACACAAGCCAGAGTTCTTGTCTTATGGATCATAATAAATAAGTCATAGAAAGTTCTTTCAGAATTTTTCTATCTGCTCATGCTTTGATGACTGTCATTCTGATGCACTCTAGCTATATGCATCAGACTGCTCATTCTCAGTCTAAAAGACCTATGGCTTTTTGTGATATATACATTTTTTTAAAGCTATAATTGGACCTCCAGTTCTGTGTTGCAAGGTATCCATAAAATTCCTTTGTGTACAACTTTTCTTTTTATTAAACAATATAAATATATTATTCTAAAGTAGAAAGTGTTTTAATATTTTAATTGGAATTTCATACATTAACTGAAAAACTATATTAAAGTCTGTTAGAAACACTGCAAATAAATGCAAAGTCATTGGAACATCACTTTCCATAATGTGTTAGGGTAGTTTGGTTGAGCCATTATAACTTTTAAAGCTGTAGTGATCATATTCCACATATTATACTTCAAGGAACTCTGTTTTCTTATTTTTTTTTTTGTTCAACTTTTCTCCAATATCAATGGTTCATAATTGTGATTAAAAAAGCATTTGAAAAGTTTGTCTCATTTCCCCCCTAGTATGTGAATATTGCTTGTTTAGCTGTTACAAGTAGCTAATTTGTTATTGGAGATTTTGTTTTATATGCATTATCAAAACTATTTTTTCATTACTTTTTGGTATTTCTTTTAAAATGTACAGTATTTTAAAAGGTATTTTTCTTGAATTTATCTTGTTCAGAATTTATCTAGCACTGTATATTATAATTTCAAATGGATATAAGGTTCAGTTTTATTACATCCGCACAATATTTAGGATATAAGATTTTGTTTATATAGCTAAACATTACAAGGTTAGGTATAATTAGCATGTAATTTTAGAGCATTTTTTTTTTGCTAAGTTAAAGTTTTATGACATTGAGAGCAGGGGTGGGTTCTAACTTACCTCGCTGCTGGTTCGCTTCCTCCCGCACCGCGTGGCCGCAGTGCCGAAAAATCCGGAAAAAAATCCCCCCCAAAAAGCCAAAAACAAGAAGGCGACGCATGCGCGGTGCCGGAAACTCGGCTTCTGCGCATGCACAGAAGAAGAAAAAACCCGGAAAAAAATTCCCCCCAAAAAAATAAATCCAAAAAAAGATGGCGGCGCCCACGGACCAGCACCGACCGAACCGGTTCTGTGATGTCACCGTGACGTCACCAGCGGGTCGCTACCGGTTTGGGCAAACCAGTCCAAACCGGTCCGAACCCACCTCTGATTGAGAGTGGAAATCTTTTGTGGATCAGCCTTGAGTAGAGTTTCTGTATCTCTACTTAATATTTGCAAATTAGTGGACCGGGAAATTCTCTCTCCAAAAAACTATATAGAGTAATAATAGTACTGTGATATTTGTAATGCTAAAGTGAAATCTATAAATTGTATGAAGTTCATTACTTCTGTTAAATGAGTTTTTGATTAAGCTCATATCAGAAATTCCCTTCGGGTGCCCTATACTTCAATAATTTAAAGCTACTCTCAGCTGAAAACACAAATTCTGAAAGTGTGTGCTGTGTTTAGATGTAAAATGAAATAATGCATTATGACATGTAGCCCAGATACCCTTTAAAGGCCCATTTTGCTCTGCCTATGCCTTTGCCTTTGCCTTTGCATATGTATGTATGTATGTATGTATGTGTGTATGTGTGTATGTGTGTATGTGTGTATGTGTGTATGTGTGTATATGTGTATATGTGTATATATATATGTATATATATAATGTATAATGGGCCTGTTTTTGGGCTCCCGAGCCCTCCGCACGGCCCGTCTTTGCCCTCCCCGGCCCCCAGAAGCACTCTGCAGTGCTCTGCACAGCCCGTTTTTGCCAAAAATGCACTCGCTTTTGGCCTGCAGAGTGCTTCTGGGGGACAGGGAGGGCGAAAATGCGACACAAGGATGGTTCGGGAGGCCAAAAACGCCCATATTTGGTCTATAAGACGCATCAAAATTTTCACCCGCTTTTAGGGAGGGGGGGAAAGTGCGTCTTATACTCTGAAAAATACGGTGTGTGTGTGTGTGTGTGTATGTATACCTATACCTATACCTATACCTATACCTATACCTATACCTATACCTATACCTATACCTATCCCTCTCTCTCTCTCTCTCTCTCTCTCTCTCTCTCTCTCTATCTCTATCTCTATCTCTATCTCTATCTCTAT
>QLTV01000240.1:1683018-1694868 GCA_003457575.1 Thermophis baileyi
TTGGACCCCAGAAAGAAGGCAAAACTCAATCTTAGGTTTGGAGCACCAAAACAGGTCAGTTAGCCAGTCCAACCGCTGGTCTCTTCATAGCTCTTCATAGGTCTGTATATGATGTCTTTTTTATGCTGTCCTCATCCCAGCTTGATTTTCTTTATGCCAAAGCCTCTTCAGGATAATAGGAGGTGTTTTCCTGCCTGCCCTTTCCTTCAGATAGTTGCCATGTATGTTTGCTGTGTTTGTAATGAAGTGAGGAGGAAGCCTCCCAGGGCTGCTGCTGCTGCGGTTCCAGATAGTACACATATATCTTGTAGATAGATAGTACACATATATCTCCCAGATTAAAAGAACTTTAATATGTGGATGGATTATGTGGATTTTAAATCTTCGGGCTCTGCAGAAACCAGAGGAATCAAACCAGTCTAGTATATAACTGAGATTTCCTGGTTACTCATTCAAATTCCAGCCGGTCCATCTCTGCTTAGATTTCCAGGGTCATCTAGATGCTGCTACATTTTTTTTCCAGCCAGCTGCTTCCTCTTCCCAATGTGCAATTCAATTCAATTCAATGGTTAATGATATTAACCATTAGGTTAAGAAAAGTTTAAGAAAGATCTTAACCTTGAGCTGTGGTGGCACAGTGGTTAGAATACAGTATTAATTCTGCTGACTGCCAGGAGTTCGATCCTGACTGGCTGAAGGTTGACTTAGCCTTCCATCCTTCTGAAGTTGGTAAAATGAGGACCCAGATTGTTGGGGGCAATATGCAGACATTGTAAACTGCTCAGAGAGTGTGCAAAGCACTGTGGAGTGGTATATAAGTCTAAGTGCTATTGCTAATTCTGTTCCTGATAAGCTAAGGTTTATCTGAATTAATCATCTGATCTTTTACTTTCTAATTACTGATTCAACTTAAACCATGCTGAATCAGTATTATTATCTATTAGACATACTGAATGACATAGAGGTTGAAATGTAATTGGCAGTCTTACATGAGAAGGGCACTGGTGTCAGCAGGCTTCATCTGTTGAGTTCACCATCAGTTCTCTACCTGTTCTGTTTTTCATTGCTTTTTATAGGGGACAATGTATTAAAAATTTATTTAGAATCTGTAATAGCTTTTCTCTGCCATCTTAAATGTTTAGTTTTTCATTTCTTATTTTGATAACATAGGCACGCCTTATTGGGATTTCAAAAATTAGGTTGACCATTTGATAGCAGCAAAGCATGATTTTATGATTGCTTGCAAATCCAGAGTCACTTATTTGAGGTGGGCAGCTATAGAAATTGAAGAAATAAAAATAAATACAGAAATAAAGTGAAAAAGAAATATCTAACTCTTTGCTACCATATGATGGGTATCTGGATATTTGGAGCCCAGATATGGAAAGTTATTTCAATAGCATATTGCATCTGGAAATTATTTTGGGGAAGAGAGAGGAGCAGTAGGGCTAAATCACCTGTTTGTAAGTATTGTGAGGCAGTGATAGGTAAAATATTCAATTAATTTCCTCTAGCTCCACTAATTAATTAATCAATAAGTATAATCACCAGATAAAGGCACTCCTCCCTGATTCATCAACTGAGACTCTCATCAGCTGCATTCACCTGCCTACCACTGCCATTGAACTGAATATGGTTTGCTTGCAAATAAGAAATTCTTTCTGGAGAATAAAATATTATAAAAATAAATAATATGATTGTGCTGCAAAGAACAGTATTCCTTATGAATAATTTAAGTATGCTTTCCCAACTGTGTTATGTTGTGTGCGTGTATACACCCAACTGCATCAGTTTGGTATTAACTACATCCTAACAAGTATACTTCTTGCCCTCTAAATGTTCCCTTGTATATTCTTTAAGTTCTTGCCAGTCTTTTAAAGTCTCAGCAAAACTGATCCGCTGTAGGCTTGTCTACCCCTCAAACACTGCAACGAGCTTCTTAAGCAATGGAGCAGATTGGGGTCTTTTCAACCTATGGAAAGAGACGTTAGATGCTGTAATTTCCATAGTTTGCCTGGGGGGAATTTGTGAGCTTATGAATCCTGAAGTGTTAGCAATGTGCTTGCTGAGGAAGGCAAGAAACTTAATAACTTGATTATCAGTGGAACCAGTATTTTCAAGGGTGCAAAGGCCAATATGCTTGCTATCGTTATATTGTTGGACCATGACAGAGTTATTCACATGATTAGGTACCATCATTGCCATAATAAGGGTAGCAGTCTTACACCATGTCATGTTACATGAACTGACATTCATGTGTCAGTTTTGAGATGAAAAATCACTGATCAGCCTTTAGAAATTACACCAGTGGATAATAATCCCATATTATGAGTAGATGTTATATTCTGTAAGTTTCATATTTTTAATTTAGCAATTATGCAAAATAGGCCATATATGAGCCTCCAGGCATTTGTTAGTTTGTTTCCCCCCCTGCCTTTATTACCTTTTATAAGTAATTCAAGATGACAAACATCTAATATTCCTTCCTCTTTCTATTTTCCCTACAACAACAACCCTGTGAGGTGGGTTGGGCTGAGAGAGAATGGCTGATCCAAAGTCACCCAGGCTTTTATATCAAGGAGGGACTAGAACTCACACTCTCCTGGTTTCTAGCCTGGTGCCTAGACCAAACTGGCAAAAACTAAACTACAGTTCACAGCACAGCCCTGTTGGATACAGATCCTGAGAATTGGGGTTTAGAAACATCTGGAGGGGCATATTTCTTATTTTCAATCCTAATGGTCTCCCCTCCCACAAAATTTTTGAAGTTGTTGCTGCTGCTGCTGATAATTTTTCCTATTCTCACTGTCTTCTTGAAGATTCAAAGACAATTCTTATAAGTTTGTCATGGCCAACTGGGTAATTTACAGTGTTATCTAACCTGGGGTTTTGTTTCTTTCTTTGTTAGTGGAAGTGGAATTCTCTGATGTTATTCCACACATTGGAGGTTATTGCATCAGGGGAGCCAAACTTGCAAATAAAGAAATTATTATGCGTAGTGGTAGTAACAATTAAAGTAGGAATACTTAGTGCCAAGAGGGAATAGACTAAACTTCTAGCTCAGTTCCCTTTGGTTTCTTTACTTGAAGAACTAAAATAAAATGAGGGAACAGGGGCCAATGTTATGTGCTGCATGAAACTTGGATGTTGGTTCCTACACCTGGCACTGTTGAAGAACTGACTGTTGTTTATATTACTTACTAATATCTCACAGCACTGGAAAGTTTGCGCATATTTGATTTTTGGTTCTGTATTATTCATAAACAAGTGCCATTGGCTCTGTATGGTGATGATTGATATTTATTTTATTTTTATTTGTTTGTTTGTCAAACATGTACAAGATAGCAGGTATAGGTATAAACATAAACATAATCAAAGTGAATACAGATAGATGAGGACAATAGGACAGTAGGACAGGGACGGTAGGCACGCTGGTGCGCTTATGCATGCCCCTTACAGACCTCTTAGGAATGGGGTGAGGTCGACAGTAGACAGTCTAAGGTTAAAGTTTTTTTGGGTTTGGGGAAGAAACCACAGAGTCAGGTAGTGAATTCCAGGCATTGATCACTCTGTTGCTGAAGTCGTATTTTCTGCAGTCGAGTTTGGAGCGGTTTACATTAAGTTTGTATCTATTGTGTGCTCGTGTATTGTTGTGGTTGAAGCTGAAGTAGTCATTGACAGGTAGGACATTGTGGCAGATAATTTTATGAACTACATTTAGATCGGTTCTAAGGCGACGTAGTTCTAAGTTGTCTAAGCCCAAAATTTCAAGTCTTGTGGAATAAGGTATTGTCTAATATTGTCTATTAGGTGAATGAATTTAAAAGGCTATGATGCTAAGGGTTTTTTTTTAATGATTAGTTTGTTGTATTTCAAAATAAAATGATATATTCCAGTGATATTCTCTTGTCTGCTCTTCTTATATTATGAACTTCTCTTGAAAAAAATGCCATATACATTAAAAATGAGGGCGATGGTTTTTATTTATATCAGCCTTTCCAACCTGACATCTACCACATGTTCTGGGATTGCAACTTCAAGAATTTTCAGGAAGCAAGCTGGCTGGGAGTTTTCTGATTGCAGCCCTGACATGTTTGGAATATGGTGAGTCAAGGAAGATAGGTTTTAAGAATTAGCCTGCAGATTGTCCTTAGAAAGTTGGTGTGATGGTAGGTAAGTTTTTTTTTTTTAAATGAGGAGAAATACTCCAGGGAGAAAAATTACACTAATTTTGCCAGTTAGTACAATAATTTATTTTTATTTTGTTTGTTATTATCCCAGTCATAGACCCCAGATGATTTAGAGTCAGGGAGATAATATCATAAAATCATTACACATCTGAAACAAACTAAAATAAATTTATAAAACACAACAACTAGACTGAAAAAAAAAGCTATGGAAACAATATGCTTTATTCAAAAGGTCTGGGGAGAGAGGAGGGTGTTATTTATTTATTCATTTATTCAATATTTATGCCACCAGCTCCTTACAAGGTGACTATGGGCGGCTTACAGGTTATAAGACAACTAAAAAAACAGTTAAAAGATGAAAACAATATAAAGTTAAAATGTTATTAAGAACTATACTACAATCTTTATGCCCTTTAGGAGAGTTAATGGCTAGAATGGGCCCTACTAACTCAGGACAGACAGAATGGTCTCGTTCTGAGCCTCTACCTAAACTGTGTGGAAAAATATTCAAATAGGTTGCAAATGTTCTTTGGGCTGCCTTTTCTCAGAAATAAAAGAATTGGTAACATCATGTTGATGGTTTTGTTCCAATCTGAAACTCAAAAAAGTTCAGTTTATCTGTCTTCTTCTTAAGTTGCAATATGGAAGTGTCTACACATGTTCCCTCACTGCATAGATCCAACTGACTATCTGGCAATGACAGGAACATTTAATTTTTTTGGGAGCAGGAAGACAGGTGGGGTGGGGAGAATCTGCAAAAATATACATTCCATATTCCTTAAATTGTTCACAAATTGTTAACCTTAGGAAAAATGGGGAAATTATGCATAGAAAGTAGTGAATTTTTCCAAATATTTAAATAACCCTCAAATGGGATCCTGTTACGATAGAAAATTGCATCTTCAACTGTTGAAAGTGAAGTGAATTTTCCAGAGAAAACAAGGCAACTTTCAAAAAACATTCCGGAAGAAAACAGTGGCAAACTGTTAAAACCTTGTAAATTGCTCATGAAAACTATATGGACTTGTGTTGAGTTCAACTCGAGAGAAACATAGCTTTTTACAATAACCCACAGTGGTATGAATGTGTTCAGGGGACTTTACCCTCCCCCCAATCTAAAGCCACTGCTGTTTCATAGAGAATAGAGTGCTGATCCTTCCAATTTCAGGCAGTATGAAGTTCTGCCTTGGCTAGGTTTAGCATTGGGCTGGGCAAACTTTAAGTAGTGATGAGCTATGAAACAATGTAAACTGTTAATTTTTGAGTTGGACTGAGGAAGAAGCACTTTCTTCATGTTTTGGAAACTTTGAAAGTTTCTCCTGTTTCTCATGGTTAGTTATGCCAGTTCCAAATCAGTTTGCCATTAGTGTGATCTTGATGGGTTTTCAACAAAACAAACAGTTTAGGGCTATGTGCCTTTTATCCTTGCATGCTACATTCTTTTTGCTCGATTTGCCTCCCAAACTTTTGCTTCTAGTTTACTGATGGCTAGTAGATCAGTTTCTTGGAAAACCATCAATCAGGTCCTGGCATCATTATGATATGCATAGTACACACCAGGGGTGGGTTCCAACTTACCTCGCTGCCGGTTCGCTCCCTCCCGCGCCACGTGGGCGCGCCATAGCAAAACTCCCCCCCAAAAAAAACAAAGCTGAAAAAAAGATGGCGACTGCGCATGCTCAGCTTCTGTGCATGCTCAGAAGGAAAAAATAAATAAAAAAAAATAAATTCAAAAAAAATTCAAAAAAAAAAAAGGTGGCGGCCCCCACGGACCGGCACTGACCGATCCGGTTTGGTGACGTCATCATGATGTCACCAGCGGGTCGCTACCGGTTCGGGCGAACCGGTCCGAACTGGGAGGAACCCACCCCTGGTACACACCTGATCTTGCTAGCTTCTGTAGTTTCTTTGAAAATTAAACAGAAGGCCTTCTGTATTGCAGTTGCTTGTGCTCTTAAAATGGCACCATTTGGATCAACAGTATTGCAAATAGAATAAGTGAAAGAAGTTCCTGTAGATTTTACTTTATCAGTAGCAAGAATGAAAATGGTTTTCATGAATTTGGCATATTTTAAATAAACAAATCTTTCTCAGTTACTGCCTCGAGTAATGCTACTGCTTACCCATAACTAAGACCAAACTAAGCCCACTGAACAAATAGAATGGTCTTGCCTAATGCTGATTTGGGAATTCTAGTTATCTTCAAGAAAACCATTTTGTGTCTCCAGAATTTACTACTTCTAAGCAGAACGCTGCCTCCACCAATAACAAAACAAAATAAAATGACGGTATGGTTTAAATTTCTGTGATTTAGCAGCTATGTATGTATTTCATTTAGAAAACAGCATCATCTTATGTCTTCAAAAGACATAAATGCTATTGGCCATATAGCAAACAGTATTTTTCTTCATAATTCTGACAAGTAGTGCAGCTAAGATGATCTTGCCTAATGCACATTAAAATTGCACATCACTGAAGGGAGGCAGAAAATAATGTGGTATGTGGTTGTACATGATACCACTTTCAGGGTAAAAACTGACATACTTGATTGTTAAATGTGAAACTAAAATGAATAACTCCAATTTTTCTGTCAAAATGGGAGTTTCATGATTTCAGATACTTAAGAGAGATTTTATGTTATTATCTGCGCATCATAACAGAGTGCAGTTTGGGACGACAGCTTAAAAGCAATTGCTCACTATGATTTAAGATAATACATTAACATTATGTTTAGTACTGCTTTGCATAGAAAACGTTTCACAGCATGGTATTATGTGTGTGTATGTGTTTACTGTGTGTATGTACATATGTATGTATGTGTATAAACACACACACACATACACACATACATACATACGCGCGCACACACACACACAGAATATCCAACTACATATCCTTCATCTATGGAAAGCAAAAAGCCAAATATAACACAATAATTATAATTCAGGCATTCCTAGTATTTCCCAAATTTGTGCATTAATTTAGAAATAAAAACATCAGAATTTCCAATTATGTAATGTGATCAGGAACTTGGATATGATTGCCTATAGTCATCTGTGGTTTGGTAATATAATTGCTATCATGGGAATGCATAAACTACTAAAACTTTTGTTGTGTTTATCTGTTTATCTGACTGTATCCTCAAGTTAGCACAAACAATCCATTATACCGCAACAATTTTTTAATCCAGGCACCAAAAATCTGCCAATTTAAGAATGCCACTACAATTATTTTTTCTATTTATGTTATATACACTTCTTAGATCAGGGGTCCACGGACCAGCAGTAGTCCACTGCCCGCCCAGAACTAGGCTGCGCAAATGAGTGAAACCCCAACCGCACATGTGCAGGATGCAAATAGTGCATAAAACCAACCACCACCACCAGTGGTGGGATTCAAAAATTTTTGCTACCAGTTCTGTGGGTGTGGCTTGGTGGGTATGGCATGGCTTGGTGGGCGTGGCTTGGTGGGTGTGGCAGGGGAAGGATACTGCAAAATCTCCATTCCCACCCCACTCCAGGGGAAGGATACTGCAAAATCTCCATTTCCTTCCGATCAGCTGGGACTCAAAATTTCCACTACTGGTTCTCCGAACTACTCAAAATTTCCGCTACTAGTTCTCCAGAACTGGTCAGAACCTACTGAAACCCACCTCTGACCACCACCCCCGGTCTATGGAAAAACCACTCTCCATGGAACCGGTCCCCTGTGCCCAAAAGATTGGGGGCCGCTGTCTTAGATGATCATGGAACCGTCCAGCATTGGGGTAAAAAATGTGGTTAACCTAAAATTTAATATTCAATCTGTCATATCAGTCTGCATTATCTTTCTGTCAAAACATGACCCAGTGGGTCACAAGGTTGTCTAATCTACTTTAAACATATTAGGAAACTTCAAATGGTTCAAAACACAGTGGAATAGTATTGTCGAAGGCTACAAACTTTCAAAACAAAGCATAAATATTTTGAAACAATTGTTTTTGCTTCCTGCACATTATTGTGTTCAATTCAAAGGATTGTTAACCAGGGCCCAGTTGTGATGGGCTTTGCAAATTGTTTCCACAATTGTGTGTTTTTGTATTAGCTTGACCAGTCTTGAAAACAGCCTTCCCCGATTTAATGCCTTCTTGGTGTTGGGGGTGGAACTTTACTTTGTTTCAAAGTAAATTTTGTTTACTTTAATCAAAATAAATTGTTTCAAAGTAATTTGAAACTTTTTTTGGGTGCCCTGGCTTATGAAGAGAGATGGTGACCAAGATCAGGCTTCCTCTCAGACTGTATTCAAAATCTGAAATGTTTTTTTCAGAAATAGTTTAATTTTTAAAAAAATCATTTCAAACATTTCTATAGTTACCTTTCTTACAATGAACTCTGGGCTGCTCCTAATTTCATCATTATGTTTGCCCAGTCTTTATATAGATATACATGTCATACTTGCATCTACTTATGTAAAGTTTTTTTAAAATAATATTTATTAAAATTGTACACATACAATAAACATAGAAACAGAAGACATAAACATATATAAAAATATAAACCTGCTAATGGATAACTAAACATCTAAAACATTTAAAAAACATATAGTCTACTTCTGCCCTTCACTTTCCTAATGGATGCATTAACCCTTTCTGGTTTATTCAGTTGTATTCATTTTTTTTGTTATCTCTCTGTTATCTATAAAACTCTTTATCATCCAGCTATTTTTCTCTTCTTTTATAACATACCCCTTACATGGACTCTAGTCTTTAATAAAAGCCTCTATAGATTTGTCTCTCTTGAAACATGTCAGTTTTGCCATCTCCACTAAGTCTTTAAATTTAACTATCCAATCTTCAACATTTGAAGCAAATTTTCCATTGTTCTACATATAATATTCTGCATGGATCTTATACAATATTAAGATAACATGCTTTTACTCAGTTCTTGTTTCATAAACCCTAATGTCCAGTTCTAGTTTCATCTGAAAAGGGATTCTGGTTATTTTCATGAATGTCCTGTGAATCACGGACCAAAATTTTTTGGCCACTGCACAAGTCCACCATATGTAAGTTCCATCCTGTTTTCTACATTTCTAACTTTTCCTTGAAACATTCTTATAGATTTCACAGGTGTCCAATGCCTTCTATACATCATTTTTTTTGTTAAATTAATGCACATAATAATTTAATATTTTTAGTCCACATTTCCCCCAAATAGTTTGTACCAATACAGTGCACCAAATTCAGCGTCCATTTAATGTTAAATTCTTCAACATTAGCTTGGATATGGATGGATGTGTATGTATATATGTGTATGTGTGTGTGTGTGTGTGTATGTATGTATGTGTGTATGTGTGTGCAGTCGCTTTCACAACAAACTTTTTTTTTTAAACTTACATTTTACTGATAAATAAAGGGAGACTAGTATAGATCTATTTCAAGCTATTTGGCTCTCATCAGCTAGCCATAGTCAAGTTTGTCGTGAAAGCGACTGCCTGTATGGCCCCTGGATTGGGGCTGAAAGGCAAAAAGAAGCAGTATGCTCCCTCCCATATTTGGGTATACCAGGTGATTTGACAAAAAGAAAAAACATTTAATCCCTCCCCTGGTTCAGCTGATACAGGGAGGAGAACTTGTGGCTTAGAGGTTAAAGAAACTGCCTAACATGCAAGCAGCCCAGGTTCGAATCCCAGAAGGGTATGGCTAGCCAATGAGAGCCAAATAGCTTGAAATAGATCTATACTAGTCTCCCTTTATTTCTTTATCAGTAAAATGTAAGTTTAAAATAAATAAATAAATAAATAAATATATTCACGTTTCTTTGTTTTTCATACTTCTTGACTGTCCATCTCCCTCCCTTTATCCATTTAAACACAATTTTTTTTTCATTAGGATTCACTATTGTTATTTTTTAGAGTTTTACTGTCACCTCTACTGTTTTAATGGTGCTTCCCTATTGTCTGCTGTAAATTCATTCACAACATCTGTGCATAGGTGTATACGGCTTTATTTTTGTTCTGCATGCAAACTTTTTCTTCTACATATTAGCATGGAGACATTTACCAAAATGTATGGCTGGCTTAAAGTGGGAAGAAAACAGGATTATGGGTACAGTCTATCCCACTTCCCTTTACTCTTCATGTATTTAGGTCTCAATCTGGGACTCAAAGCAGGGGTTCTGGATTTTATTAATATGTATAAAAGTACATTTAGATGTACTTTTATACATATTACATTGTTTTCCTGCTGGTTTAGATTTGTTTGCACTGTATTTTCATTTATTGATTCAATTTTTATAGCACACCCCCCCTCCCCCATCTCAGTCCATGATTCTGGGTGGCTTACAATTCCAAAACTATAAAAACATTGAAAACAATAAAAACATCCAAAATAAATATACACAGCAGCCAAGATAGTTAACCAGTTAATAGTAAAACCAAGAAATGGGGTCCTTAACACATTCAGTGCCCCAGGCTTGGGAACACAGCCAATGTATTATGCATCGGCCCTCTTTATTATGGCCAGAAGCAACAAAACAAACATGCAGAAAATAAAGAAACAAATAAGGTTTATGTGAGTGGAACATGGTATTCAGCAAGAATCTGAGGCTGACTGGAAGCTAAATAGCAAAACCTAGTTCATTTTCGGTGATCTTGATGTTTTTATGAGCTTGTAGGAAAGTTACGAAGTAATCACCTGACTGCTCTGGCATTATTGCTAGAAAAGGGAGAATGAAATTTTGACAAGATATCCAGATACAACAGTGTGTGATTGTTTCCCCCTAGGGGCAGAGGCAGCAAGATAGAGGAATATTGTGGTATCTCCCAGAGAATAGCGCAGAGCAGAGGGCTTTTGAAAACTGCCTTTGTGAAAGCCTAATATTTAGGTGTGTGAAGATAAGATGCCATCACTCTCCCATTAAATATATTCAGGCCCTACTAAAGCCGGGGAAAGTATGAATGTAACTGTCAAAAGATTGAAGATGTCAAAATTAACATTTGGGGCTTTTTTGTGAGGAGAAATCATAAAAATAAATATGTGCATGGTGCATTAATAACAAAACAGTGAAGTAATATCATATATAAGTACTTAGCTTCTACGTAGGTATACATATGTATAGTTTTTTGGCCTATTTTCAAAACACATACAAAGGTCTGTGGTCTCTCATGCACGAGTAAGAACTCTGTGTTATACACTAATAAAAATCTAATTAATATTGAATTGAATAGCAAAATAAGTTATTTAACAACAGAACAATTGATTTTTGAAAACTTCAGAATGTATATCAATACATAAAAGGGAAAGGATTAAAGAACAAGAACAATAAAGAACAAAATTATTAGTAGAGATACATATGGAATGATGGAAGTAAAAAATATGTCCCTCTTCCTCCCTTCCACTAAATATGTGTTACTTTTGCAAGGCCAAGAATTTGGCAAACAACTGTACAGTTGCAAATAAAAACGGAGCTGGAAATTTGGAAAGCCTTATAAACATACAGAAGAATGCATAAATAACAGAGAAACAAATGAGAGCATTTCCAGAAATTGAAGATCATGAAATTAAGTTAAATATATATATATATATATATATATACACACGATATATATATCAGAAATCATAGACCTGACTAAAACTCCCCCAGCCCCTTAATTTCAGATCTATTTATCAAATTATATGCAT
>QLTV01000240.1:1713793-1734076 GCA_003457575.1 Thermophis baileyi
CTACTTTTTTCCTGAGTTCCTACTAATTTTTGCATTCAATCCACTTGTCAGGGTTCTGAATAGCATCTGGAATTAAATCAGAGTCCGAGGCAAAGCATACCTCTAAGTTCCAATTTATTAACAGAGCCATGTCAGCACGGCTGGGAGAAATCCCGAATCTGAAGCCTTCGGGGTTTCTCCACCCAGTTGAAAGTTCAAGCCTTTGTCCCCACACCCCCAAGTTCATCACATGAACCAATCTTCATTGCTTCATCCTCTGGTGCTTGGTTGGAACTCCACCTTCTTCTGTTCAGGTGCAGGACAAGTTCCAATTTATTAACAGAGCCATGTCAGCACGGCTGGGAGAAATCCCGAATCTGAAGCCTTCGGGGTTTCTCCACCCAGTTGAAAGTTCAAGCCTTTGTCCCCACACCCCCAAGTTCATCACATGAACCAATCTTCATTGCTTCATCCTCTGGTGCTTGGTTGGAACTCCACCTTCTTCTGTTCAGGTGCAGGACAAAGGATGACCTTGACAATCTAGAAGGAATTTGTTGTGGCTACATGCAGACATCCCTCATGCAACTGCCCCTCCCAAATTCCCACAGCAAGGAATACATTTTAAACTAATATATAGTGTGGCAGGCCAAAGATCTAAAGAAAATGGCTTCGGCCTGACAATCAGCAGTATTCCGAAAAACCCTCTTCTAGAAGTAGAAGCCCAGCCTAACACCCAAAGAGCATTCAACAAGAATAGAATGAGTTGTGTTTTTTTGAACCAGGGCAGTTAACAGATGGTGAGTTTGGTAGCTTGTTTCCTTGTAACGGTTTAAACTTGGTTGGAAATAAGGTACAGAGAGATTTAAATCACCTACATCAGGGGTGTCAAACTCGATTTCATTGAGGGCCGCATCAGTGTTGTGTTTGACCTTGGAGGGGCCGGGTGGGTGTGGCCCAGGGTGGGCGTGGCCAGCTTGACATCACTCAGGGGGCGCCTGTAGTGGCGCGAGCGCTCTGCCAGTGAAAACAGGCTCCCAAGCTCCGTTTTCGGCTGCGACGGACTCCTGCAATCCTCTGCCAGCAAAAACGGAACTCAAGAGGGCCGCGCGTAGCCCTCCCAAGCTCCGTTTTCGCTGGCAGAGGTGAAAGAAGAACCAGGCTGGGCCCGCAGGCCAGTTCTAAGCACCCCGCGGGCTGGATCCGGGCCCCGGGCCTTGAGTTTGACACCCCTGACCTACATAATTTGAAGATGTTTGAAGCAACACATTCTATTAAGTGATTTATCTTTATGAAGATTTAAATCTATGAAGATTTAAGACAATCACATTGTTAGGAAAGTGAAAATGATTAACATCTCATTCCCTTAGTTGCCTCATCAGTTAGTTTTATATTTACTGTCTTTATTCCTCAACACATAGTTTAAATCACTTTATAATCCAATTAACAGAACCTGGTCAATGGTTCATAGATAGTTATATTGTTTAAATGTCTCGTTTCAGGTTGACCTTAATATATATATTAATATATCTTCTGAGATTCTGGAATAACTTTTGCCTGCATTTCTGAAAACTCATTTCTACTAAAAATAAATATTCAGCTAAAGTCTGTTCTGAGATTACATATCTGATAATCTAGAGTGACAGGGTAAGGTAAAGAATTCTCTAAATATTGTTACAGAAAACACTGTGTGGAGTCCTTGAAGCTCTCTGAGCTTGATGGTTTACTTACAGACATTTTATTATCAGACTAGGTAACATCAGTGCTAGTGAGTATGGGGTTTGTTCATTAAGCAAAACCCATACTCACTAGCATTGATGAAGCTACCTAGTTGGGTAATGAAACGTCTGCAAGCAAACCAGCAAGCTCAGAGAGAAGGAGGGGCTCCAAAAATCAATTCTGAACTACATATATTCTACTCTATTCTATTGGTGAGAGCATGGTATTGTTCATAATTAAGAAACAACAGTACAATATAATATATAACTCTTATACTGTATAAATCAGAATTAGAATCTATATCTTACTATGGTATGTTATCAATCTGTAAGTATTACCAAAAATAGCATACTACCATATAAATAAGTTTCTAAATAAAAGCATCAGAGTAATTTATTTTCAGAATATTCCAACCATGAGGGATTGTATATAATCTAAGCAAATTTTAAAGGTAAAGAATCAGAAACCACTATATTGCTTAATATGATGAAATATAAGCATTAAGTATAAAGATGTGTGGAGGCACCATATCATTTATTATGTTTGATACAAATTGCTGCAACATCTGAAAAATTAATGGGCTAAATTTGCATAATGGTGTAAGACTGACTGATAAATTTGAACCCAATTATGTTAATTAACCATTTGATACTGAGTAAAAAATAATATTTTTGTTTAGCTTAAAAGTGACCCTAATTTTTTTTAGGTTTAACAATGTTTCTAAATTTAGGAAGGAATATATGGTTAAAATATTTCAAAATTCAACTGCAATGCCAGCGGATTCTGGGTGGCATATAAAATTAAAAAATCCATAAAAACAGATACAACATAAAACCACACATACATCCCAGACTATAATAATCATAAACAACAGAATCAGATTGGTCTGAAGGTTGAAGCATCAGGCCAAAAACCAGGAGATTGTGAGTTCTAGTCCCACATTAGAGATAAAAGCCAGCTGGGTGACTTTGGACCTCTCTCTCTCTCTCTCTCTCTCTCTCTCTCTCTCTCTCTCTCTCTCTCTCTCTCTCTCTCTCTCTCTCTCTCTCCCTCTCCCTCTCCCTCTCCCTCTCCCTCCCCCCCCCCCTCTCTCTCTCTCTCTCTCTCTCTCTCTCTCTCTTATGGGGAAAATAGGAAGAACTATTAGGTATATTTGCTGCCTTGAGTTATTTATAAAAGTAATAAAGGCGGGATAAAAAAAAATAAAAACACCCTCCCACAAATATAATAAAAATATAAAATATATTAACAGGCCTGGGACCAAAGCCAGTTTTCCAGAACCCTAGGAGAGTGGGTGCGGTCTGTATCTCTGGGAGGAGGCTGTTCCAGAGGGGGGAACAGAGAAGGCATGCTAGCTACCTCAGTCCCACAAGATGACAACATTTAATAGAAGGACCTGGAACACACCCACCCTGCAACAACGTACGGTATTATAGGCCATTAGCAATTGTATTACATAAACAAGCATTACGAGATTATCCAATATATTTATTCAGTATTGCCAAGTGAGATGAGTATAATATCAAAAATTGAAGTTTTATGTAGCGGATCCATTTTAAACCTGGAGAACCGGATCGGTCGGTGCCGGTCCATGGGGGCCGCCATCTTTTTTTTGGGATTTTTTTTGGATTTTTTTTTTTTAAATTTGAATTATTTTTTATTTTTTATTTTCTTCTGAGCATGCGCAGAAGCTGACTTCCGGCACTGTGCATGTGGTCGCCATCTTTTTTTTTTTGGCTTTGTTTTTTTATTTTTGGGGGGATTTTTTGTTACTACGCATGCGCGTGTGCCCACGCAGCCCGCCCACGCGGCGCGGGAGGGAGCGAACCAGCAGCGAGGTAAGTTGGGACCCACCCCTGTGCCACAGGTATGATGAGTGAGAAATTCTTGTCAGAAGCCATCAGGGAGAGAATTCAGCAACAGAAAATTCCACGTTTGGCACTGTATTCTTTGCTCTTTCAGACTTTACATGTAAGAGTTGCTTGCTCCAGCAAGAACTGGGAATAGAAGAGAGCATTATCATCATCTTTATTAGGCTTTTAATCAAGCTTCAGTGTATAAAGGAAAATAAACAGATCAGGAACATATTTCCATAATGAACCAGCTATTAAAGCATGTAATTAGAGGATTATTATTAGTATTAAAGTATTTCATATAATAGCTTTTAACAGGAGCCTTGGGATGGAAGAAGAAATACAATCAACTGCTTCATTTTTCTGTTTTGTATAGCCTTTATAAAAATAGCTGCCATCATAATCTAAGCCATGCCAGAATACTCCTTTCAATATTTTTGGAATTGCAATATCAGTACCTATTATGCACTGTAGTGGAAAGAGTTACAGCTCTAACCATATCAAATGGTCAGATTTAGGATTAATTCCATGCAAAATCAGCAGGTCACTGATCTGTAAAGAATATCTGTTTGGCTTTGTATCTTATGATATAATTGATTCATCTTATGCATTACATTGGTGGCTGGTGTTATGTTCCAGCCCAGGTACCACAGTGGGTAAAACTATCAATAATCTGAGGTCTTGGGGAAAAAAGCCTTTCTGCATGTATAAAATAGCAACAACAACAACAAAATATAGATATACAAAAACCTTGACCATGGACACCAAAATCTGATCTATTGTTCTTAAATTGGTTTAGACTATATGAATACAGGAAGTCTTTGCTTAACAACACTGATGACTGGAAACTGCCATTAAGCGATGTGGTCATAAATCGCAAACCCACGTGACCATACCACTTAGGCACCATAGTTCTGGCAGTCCCTGATGCCATCATTGGGGGGATCACACAGGTTGGTAAGAAAGGACCTCACATGACCATGTCTTGCAATTTACTGCCAGCTTCCCCATTGGGTTAAGAAATTCTTGTCAGAAGCCATCAGGGAAGATTGCAAATTGTGATCACATAACCACAGAAATACTCCAATGGCCATAAATACGAGGACAGGTTATAATAACTCTTTCAATGCCATCGTAAGTTCTAATTGTTAATCGAGGATATCCTCAAATTGAGTAATTTGAGACAGAATGGCAGTATGAGCAATCCAGATGTTAAAGAAATACTTGCTAAGAAATTCATTGTTAAATGTACAACAAAGAAAAAGAGGGCCTTTCTTGCCAAGAATCTACAGTCATGTGGCACCTTATTTGAATTCTATGGTTTTACATATCAGGACATAGTAAAAATAAAAATTAATAATTCTTAAAAGTAGGTAAATACAACCTCAGATGAACAACAACACATGACATTTTACACATGACATATTACACTTTCTTTATAAAAAGCCAAAATGGAGAAGCCATGTATGAAAAACTAAGTACACCATCACTGCTTCCATAGGTATGAAGAGGGTAAGTAGCAGTCAGGTGCTCCTAATCAAGTGCCCTTGATCAATTGATCATCACCAAATATGACTTTCTCTATAAAAGCTGACATTTTAGGAGTTCGTTGATCGCCAGCAGTTTAGGTGTGTCTTAACACAATGACAAAGAGGAAAGACATCAGCAATTATCTTAGAGGAACAATTATTGCCACCCAGCAAGCTGAGAAGGTTTATAAGGCCATTTCCAAACAATTTTAAATTCATCATTCTATAGTGAGAAAGATAATTCACAAGTGGAAAATATTCAATATATTTTCCTGGGAAGTTTCCAATCTTCCCAGGAGTGGACATCCCAGCAAATTCACACCAAGGTCAGACTGTGCAATGCTCAGAGAAATTGCAAAACATCCAAGAGTTACATCTCAGACTCTACAGGCCTCAGTTATCATGTTAAATGTTAAAGTTCATGACAGTACAGTTAGAAAAAGACTGAACAAGTATGGTTTGTTGGAATGGTTGCCAGGAGAAAGCCTCTTCTCTCTAAATATAACACGGCAGTGTGGCATAGGTTTGCAAAGTTGCATATGAACAAATCACAGACTTCTGGAACAGCGTCCTTTGGACAGATGAGACCAAAGGGAAGGTGTCTGGCCATAATGTACAGTGCCACATTTGGTGAAAATCAAACACAGCAGATCAGCACAAATATCTCGTACCAACCATCTAGCACAGTGATGGAGAGGTGATGATTTGGGCTTGTTTTGCAGCCACAGAACATGGGCACCTCACAGTCATTCAGTCGACCATAAACTTCTCTGCATACCAAAGTATTCTAGAGTCAAATGTGAGGCCATCTATCTTACAGCTAAAGTTTGGCCGACATTGGGTCATGCAAAAGGACAGTGATTCTAAGCACACCAGCAAATCTACAACAGAATGGTTGAAAAAGAAAAGAATCAAGGTGTTGCAATGGCCCAGTCAAAGTTCAGATTGAATTGCTGTGGAGCAGGGGTGGGTTCTGGTATTCTTCGCTGCCGGTTCGCTCAGTGTTGCGCCACGCGGGTGCTTTGCGCGCGCCACACGGGTGCTTTGCGCATGCGCAGTGCTTAAAAAAAGCTTCTGTGCATGCGCAGAAGCAAAAAACAAGATGGCAGCACCTATAGCGCCACCGAAAGAACCGGTTCGGGGGCGTGGCAGGCCTGGGTTGCTGCCTGTTCTAGTGACCCAGGTCGCCAAGTTACTACCGGTTCTATAGAACCGGTCCTAACAGGGAGGAACCCACCTCTGCTGTGGAGGGAGAGCTCATAATCAAATCCCACTGAAGCAATGTTGTAAAGAAGAGTGGGCCAAAATTCCTCTACCATGATATGAGAGAGTCATATAGAAAACTATTACTTCAAATTATTGCTGCTAAAGGTGGTTCTACAAGCTATTGAATTATAAGGTGTACATAATTTTTCCACACATGGCTTCTCATTTTGGCTTTCCTTTTGTAAAATAAATGATGACGTGGTGTAATATGTCATGTTGTTGTTCATCTGAGGTTGTATTTATTTACTTTTAAGAACTGCTAAGCACCACATGATTTTTACTATGTCCTGATATGTAAAACCAGAGAACTCAAAGAGAGTGGACTTTCTGTTTCACATGACTGTATTTGGATGCTGTATAAAACAGTCAGTTAAGGCTGTACAGGCATTTAGTTTGTATCACAAAGATCTTTTGGAACTGTGATTATACCTTGATGACTTGGTAATTTTGTTTCATTGTTAAGAACCAAGGAGTAGGAGTTGCAATAAATGTCCAGTGTGGTTGTTGGTTGGAGTAAAATTGCTACTGGTGTTCTGGGTTATATGTCCTACTTCTCTCAGCTTTAAAGGTCCAGAAGGGGTCAGACCTACATTAGTGAAAGTACTAGGTATACTCCTGAGACCAGAAGAGTTAATTAGGTGAGCAGATGCTTGTGTAATTGCACATAGCATCATCAACTAATGGAAAAACATTGATTTATTCAGGACATTTTAGGTAGACTCTTAGTAAATATGGGAGAAAAATACTGTCCAGAAAAACTTTTTCCTTCAGAATTTCTAGCATGGCATCCACCCCAATTTTTTCTGGGGAACTTCTTGAAATCTGCTTGATTAATATGAGTAGTAAATATCCAGTTAAGCTGGTAGATCATATCTTGATATTATTTACTTATTCATTGCAATTATATCCTTCCTTTCCTCAGGAGATCAAGAAATGTACTATAGCATTTCTTTTTCTATTTTTTTCTTTATAGCAACCATCTTGAATTGTATTTGTATTAGAGATGGTGATTGTCTAAAATTCATCCAAACCTTGAATCCAAACTCTTATCCATGATTTCACAGTAGATTTTAAGTTTCCAAGATAACATGTTCACTTTTCTTTTAGAATTGCTAATTCTTTTTTTAGAATAACATTCTAAATTTTTAACAATTAACAATTAATTTTAGACTAATTAATTGTTTTATCAGGAAATTTCTCCTTAGTTCTAGGTTGCTTCTCTCCTTTTTTTTAAAAAAAATATATAAACATTCCATCTTCCCTTAAACAGTGTCGTCTGGGTACAAATATCTCTGTGCAATAACCATCAAAATTAACAACAGTATTCATTACATTGATATTAATTCTCTGATCTTACAATTATAGTATTGAACATAGTAAACCTATTCATTTCTCCCCAACATATCTTCTAATAAGAATATAATAATAATATTAAGCATAATAATCCTAATAGTCATAATAATAACAATCATCATATTGTTTACATCTCTATCTTATTTTCTGTTCTTCACTGATCTCCTTCTTTTATTTCCAATTTCCATTTTTATTCTCTAGCCATCGATAAAATAATTCCCATATCATATAATATTCAGTTTGTTCTTTCTCCTTAATTGCAAGCGTTAATCTATTCATTTCTGCACATTCTAATATTTTCCTAATCACATTCTCATCAGTAGGGATCTCTTCACTTTTCCAGTTTTGTGCAAATACAATTATAGCTGCAGTTAATACATGGATAATTAAATATGCATTCTCTTTACTATAAGTTTCAGGTAACATCCCCAACAAAAATATTTCTGGTTTTAAATCAATGTGCTGCTTTATCATCTTTTCCAGCCATGTATGTATTTTTGTCCAGTATTTTTTTGCTTCTACACATGTCCACCACATATGATAATAGGACCCAGGTATCTGGTGGCACTTCCAACATTTGGCTAACTTATCTTTGAACATCTTTGCCAACCTCGCCGGTGCAAAATGCCATCTATAAAACATCTTATACAGATTTTCTTTATATGCAGTTGACATCGTTAATTTGTAGTTCCTGTCCCACAATTTCTGCCATTTAGCTAATTCTATTGCGTGACCAAAATTTTTTGCCCATGCTATCATTCTCTCCTTCACTTGTTCATCTTCCGGTTTAATGCCCAACAAGTAGCTGTACAGTTTCTTTATCAATCTTTCTTCTGTCCCTATTAATATCTTATCTAATTCTGTTAATTCTTTATAGAAACCATATAATTTAACATCTTTCTCATATCTAGAATGTATCTGCACTTGTGAATACCATGCCATGTCGATCCCTTGATCACTCAGTTCCTGTTTAGTTTTGAGTTCCCCCTTTTCATTCAGACTATCTTTATATCTAACGATATTTCCCATGTTAATTACGTTTGGGTGAATCAGTGCTTCCATTGTTGAAAGCCAAACTGGTATCCTCAAATAATGTTGCTTTCTAATTTTCTCCCAAACTAACAATAATGCATTCCTTATGTAATGTCTTTGAAAGTAACCATGTATCTTATTTTTCCCATACCACAAGAAAGCATGCCAACCCAGTTGCAAGTCATGTCCCTCCAAAGTCAATAATCTTGTATGCCTCAATACAATCCATTCTTTCATCCATGTTAATACTGCAGCCTGGTAATACAATTCCCAATTTGGTAATCCAAAACCTCCTCTACTTCTTGAATCCTGCAACATTTTAAAGCTAATTCTTGCTTTTTTCCCTTGCCAGATATATTTTAATATTGTTTTATTGAGTTCCTCAAAGTATTTTTTTTCAATTTTATCGGAATTGTTTGAAATAAGTACAATAAGTACCTCTCCTTCTCCCTTTTTATTGCAGAATGCCATCAAAGCAAAACGGGGCTGAAGCAATGCAATGGTAGACCTGACAGTTTCTTGTTCTGCCTTCTAGTGCTTTGGAGAATAGGTTGACTCCTCTTCTTTGTGGCAGCCCCTGAGATATTGGAAGACTGCTATCATGTCACCCTTAGTCCTTCTTTTCATCAAACTAGATATACCCAATTCCAGCAACCGTTCTTTATATGTTTTAGCCTCCAGTCCCCTAATCATCTTTGTTGCTCTTCTCCAATGCACTCATTAGATTCACTTTGTGTGCCAGTTCTATTAATTAAGATTAGATACAAACATAGCAATGTCTTTTTTCCCCCTCCTTCTTCCAAGAAATGAATTAAGCAGCAAGACAAATCACCAATTCTTTGCTAGGCCATTTTTATCATTGATTTCTCGCAGATGTCAGGCTACTGGTGCTTCCCATTGGTCCTTGGGGGTGTTCAGAGTTGGCACCTTCTGTCCTGTAGCTTTGCTTTGTGTAGTGCAGGCAATGTACAGCATGAAGTTTCCAACTGTTCCACCTTGTCCAGCAGCCTTGCCTCAAAGACAGTCTTTTCTCTGGTGGGTCCCTATTTATAGAATACTCTCAATAGAGAAGTGCCACATTAGCATCATTTCAGCACCACCTGAAAACCTTTCAATGGTGTTCTAATTGTATACTAATCCACATTTGTTTACATTTTGATGGCTGCCATGCTGGTTTCAAGTTCATATGGTGTCTTTAGTTTTGTTTGACTTGATTTGACTGGATGTGTTTTAACTTAAATTGTACAGGTAGTCCTTGCCTTACAAAAACAATTGGGACCAGAATTTCCATTGCTAAGCAAGACAGTTGTTAAATGAACCGAATGCGATTTTATAACCTTTTATGCCATGGTTGTGAAGCAACTCACTGCAGTTGTTAAGGGAATCTCATGGTTGTTAAGTAAATCTAGTTTCCCTTATTGAGTCTGCTTGTCAGAAGCTGGCTGGGAAGATTGCAAATGGCAACCAGGTGACCCCAGGCCGCTGCAACCATTGTAAATATATGCTGATTGCCAAGTGCCCAAATTTTGCACATGAGCGTGGAAATAATGCAACAGTTATAATAAGTGTGAGGACCAGTAATAAGGCACATTTTCCCCCGAGACATTGTAACTTCAAATGGTCACTAAATGAATGGTTGTAAGTGAGGATCAGGTGTAATATAATTTTTTGGGGTGTATTTACTGTAAGCTACCCAGATAACTTTTGCTTTGTGGTAAGGCGATGCAGCATGCACCTCGCTCTCAATGCCTCACTTGCCTACCGTCTTTTCAGTTGGCTCCTTAAGCACAAATTTCTCCAGTGGAATGGAAGTTTGTGAGCATATTCAGCAGAAAGCACAATCACCAGTTGTACCCTTGAGCTCCCTTGAGATGTACCCTTGAGCTCCCTTGAGATGTGCAAACCAGTTCCCAGAATTCTTTGGCTGAAAATGTTTGGGAGAGGAAGTGGATGTCACCTTGGTTGGGAAGGCTGTATAAAGGCATCCGAATAAACCTTGCAGGCCACATGTTTAATTCTCATGCGCATAGTATACTATGGGCTACATTGTTTTAACCTTTGAAGTGTTTGCAATGCTTTGCTGAAGTTCTTTTAAATACAATGGAACAGCAGTGGTTTTCCATCACTATATGGATATAGATATATTTTTTTTAAATCTCTCCTTGGAGAGGCCTTCCTAGCACCTATGTTTCCAGCATCAGAAATAAATCTTTCTGTTTTTTCTGTTTTTATGACAGCTGATGGGTACTAATATTTTGAGTGTCACTATATTTAGTGCTGAATTACAGTATTTTTAAATTAATGCTGTTTTATTATATTCTTGTGATTTTGCTGTGATTTTTTAATTATGGTGTGTCTGATTATTATTATGGGGTGCTTTCCCCCCCAGTTGTTGGGGTCCCTCATATCAATATTGCATCAAAGCCTGGTATTTACTAGATTGCCATTTTTAACCAGAAACTCCACATCCTGGGAGAAATTGTTGATGATACCCTACTTGTGGTGGTTTTCAATTATAGCCTCTAGATATTTCTAGAGCCGTACTAGATATTAAGCTTTCCCCTTCTGTAATGACCTTTTCCGAGAGGTTAAAGTCTGTAGAGCTTTTGCCGATACCATGATGATTGTTATGTGCTCTTCTCATGCTCTCAAATTATTTTTGTATGGATTATTTATTTATTCATTTAAAATATTTCTATGGCTGCCCCTCTTAAAACTTAACTCTGGGTTGCAAAAGGATAAAAACAATATATATGAACAGCAACAACAGGAAACAATAAAACCAAAAACAGAAAAACCTGGCACCACAATCAAATTTCTCCAATGTAGCCCACAAATCTCTCTGGCCTTGGGAAATAAGCCAGACCTTTTTAAGGCTTTCTGAAAGATTAAAAGCATGGAGAACTATTTGATCACAAGGGGAAGAGTGTTCCACAGGGCAGGGGCTGTGACAGAAAAGGCACGCTTCCTTGCCATTTCTTGCAAGATAGCAGCATCTAAGGCCGTGTTGGCGAACCTATGGCACGTGTGCCAGATGTGGCACGCAGAGACCTCTCTGTGGCTATGTGCGCCATCGCCAGTTGCTTCTCTGGTTTCCAGGGCGTGCATGCTCGCCGGCCAGTTGGTCTTCGTGCGCTCTGGAAATCTGAAGACCAGCTGGCTGGCGCGCATGCGCCCGCCAGAAACCCAAAGACCAGGTGGCCGGTTTCAGGTTTCCAGCACACGCATGCGCGTATTCTGGTTTGGGCACTCGGTGTTGAAAAGGTTCGCTGTCACTGATCTATGGGAAGGGACCTGATGGAGCATGCCTAATCTACCTAATCTCAGGGAGAGGGAGCCCAACAAATAATCTGATCTCATGCGAAATAGAGCTTTAAAGGTGATGACCAGGTTGCAAGTTATACAGGGGTATAACTTCACTGAACATAGGTACCCAACACTGTGCATAAGGCTATGTTTTGGACCAATTTTAGCTTCCTGATGTTCTTCAGGGCAGCCTCACAAAGAGCATATAGCATTAGTCCAACTGGGACTACTATTATAGAGATTTCAATGTTTGTACTGCATTGTACTGCAATTGTATTGCATTGTTGAATGCTTCTGCACATCTGATATTTTCTGTGGCAAAATATAAATTGGATAAGTAAGTAAGTAAGTAAGTAAGCAGGCAGGCAGGCAGGCAGGCAGATAAGGGAAAGAACCAAGAATAAGTAAATATCCCTTTTTACCGCCCCCTTCTTGTTGTCTCAGAGGCCTTTTCCAGTAAATAAGGAGAACAAAACACTTCCTAACAATTCCAAAGGGAGAGCTTCTTTCTGAACCAAATTTCTCCACCAGAGCAAGTCCAGGTGAGGAATTCTTTTAGAATTGCAGTATAGGAGGTTATTTTGAGGTTAAGAATCATTGACTGGTTTTCTCTTTCATTCTATTAAATGAAGGTAGGCACACTCGTGACCTTTAATGTCTAGCCACAGAGCATAGCATCAAGAAAATGCTTGCACTAATTGCTGCAATATGTGGCAAACCAGTAATAATGCATGTGTCCCTGCTTACTTTCATTATGTGCATTCTTTCTCTTGAGTATTTGTTGCAGTATCTGTTTTTGATAATTACAGTACCACGTCATGAATCGTTTGAAAAAAATCTTTCCATTTGCAGTGTAGGGCTTAGGCATACCTTATGTGCCAATCATTTCTTCACAGGCAGAAATCACCCTAACCCACTTCTGGGCTCCTGGGCAGAGCCAGCCACTTTCCCCTCCCCGGAGATGTTCACCTACAGTATAGAGAGGAGAAAATGAATGTGTTGTTGGCTTTGCAGCCCCCCCTCCCCGCACCATAGCAGTCACTGCTTTTAGGAAGAAATCACTAGGTAAATGCAAAAAAATATAATTAAAAGCATGCACAGGATGGCACAGCATTCCTTGTTGGACAACTGGGAGAAATAACTGCTATTCTCAGTGGTTTGAATTGTGGCAATAGAGATGACCGTGGGTTTCAAACAGCTTTTGAGGGATGAGGAAGTGAGAATATGGAAGTGTCCCCATTTCTTTGGTTCTGTTTGTGCAATTTGAAGAATGAGAGGCAAGCAGATGAATTTTGAGAGTCTTGATTAAGAGCATAGAACTTTGAAAACCATGAGATAGTTAATTTTACTGCCATGATATATGCTCAAGATTATAAACTTCCCTTTCTAGCTCTGTTCATTTCTCTTTCTCAACTGTCTCTTTTTCAACTCTCATTGAACTATGGTGGTGCAGTGGTTAGAATGCAGTACTGCAGGCTACTTCTGCTGACTGCTGGTTGCCAGCAGTTTGGCAGTTTGAGTCTCACCGGCTCAAGGTTGACTCAGCCTTCCATCCTTCCAAGGTCGGTAAAATGATTGTTGGGGGCAATATTCTGACTCTGTAAACCACTTAGAGAGGGCTGTAAAGCACTGTGAAGCGGTATATAAGTCTAAGTGCTATTGTTATTGCTATTATAGCATGGCAAAAAGAGTGAGAATGACAAAAAACTGGTAACTGGCAAATATTAATAGTTTGTCTCCTGGCTCTGTGGATAATTGAGGTTCGGCTGCTATGTGTTTTAGTTTTATATTCTATATTTATGTCTTTTTATTTTATTGTAAGCCACCTAGAATCGTGTATGGGAGATGGGTAGCTATATAAATTGATTGATTGATTGATTGATTGATTAGTCAGATGAATGAATGAATGAATGAATGAATGAATGAATGAATGAATGAATTTCTTGTGTGAGAGAAAAATGAAAATAGAGGAAGCGTTTCAACTCTTGTTGACCTTACAGAAGAAAACTGTGTTTTCCCGGCACCTATACGAAGAGGAATTTAAGGAGTTCAATAAGTAATACTTCTTATTTATTGTGCTTGCAGTAAATAAAATGTAAAATGTTAGATGATTTTCCCACAAAATTACAAAAGACACTTAAACCTCTTGTCTTATTTTCTGTAGGAAATATTTCTGCACTGTACTTCTGCAAAATAGATGTAAAACAATACAACTAGCTTGCTAAGAAAAGCTCCATCGATTGCTGTCAGGAATGATGTTAAGATAATGCTGACTTCCTATCATCTAGCCTTCTCTCAATAAGCATAGAATCTTGCAATCTTGACCTACTATCTAGTCAGCAGTGCAGACCTTGAACTTATTGGCTGGCTTGGAGCTACACAGGAGTTCCTTTTAGAGTGAATCTGTATCCCTTCACAGATTGTTGAGGCAAATATTTGGTGGTTAATTGCAATAATCCCAACAGGATTAGACACAGCAGCTGCAGTCTCTTGATCAATTCCACCACCATCTTTTTAAAGAAATTGTTATATTTTCATTAAGAATTCTTTAAAAGGGGGGGGGGGAGAGAAAAAAATATGCACAAAGTGAATAAACAGCACTTTTATAAGCATAATAGAATTAGATAAGAATGTTCAATATTGCACTAATTAATTTTACATAACTGAACATATTTTAAAAACACATCATTGTTAAAATCATAACAGTATATAAATATCAACAGAATAATTGTATAAAATCTACATTAAGGGTGGAAATCACACATTTCTGTACAAGCAATAGATTTGTCCTTATTTAACAGATCATTGAAGGTAAGATAATTTATGTTAAGGGAACACAAATTTTCGATGTGGTATGTGTGTGTGAGAGAGGGAGGGGGGAGGGAGAGAGAAGTATACAGTTTGGGAAAGAGGCACAGACAGAAAGAGAGAGAGAGAGAGAGAGAGAGAGAGAATTATAAACCCCTCAAAATCTGATTCTGTGTCAAATTTGCTTTTCAAACATGAAGTTATTTTGGATATCAAAGCAAACTCCCATAAGCCATTCTTCTAAGGAATTATTATCTAATACAAACCATAAAATGTCCTTGCATCAGTTACTATGTGTAAAGCTAATTTCTGGGCATGTAAGATTTAGTAGGAGTTTTTAAATAGGTTGGAAAGGAAATTCAGCTTTTGGAATTTGTTTCCTTCTATTATAAATCTTTTTTCCAAAATTGCTGAGCCTTACAACATTGCCACTAAATTGGAAAAGCGATCCAACCTGATTGTTATATTTCCAAGAATTTTTTAAAATGAACTATCCATTTTATCAATCAATCAATAATGGAGTGATGTTCCAGCAGTAAAAGTTCCTATATCAGTTTTTTCTAAGTATGATATTCAGTATAAAAGTAATGCTTTTTTCCCCCTTGAAGCCCTCTTGTTGTAATGGGTATCATATTCACTAGGAGTAATGGTATGTGAGAATGATCTTGGGAGACAGGGGGAAGAGCCACAGAAGAACAGCTGGATAGGAGGCAGCTTTGCCCATAAAAGAAAACTGGGCATGGCAAATGTCTCTGAAGGGACATTCTCTAGTTTCTTGGTCTTTAAAGGCAACCGGGGAGAAATATACTTTCAGACTCTGATTCTGCTAATGTAATCTTATAATAAAGTAGAGTTAGTCCATCTGGTTGTGCTTTCTGTCTGGATTACCTTGCCTGGATTACCTTGCTAGGCTGACACTATCTTTTTGGTTTTGAGGTTGGAATTTTAGTATAACAAGGATGTTTGTTATAGTATAACAAAGATGATTATGATTAGGCGACTGGAGACTAAAACATATGAAGAACGGTTGCAGGAATTGGGTATGACTTAACGAAAAGAGGGATTAGGGGTGACAAGATAGCAGTGTTCCAATATCTAAGGGGTTGCCACAAAGAAGAGGTGCTCCAAAGAACCTGAGGGCAGGACAAGAAACAATGGATGAAAACTAATCAAGGAGAGAAGCAACCTAGAACTAAGGAGAAATTTCCTGACAGTTAGAACAATTAATTAGTGGAATGACTTGCCTCCAGAACTTGTGGGTGCTCCAACACTGGAAGTTTTTAAGAAGAGATTGGACAACCATTTGTTTGAAATAGTTTAGGGTTTCTTGCCTGAGCAGCGGGTTAGACTAGAAGACCTTCAAAGTCCCTTCCAACTCTGTTATTCTGTTATAGTTACAAATACTATGGACCACAGGTAACAGTAATAGTGGGAAGAATTTGGACAGGTTTTGATCTCATCTTAAGGTTTTTGAATAACCAAATAATGTCACAACTAAGATATTTATCTATTTATTTGCATCCTGCCTAATCCCCAAAGAAGATGGTGTTTTATGATGGCAAACTTAATTCAGGAATTCTGGACAAAGAAGGAAGAACTGCAGCTGTCACATTATATAGCAGGAAATTAATCTTCACTTTTTTATCCTAGAAATTGGATGAAAAATTTCCATCAAATTTTCCATCCAACATATGCATTGTCCTCATGTTGCATGTGGAAGGACAGAGCATGTGGAATCTAATCATCATGGGAAAAATCCCGTAGATAACTATTTGAGTAAATATTTTTCTGTGTAAGTTGGGATTTCTCTTAAGTATTCAAACATGTTTTGTGGATTGGATCCGTTGATTGTTCATGGATCCATTTTGCTTCCATAGTAATTAGTCTAGGATAATGTGAATATTACTATAAGAGAGAAGTATTTGCAGCTACATGTGCACATATTCACACGCAAATACATCCAAAACTCACATTAGACACTGACAAAAAGTTGTCATCATCAAAGCGTCAAGAATTCACTCTGAAAATTTTAACTTTTAATAGAATTATATGTCTGTTGGAAGTTGTAGCAATAGCCATGCTTATATACCACTTCACAGTGCTTTACAGCCCTCTCTAAGTGGTTTACAGAGTCAGCATATTGCCCCCAACAATCTGGGTCCTCATTTTACCGACCTCGGAAGGATGGAAGGCTGAGTCAACCTTGAGCCTGGTGAGACTCGAACTGCCAAACTGCTGGCAACCAGCAGTCAGCAGAAGTAGCCTGCAGTACTGTACTCTAACCACTGCGCCACCGCGGCTCACTGTAGCTGTGATCAAATAACAATAATTTAATACTTAAGAGAAGTATTTTGAAGACAGTATCTCTTACAAGTAATATTAATTCCTGGGAAGATTTTAGTCTCAGTATTTTTAGTTTAAAGACACATTATCAGTTGAGATTAAGCTTTATGAAAGTGCTTCAATGCAATGCAGTGGAGGTAGAAATAAGAGACCACTCCCTAAAATGTATAGAGCCTGTAGTAGTTTCAGCTCTGTTGCTATTTCTTTTTGGGGATAATGGAAGAAGACAGCAGAATCACACAATTTGTGCAGCATCAACAATTTACAAAGCTAAAAGAATGGAAGATAGATGCTTGCTATTCTTTAATGTTTTGTACAGGAAGATTTAGATGCTTTGCTTAGTTGCTTTATCAGGAGCAGCAGTATATCTATACTATTAAAATAAATATAGGGAGTCCTTGATTTACGATTATAATTGAGCCCAACATTTCTGTTGCTAAATGAGATGATTGTTAAGTGAGTTTTGCTCCATTTTATGACCTTTCTTGCCACAGTTGTTAAGTGAATCACTACTGTTTTTAAGTTACTAATACTATTGTTAAGTGAATTTGGCTTCCCAAATGAAACAAACAAAATGTTAAAAAGTTATGATGTTTATGATTATGTAAGTATACATAATATACTTACTTGTATTAAGGTACATAATATACTTACCTATATTAAAGTAACCAAAATAAGGCATGACACAACTGTTGAGCACCCCTAATGTTTGGACATTGAAAGTTGCTTGTGAGAAGGTCGCAAAAGGTGATCATATGACCCCCGAGACACTGCAACTCATAAATAAGAGTCAGTTGTCAATCGCCTGAATTTTGATCATGTGACCATGGGGATTCTGCAATGGTCCATTATAACTCCAAATGATCATTAAACAAACTGTTGTAAGTTGAGGACTACCTGCATTGCTGAACTCTCCAAATATCACTGAAGCACAAATTCCAATATTTCCTACTTCTGGGCATGTTGACCATGGTTGCTGGATGTTCAGTAATATCTGAAAGGCTATTTGTTCAACTGCACTTTTTCCCTTCCTCCTCATGATCATTTTTAACCAGATGCCCCGTGAGAAAGGTCCAGGGGTGAATTTCAGCAGGTTCTGACAGGTTCTGGAGAACCGGTAGCGGAAATGTTGAGTAGTTCGGAGAACCGGTAGCGGAAATTTTGAGTAGTTCGGAGAACTGGCAAATATCACCTCTGGCTGACCCCAGAGTGGGGTGGGAATGGAGATTTTGCAATATCCTTCCCCCAGGAGTGGGGAGGGAATGGGGATTTTACAGTATCCTTCCCCTGCCATGCCCACCAAGCCACGCCCACAGAACCAGTAGGGAAAAATTTTGAGTTTCACCCCTGGAAAGGTCCTAGCATTGGATATGTGGTTCCTTTGCAGTCTTGTTTCTTTACTGGACTACATTCAGATGACAGCACAGTGTTGCGTCATACTGCATGCTACTAACTTCAGTGGGTGTTCTGAATATGTGATATGTTTCTGACATTCAAAATGTATTTATGTCCATCTCTGTGCAGCAGAAATTGATTTTGGTAGCAAAATACTTTGTACAAGTCAGATATCCCAAATTATATATGATTAGGTGTCAGAAAAGGGGTGAATTGATAAAGTCAGCACACTGCTTCATGCTGATTTTCCAGAGTTATTAAGGATACAATTCTACTCTGCTCTGATAGAATTCTGTTCTATAAAACTTCACTTTTGGTATTCAGAGCAAATCATATAGAATAGGTGTATGTGCATGAAGTTTCATACTTAAAATTGGTTGTTCAAATTGAGTATTGTTAGATTTCATGTGTGTGTGTGTGTGTGTGTGTGTGTGTGAGAGAGAGAGAGAGAGAGAGAGAGAGGTAGTCAGAGAAAAAGTGTCACTATATGGGTGTATGTTTGTAAACATTTGGAACAATAACTGCAGTAGTAATTCTTGGAGTATGTTAAGAGTTTATTTGCTATGAATGTGGTCGACTTAGCAATTTTTAACTATTCAGCAGAAGCATCTTTTGATTTTCAAGCTTTCCTTTGCAGCTATAATCTATTAAAGGAAAACAAAATGGGAGTAACCACCATAATTTTAGAACATCATCATAAGTCTATATTTGTAGCCAAGTCATAGATGACAGCTTCCTATACCCCAGGATAATCCATATGGAGCAGAGCATGAATTAAAATGGCATTTGTAAAACAAGTGAAAAATACAAGATAGGACCAATTCCAATTAATTTGCATCCAATGGCACTCACTGTATAATTTTTGGAGAAAGGGGGAGTGTTGCTTACTTCTTTAAAGAAAAAAAAAATACCAATTTAGACTAAGAATTAGTGGTCCCTATAGCCTAGCTTCACTCAGATGAAAAATATGTATGTCTTTGGTATTGACTTTTGACACTTAATTTAGCTATAACAAAGAAAGAGTTATGCTATGCTGTTGCACTCTATTCATGTGACCAAAGTCCACCTGACCACTTGCAAGCTGACACATTATCTTAGTAGGGAGACTGAAGTACATTCATTTCTCAGTACCACACAAAACTGACAAAGGTCATAAAGAGTCAGCCAAGGTCCTGTTATAGAATTTAAGAAGGTTGGATCTTGGTCACAAGAGTTGTTATGTCTTGAAATATCTGATTATTTTACTTGTTTAACATTGTTGTTTAACAATGACTTGTTCTTTTATAAATTTCAGCTGTGTTGGTGTAGAGGAAGATGAGGCACCAGATATTGATATTTATCACTGTCCCAATTGTGAGAAAACCCATGGAAAATCTACTTGTAAGTATATTCCTTTGTCAGATCATTCTCCTGTTCGAAAAACCGACTTTATGTTATTTGCTATCTTGAATATATAAATTTTACTAGAATTCATGGTATTACTTACAAATATTAAAAAAAGAGAAGCTAATCAGGCATTTTAATATTTCAGTGCAAATGTGATATGAGTTGGTTCATAGGGATTTTTGTGTGTGTGTGTGTGTGTGTGTGTGTGTGTGTGTGTGTGTGTGTGTGTGTGTGTGTGTGTGTGTGTGTACTAACTACAAGGCACAAAAGAAGAGTTGAGGTTATAATAGCCTGCCTGCCTGCACCGCGGTGGCCGC
>QLTV01000240.1:1734554-1759346 GCA_003457575.1 Thermophis baileyi
CCCCTAAACTATATTTTAACTTCCTTGCTTTGGAGTGAGGTTGGGTTTACTCAAGTTCATGCCCACTGTGCTAACCATGGACTTCCCCTGGATTATCAGCATTGCTGGATCAGCAGGTAGAAGCCATGATCAGTCTTTGCCCAGCTTTGAAATGTTCACCAATTGTACCCGTTCCTTATCCTTTAAAATCAAGTAACGAAATGTAGTCAAAATAATATAGTTGATGAATGGGCAAAGGAATTCTCCATGAGATCTGGTGTGTTTTTGTGTAGGGATTTGTGTGTGTGAGAGAGAGAGAGAGAGAGTGAGAGAGTGAGAGAGAGAGAGAGAGTGAGAGAGAGAGAGAGATGTGATATGAGTTGGTTCATAGGGATTTGTGTGTGTGTGTGTGTGTGTGTGTGTGTGTGAGAGAGAGAGAGAGAGAGAGAGAATCAACTTGAATAGAACTGAAGAAGCTTCTTGGATTAGAAGCCAAACATTTTCAAATAAAAAAGTAAGAAAGTCCAGTTTCCTTTTGGAAAAGAACCTTTGGGACAACATGAATAATCTTATCTGTCTGTTTGCCTTAACTGGGACCACCACAATCAATGCAATATACTTCCAGATAAATATGAAAAGGGTTGGGCTGCTCATAAGAGAATTTAAAGTGACTCAATATGGTTAAAATTATATTAATAATAATTTTGTGTTTGACATAATGTAGCAAACTGTTTTGGGCAAGCAGTAAGAATATATTATAAAGTCTCAACATTTACATCTTCTTTAAAATAGGATTGAAATTGTAAATGCTCTTTCAGAATGTGAACATCTAAAAGGATTCATGTCAAGAGAATAATTTTCAAATTGAATAAGTTGTCTGGGAAAGAAGCATTGTGGCAGAAAATCTCCCTTGTCAATAATGACTTCCTCATAAGGAATAAAATGTTAATTTTCTTTTTTGGCTCCTTGGATGGTTTTCTTTCCTAATAACAGAGCAATACATGTGATTTTTCAAATTATGACTGAAAAATAAACTTCAGTTATTGAATGAATGAATGTGAATCAGCACTTGAAAGATAAGTATGCTAGCAAGAATGAAAAAACAGGTAGATACTATTATAGAAAATACTTTTCTTGGATTACTTATTGTACAATTTAAGATTACATCTATGATAGCCCTAGTGATACGTTAAATAGAGGGAATAATATGTTAACATTTGGGTGCCCTTTTTTCTATTTTTCTTTGTCAAAATGGTATGTGGTTTGCTGGTAGAATTCTATTAGCTGTGTATCTCAGATATGTTTTACTGTTATCGATTGCAGCATATTTTCAGAAATAACAAACCCCACCTATCTTGTTACTTTTGAAAAACTTCCTCTATACTTTTGATGTTCAAAATAAAAAGTCCTAAACTTTTTTGAAAGGACGACCAACTATACTATTTCAGTATTTATGACAAGCATATTGAGGATTATTATTATAACTATTAGTGTATGGCATTGTTACAGTAGCCAGGAGACCACAATGCTATTGTGGAGTAGTAGTTTCGCTTGCCAAGGTACCAGCCCTGTTACAAGAAACGCTTGCACGCTTCCCAAGGTGCATCGCAGAAGGGGGAGCGGCCTTTGCACCAGAGAGAAAGATGAGTGGCTCTTCCTGCAGTGTCACTCAAGGTCTCCTCCCTTGCCGGAGCTGCCTTGCAAACCAGTGCCACAATCAGGAAGGTTCAGGAATCAGACTGCCTGCACAAAGCACCAGCTCAAATGGTACTTATCTATCTACTTGCATAGAACATGCTTTCAAGCTATTAGGTGGACAGGAGCTGAGACGACTGACAGGTAGTGCTAGGGCTCAAACCACTGGAGCTGAGACCATCTCCACCGTCATTAAGCCTCTGAGCCATCGTGTCTCCCAATATTGGGGATTGAAACAGTCTATAAACTTAATGCATGCATACATAAGCTATTGTTCCAGGATTTGAATATATGACTCACAACAGATGGCTTCTTTTTTAAACTGTTTTATACAAATACATTATATAGAAAATCTAAATATGATATACATCTGTTTAAAATTATTTAACCATTAATTGCTTGGCATCTCAGAGGTTAATCTTTGTGCACTAAGAAGCACTATATTTTGAAATATGGCTAAAATATAATTTATGATGATGATGCTATCCATTCATCATCAGTCCGACACTTCACAATTCTATGGGTCAAGTGTCTCCACATCTTCCGATATTGCACTGCAAAAAATATAATTAGAACTGGGCAATAATTATAACTTTGTTACAACTTTGTCATAACTTCCTCATGGTTGCAAAAGCAATTGAATCTCTGTAAACTGAAGCCAAATATGCAGTTCAAGCACTAAACGACTCCTGGTTAGATACAGTGTGCTACAACCTTGGTACAGTACTTCCTGAATTGAGACATTTGGAATTATTTTGACTACTTTCAAGAGGACTGGAGGCCATTTGGTGTCATGATCTGCACAATATTATAACTGAATTTGGCTATAACGTTGCTTTGATGGGATTGAAAGAACATTGAACAACATGGCAGGTTTGCAGAAGCATCTCATGTCAGTAAAAGTAAGTTTTCTAGGTTATAAATCAAAGCTGAAAGCAATGTTAACATGTTACAATTTTGCACAACCCTTTTATTTCCATTTTATTTAACCAGGAAACATTTGAGATAAATTTTCGTACTATAAAATACAACAACTTTAAATAATATGTCTAAGGATATTTACCCATGTGGTAGGGCTGTATTACTTTTATTCTTCTCTTTTTCCTCTTACCTTCTGCTATTGGTATCTTATGATTATATTACTTTATGGTTTATGTACACTGAGAACTTATGCACTGGAGATAAATTCCTTGAGTGTCCAATCACACTTGGCCAATAAAGAATATTCTAGTCTAGTCTAATATTATAAGAGTCATATTGCTAAACCCAAACCTTAGTCTGAATTTGCTCTGAGAATCTACATAGGAAAAAATTCTCACATCTAACTTTGGCACAACAATGCTCTAGTCATTCTTTAAAAACATATCTACATGTCACAGCCTTCTTCACATTCCCAATCCATAGCTAGTTTAACCAAAGATATTTTTTTCTGATCCAATATGGAAGCAGTGTTTTCTGTCTTCTAACAAAGCATGCTATATAAATGGTTGTGTCCCTGCAGCTGCAGTAATGACTTGCTGATTCTTTTCAGCTGCCAGCCATGCCCCTTTCTGTGAAATCATTGCCTTTCCTGGCATTTTGGTTAGTGCTGATGGATTGGGATGATATTGGAAGATCATCATCATCATCATCATCATCATCATCATCATAGGTGGGCTTCACATACTGTGACAACTGGTTCACCCAGCACCGGAAATGTGAGTGTGTGCGCACACTTGCTTCGCTCGCTCGCACACCATCCGTGCATGCGTGCGGCGTCACAAAACACGGCAATTCACTCACGCGCGCCGTCCACGCATGCGTGAGACGTCAAACAACACAGCGATATAGGATGGCGGGCCCCACCCGCAGGTTGCCACTACTGGTTCGACCGAACCGATCCAAACCAGCTGAATACCACCTCTGACCATCATCATCATCATCATCATCATCATCATCATCATCATCATCATCATCATCTCATCAGTCATTATCATTATCAATATTGTTACAAATACTAGGAGACCCCCACCTGTTTAAAGGGACTTACCTATCAGAGGGAACCTGCTTTCTCTAGTGATCTTGTGCTACTTTGTCAATAGTTAATAGCCTCTCTGTTGACTACGATACTCCAAGATCACTAGACAATCCTGTAAGCCATGATTTCTCTAAAGTGGCCAACCTGCCAGCCAAGACTTTTTCCACTTCCTTTGTTTGACAGGCACTTTGCACTAAGATTGCTACATAAGCACTTACATTTTTAAAAAAAATTCTGACAAATGGCTACAACTCCTGTGATGGCATATTTAAAATCAATTCACATTCTAAACTTAGCACTTTCAAGAGACACAGGAGCTGAATAAGAGATGAGAATCCCTACCGTAGGAATCTTGAACATAAACTGAATTCTAAACAGGGAGGACAATCTCGTCGCTATGATTTCTGTAATTACATCTCAACCTAGCCTCTTTCATTAAATCCTGATAAAAGTAATTCTGAAGGATCTGACTTTTTATGGAAGTGGGCAGCCAAGAAGTTGATTCACATCTCAGCCATCTGGCGGAACTTTTGCCCTCCCCAGCCCAGAGGGGGAACAATTGGTGAATGTTTCCCCCCACAGCTAATGGCCCCCTTCTATGCCTTAAATGCCCCACAGAAAATTGTGAGGATAGCACTACTCTTCATCTTCATTCCAGAAAGGACATGGTATCTACTTAGAAAAGATAACGATACATTACTTTTGTGCTACCTCCCAGACTGTAGAAAAGCATATTAAATTGATTGTCCTTCTATGCCTATATTTTGTACTTGATTGGCTTGAAGAAGGCTGTGAAGGGCTTCAAATGATGCTCCCTCTTTCATGACATTTTGGCTGGTGTATATAAAAGGATTTGCTTAACATTAAGCAAGAGCTGTGGTGGCGCAGTGGTTAGAATGCAGTATTGCAGGCTACTTCTGCTGACTGCCAGCTGCCTGCAATTTGGCAGTTCGAATCTCACCAGGCTCAAGGTTGACTCAGCCTTCCATCCTTCTGAGGTCGGTAAAATGAGGACCCCAGATTGTTGGGGGCAATATGCTGACTCTGTAAACCACTTAGAGAGGGCTATAAAGGACTGTGAAGCGGTATATAAGTCCAAGTGCTATTGATATTAGAATGCAGAGGTACATTAATTAGGAAATTAATTTATTTTGGGGGCAAGTCAGAAAAATGTTCTGTCTTCTCATATCTGTCAGCTCACTGTTATTTATTGAAGAATTTTAGGTACAAAAGATAAGGGCTGATTGTTCTTATTATGCAACTTATAGGATTTTTTTTTTAATGAAAGAATGTCTGGCACACACTTTCAGTGATGGATGCCTTCCAAATGTCAATATAAAAATAATTTCTTGTGCTTTCTACTTTGCCACTGTAGCCTGCTGGCTTGCTACTTTAGAAAAATGTTTTCCTTATACAACATTAACAGTAATTTTGATTTAATGGTGTTTTGGAAGGCTGCTATGTAGAAGAAATATGCATTTGTTAAAAATGTACTTCTTGAATAACTTGGGGAAAACAAAATGCCCCAAGGAAGCCAGAATTGCATCTGAAGTTTATTGTGATAGAAAACATGATCTAAGTTTTCTCCTGAAAGAGGTCTTAATTTGTGAGACCTCTGACAAACATTCTGAGAGCTGGATTGTTAGTGGTCTAACTCTTGAACAAAATTATGGGACTGTTCGCACATTAGAAAGAGGGACTACAGCTACATGACAAGCATGTTGGGATAATACTCTACATCTTAGCAACCTTTGTTAGCAGCCATAGCAAGATGGTTATCACAAGTTTCCACATTTTTTTATAGTGAGGACACTAGAGTAATGGTTAAGGCATTGTGTAGTTATCAGGGAGATCTAAGTATTGGTCTACTGTCAGCCATGGAAGCTCATAGGCTGACTTTGGGCCAGTCTCTCACTCCCAGAGTTATTATCAGAAAAACTGAGTGTACGAAGTTCTACTTTGAGCTTCAGGAAGGAAAAGTGGGATTAAAATCTAATCAATAATCTGACAGATGTAATATTTCATGTTTTGCTAGCTAACATCCACATTTCCAAAATATGTGTTCTTTTTTATTTAAAAGTTTTCCTCTATTTTAATATTCCTACATGTGCTAACAGATGAGGAAAAACACTGCATCCCTCATGGCTCTTTCATTTGATTTTGTATGTTTTCTATGCAGGAGAATTGCTTTATGAAGAAAAAAGCAAATTGGATTTAGTAAATATGCAAAAGATAATTTTCTATATAGTAAATTATTTGACAAAACTTTTAGCAAATTATTATATCAAATGGTGATTTCAATGAAATTTCTTCACAAAAGTTGAGTATGAAAATTTATTTGTTTATTTATTTATTTTAAAGATGTATTTGTCCATCTTATTCATCATAACCCAGGATGGCTTCCAACAACATACAACCCCCCTCCTCCAAATCCAACACACACAAAACCATTTCATACAACCAAGGCATCATAACATTTGTATCCCAAATACACATATTCTGAGTTCAGTTCCCATCCTGTGCCAATGTCTGGGGAAAACACTAGTTCTTAATGGCCTTCTAGAAGGCCAGGAGCGCAGAAGCTCTTTGGATCTTGGGAAAGGGGCTGTTTCATAGGGTAGGCACTGCTATAGAATTGTAGTTGTTTGTTTGTTTAATTATATTAAGAAGAGTGGTAAAAACAAAATGCAATATATGAAAGATGTATGGACAAGAGGTTGACAAGAATGATTTGAAAGTCTAGAAAGGTATAAATATGTATAGGAAATGATATTAATGTAAATTATATTTAATTAGATTGGTTTTCTCCTATTTCCTGGCTTTCATTTCTTTTACTAGGTACTTTTTGCTTTGCTTTGTATAATGCTCATTCTCTCAAAAGGAAATGGCTTGATGAATAGGCACATATGTAGACACAGGCACAGAAGATATAGATACAGAGAAAATCAATGTGACAAAGTGCTTAAAGCGTAGTGTCAGAGAGTCCCACGCTCTGCTACAAAGAAAACTTGTGACTTTAGGCCACTCATTACCCTTCAGCGAAACTTTCCTCACCGTTTTTGTAAAGTTAAAATCTTTACAATTAGTCCCCATTTTAGTTCTAGTTAAATGGAACACACGAGCCATTGCATCAGAGTTTATCTTGAAAGAAAATGTGTATATTTAATGAGTTGATAAGAAACTGGACTTTGGGAACTGCACTACTAAAGGAATCTCTTACATATTCTCTGTATAGAAAATTAGGGATGCTTTCCTCTTGCTTTAAAACTTCTGTATGTTCTGACTGGGAGAGCCAATGGTAACAAGGTCAGCCAATGAATAGGCATAGCAACTAAGTCAGCCAATGGGAGCTTAAACACATCTGAGTCTGTGCAGAAAATCGAAACTGAAGCTAGAAGGCTGGGCGTGGCTCAGCCCACTCTGTACTCTCTATCCACTCTGAACTCTGAACTAGAAGCTGCTTGTATTTTGCTTGTAACTGCTACTATGTTGAAGAAGAACTCTACTTGTGGTATTGTAAATATATATATTACTATGTTTATAAAGAAGTTAATGAATCCAGGTGAATCAGTTATCTGTGTGTGCTTCTGGATTTAATTTTCTGCAACAAACTGATATGTTCTAATAGATAGCTCATTTTTTCCTGATCCGAAGCAGAGAAGTTTGGGACATACCTTAGGAAAGTTAGATAAAATGAGAATCAGAATCCATTTGAGGATGAGAAGATACCTCAACAGGAATTATATACAGAAACCCTTTTCTGATAGGGACTGTTGGCCCCTATCCAGTTCATACACTAGAACCATTATATCTAAATTGTAATTTTTCATAGGCCATGAATGTTGATATAATTAAACTTGCATTACCATCTAAGCATCATAATCATGAATGATAAATGACTGAAGGGGTTGCATCAGGAGGACTTATAAATGTAGAGTTCAGTTTTCATGTCTTCACTTAATCTGATCTGACACATCGTTTGTTTCTTATTGAATAACAGCTAAACAGTGAGCCTTTCACTGTGGCATTAGGATTTAATTCATCAATTTTTCAATTGCACATTTTAATCAATAAAATAAACATTATGAAAAGAGACAGATTATGCCTTTGTTATCTGCCTGGGCTGACTTTCTTCCTTCATACATGATTCAAAGCCTAGGTAAATAATATATTGTACCATGATTTAATTTTATCTTGCGTCAGCCCTTGACATGTATGATATGTTCTACATTGCAATTTGAAGTGCTGCCCTTAACAGTGGAGATTAAAAGTGTAGCTTAGTAAACCTGAACTCTATCCAGGATTTACATTTCGCTTTATAAAAACTGTATAGCTCACTACTTAATTATATGGCTGGCTTGTTTTCAGGGTTACTAAATTATCGCAGTTCAGCATACTTCATATGGGTCATAGTATTAACATTTATAAACAGATGAAAAAAATGTCAAATGTCTTTTCAGAACAAAAATTAACTTTATACTATTTTGTTAGAGTTAGCATTATTATCATTATGTCACCCAAGAGGTCCTGTCAACCTTACAGGTAAGCCAAAATGTCAATTTTCTTCATTGTCAGCCTCCCACACCCATTATATCTAATCCCCTTAAATTTGTTCTCTTTCAGTAAAAAAGAAAAGAAATTGGCACAAACATGACACTGGTCAAGCAACAGAAGTAAAGCCTGTCCAGAATGGTAGTCAAGTGTTTATCAAAGAACTTCGAAGTCGTACATTCCCCAGGTAAATTGCTAATCCTATTCCTGTGTCATTGATATTAGAAGGAAGGTTTTGGGGCAGGTAGGTTTTCCTTGGTAAAGTGTATGTAGCCAATAGCTATGTAGCTTAAAGCTTACAGATCTTGGCCTCATAGCTTTCCGCATAATTTCCTGATGCAAACAAATCCCTCGCTCTGCTTATTGACAAACACTAGGCCGTATTTGATCCTTAGAAAGCCTGGAACAGCTCCACAATGGTGGGTGGAAACAGCATATGGTATACAGTACAACTAAAAGAAATAAGTGGCATAAGTTGTTTTGACAACTTATTGGGACATTTAGCACTCCTGAGGCATTGCTTCTCCATAGTTAGTAAGAAACAAAATTAACGTGGTGATTATGTCATTTTATTAAGGTATCTAAAATTCATATGTTCTTCAAAGATATTTCATTTTATATAATTATGTAACAGTGTCTTATCAATTGCCAAGTTTCTTCTATGATTAATGAAATATAATGATCTTGCAATATTAAATATACATGGCCAAGACCCTTCTATAGTATTTACTTGCAAAAATATTGTTCAATAAAATCTCTTGCATCTTTAATTAGATTATTTTGAGTATTGTATTCATATGGAGCACCCTAATGGCAAACAAACTCCATAATATTAAAAAAGGGGGAGGAATGGAACTGCAATTAATCCCTCACTCACTACGTAGTGAACAGAAACTAAAGGTTATTCATGAAATTCTTCATTACAAATGTTGAGCTGAAAAAGAAGCCATTAAAGGCCAAAGGTCAAAGTCTTCATTGGACAGACTGCAATGGTGTGATCTCCAACCTTTCTGGTTTTGGGGACCGGTGGGGGGGGAGGAAGGGAGAGGGAATGGTTATGCACAAGCGGCAGGCAAGCATATTTGCCCATTGCTCATGCAAGTGGAGCTTCGCAAGCACATATGCTCACCCACCACTTCCATGGCCTGGTTTCGAACGGGCTGTGGCCCAGCAGTGAGCTGCAGTCTGGGGGTTGGGGACCCCTGCTGTGAAAGATGACAAATCCAGGCTAAGTGTTTGATAGAAGTATCACTGGCTGTAAAAGTTTTGATCTCTTTGTTTTTACAGTTCTGACCTGGAATTAAAATCAGAAGTATGGATAACAGCGTGGCATTTCTGTAAACTGAACAGTGGAGTTTGAGTGTATTGGCAGGCATAACAAAACAGTCAGCATTTAAAAAACAAACAAAAAACAAAACAAAACAAAAACCTGCTTCCTTCAACAGCAGTCAGGACTTATCTGTCCTTATAGATTCAGGTCATTAATGTTCAACTGCTACTTGCATTATACAGCAAAGAAGACCCTTCTGTCGTGACTGTTTGGTCTTAAATTAAGGAGAAGGCTGTAAGCTGTTGTACCTTTGTTAGCTATAACAAATAAGCTGTTGTACCTTTGTTAGTGAATGGAGGAAAAGAGAGATAGGGGAATAACACCTTTCCATGTATTTTTCTTCAATCTAATAGGATCTGATAGGATCCTTAATTAATTAATTTATTTATTCATCCATCCATCCACCCACATACTAGATTTTCTAAAGCAGATTTAGAAATCCATTCATACAGGTTTCCTTATCCAGGATGTCCAAAGTGAGTGAACATCAAAGACAGGATGTTTTGTATATTATGCTGAGGACAGGGCCATTTACCATAATCCTAGGTCGCCTTCACTTGAGTAATATATCTTTAAACTGAAGAAAAGTAGCTACAAAAAGAGAAGACAGAATGAAACTTTTCTGTATTGTCTTATATTGACTTAAATTGTACTGTTTAGTAATTAAGAAGAGTTGCACTAAAGGAATTTATCTTCTGATATCTTTATCTTCTTATAAATCAGTGTTAACAGTACGGTGGGGAAAAAAGCCAGGATTAGTTAAAGCAAACCCATTTTCATGACAGGATCAGTAATAAGACATATTAAAAAGCTAGTTTAAAAAAAACAATTTACTTCCCCCAGTTGTAGATGAAAATGAATAACTCTGTACCTCTTAAAGTTTAAATTATACCTCCATTGGCTATCCCCCTTGAAAGCCACTTGTGTGCTTAGAATAAGAGGTGTAGTTTCAAAGAGGCACAGAAGAGGGCGCTCATGCCTTACCCTAAAAAGATTTTGGTACTTTATGGATGCATGGTATCATCCCAATGAAATTCTGTGCTTTAGGTGTAAGTACATAAAGTAACTTAATAAAGTAAAGTTGGCTAAAGTAAAGTAATATGCCTGCTTAGAAGAAGCTTTGACCACAATATTCAGATATTTCTGACATGCCTTTGACACTGAGATGCTGTTGACAAAATTGACTATTCTGAGACTATATTACTATTAAGCTTGTTTTGCATCACTTCACAAACTGGTAGCTGATTAGAATATTACTTCTAACCTTTCTCTAAACATGCAAACAAGATTTAAGTTAGCATTTGTCAAACTAAGATGGTGGTATGTATTTGGTTACAAATTTGATGGACAAAAGCACATCATCAATCATTGGGTAAACAGTTCCACTGAAGGATTTAACAGCAGTAGCCAAACTGTAATGAGTTGTGATCGTGCTAGCTTACACATCTTTATATAAAGTCTGATGTGTTGTTGTAGATGAATATTTCCATAACATTGATATTTAAAATGTATAATTCTAGAATGTGAAGTCTGAACATTTTAAAAAACACTCAATTGCAGTGTTTGGTGGTCATTTGTGTCAAATATTAACAGCAGAGTCAGGACAAAAAAGTTGTTTTCTTGAAAGACATAGACTGCATGTTGTCATTTGCCAGAAATATGATCTTTGTCTACAGCAGAATTATCATTCATCAGACAAAGGAGGAAGTATTAGCTTCAAAGACTGAAAGGTCTACTTACAAATAAGAGTGATCAATAGTCTGTGTCATCTCATTCTTTTTTGGATGGATTTCGAGATCCTGTGTGGTAGTAAAGATAGGAAGAGAGTTGAGTATATAATCGCTGATGCTGTAGTCAGAGTCGGTGTAATGACTCTTTGTCTTGCAAGGATCACTTCAAACATTTTTCCAAACCACATCTTCATTCCATTTTCCTTGTTACTTCTTCAATTTATCTTAGACTAGGTAGTAGCTGGATACCCGTGCTTCGCTACGAAACTATGTGATCGGGCTTGATAGATTGACAGTTAAAGCTTGAAAATTAATGAGTAGTTACGATCGGGCTTGATACATTGACACTTAAAGCTTGAAAATTTATGTAGAATGTGTAACTCCTTAGCATCAGAGCGTGTTAATATAAGGCAACTGGCAGTTGGAACAGAGTTCTTTTCAGGTGGGGAGGGGGAGTAGAATGTCTAAACTCCCAGCCTGCAGGCCAGATGAGTCATGCGCTGGCCACGCCCATGTCTGGTTTAGCGAAGGGGTAGCATCAGAGTGTGTTAAACGGAGTTCTTTTCAGGTGGGGAGGGGAAGTAGAATGTCCCAGCTCGCAGGCTGGATGAGTCACACACTGGCCATGCCTACGCACAGTTTAGCAAAGGGGTAGCATCAGAGCATGTTAATATAAGGCAACTGGCAGTTGGAACAAAGTTCTTTTCAGGTGGAGAGGGGGAGTAGAACGTCTAACTCCTTAGCATCAGAGCGTGTTAATATAATACTGTATAAGAGTATTATATTAATGATCTGATGGTCATTATAGATAAATGATAGATAGATAGATAGATAGATAGATAGATAGTCATAGATATAGATATAGATGATATAGAGATAGAGATAGAAATATAGATATAGATAGCTATTATATTCACTTCTAATTTTTTGATTCCATAAACAAGTATTATAGCATGTTAATATGTACGTGTTTGCCTTCTTTGCTTGTCTTTATCAGTAGCGTCTCCCATATTGATCCTATTAATAGGTTTATACTTTTGTGTATTTGACTCTCTTCATTTGTCTTATATCTTACTCACATGGGTATCTTTAAAGGTGAATAGGCAGAGGTAGAGGAAGAGTGATGTCTGACTTTTCTCATGAGGAGGTGTCATGGTCCTCTCTCCCTAAAAATTTAATGGCCAGCATTTAGCTCAATTTTTATTCACTTTTAATACAGAAGATTGCACTATTCTGGAAATGTAGAAGAGGAAGAAGAATTGGTAAGAGCATGACCAGGAGACTCACCATCACCCTGGAATAGTTCCAGAAGAATGCCAAGAAAATATCTTGGTTTTTTTAATCCATGGCACTAGAAGAAGAGAGGGCGATTAAGGAAAATGGTGATGATATTTTTGCTGAAGAAGAGGATGCAGCAAAGTGACTTGTAGACCCAATGCTCTGGCATAATTCCTAATAACTTTAATGTCAAGCTTCATAATTCTACCAGTAGACAGTAAAGAGAATTGGGATGGTTTTGATGAGCCGTGGTGGCGCAATGTTTAAAGTGCAGTACTGCAAGCTACTTCTGCTGACTGCCAGCTGCCTGCAATTTGGCAGTTCAAATCTCACCAGGCTCACAGTTGACTCAGCCTTCCATCCTTCCGAGGTGGGTAAAATGAGGACCCAGATTGTTGGGGGAAATATGCTGACTCTGTAAACTGCTTACAGAGGGCTGTAAAGCACTATGAAGCAGTATATAAGTCTAAGTGCTATTGCTATTGATATTTTGAACCATTTGGAAATCTTAGCTCTATGAATGGAGAAGAATATGAGCCAAGAGAAGTAGCTATGACAATAGAGTATTATAGTTTGCTCTTCTATCTAAAGAAATGTCATCAGGCTAAATCAACACATTGCCTTATATAACATGAACAGGGGCAAATATGGATGTACCAGGGGTGAAATCCAGCAGGTTCTGACAGTTCTGGAGAACTGATAGTGGAAATTTTGAGTGGTTCGGAGAACCGGTAGCGGAAATTTTGAGTAGTTCAGAGAACCGGCAAATACCACCTGGCTGGCCCCAGAGTGGGGTGGGAATGGAGATTTTGCAATATCCTTCCCCCAGGAGTGGGGAGGGAATGGGGATTTTGCAGTATCCTTCCCCTGGAGTGGGGTGGGAATGAAGATTTTGCAGCATCCTTCCCCTGCCACGCCCACCAAGCCACGCCCACCAAGCCACGCCCACCAAGCCACACCACGCCTACCAAGCCACGCCCATAGAACGAGTAGTAAAAAAATTCGGATTTCACCACTGGGATGTACCTGATGGTGGTTTTCAATAGCAGCCTCCTTGAACATCTCATTGCTAGGCGGAAAATTACAAACATGGAATAACAATAACACTTGAGTTAAACCTTCCAAGGAAGATATATAGGCACTTGAAGGAATGATAGTATAGTCACAGCAGGTTGTAATCCTGTGATTAATGAATCTTCAAAATTTGCCTTTCCATCATTATCTAGGGCAGAGTTTACCATACCATGATGTGTAGGTCCCTTGGGGAGGTGCACACAGAGCCCAGGGCTGTGAAGAACATTTCAGTTGTACATTGTTACAATAAATCCATCTTTCCCAAAGTTTCATTGTATTATTTTCATTGTTCACTTGTGTTCATTTTGGTGTTTAGATTACCTTAAGATTACACTAAAGGAAGGCGCGATGGCAAAAAGTTGAGGGACCTCTGATCTAAGGGCTTCTGGATTGATCACGGCAGAATGATTGGAGAGATTAAAAATCACAAGTGTAGAAATGGGTCTCACTCAAACTGTGCTATAGAAGTGGTCTGAGGAAGTGGTTTTAATGATCAAGAGATTGTCCCCCTAAATGTTCAAGATGCCTATGGATCAAGAGTAAAAAATGTGTTTCAATTTGAAAAATGTTGTATGTTAAGAAATGCAGCCAGAAAACTTGGGCTTTGCAGAAAGTATATTACCATCCCTCCTTTCTTTGGCAAATGATCAGCCTGTTCTTTTTCTTTCTAAGGACCTCGCTTCTTGTGTGATCTCATGGTGGAATCTGAATATAATACTTCAGTTTCTTCCTCTGGAGATGTTCTTGAGGATTACCATGGGTGCCCAAGAAAGAGGGGGGAAAAAGGAAAGCAATGTTTAGCTCCAAGGATATTTTCAAGGAAGAAAAAATGCATAGGGGGGATATTCAGCAATGGATGGAAACTAATCAAGGAGAACTAGAACTAAGAAGAATTTTCCTAACAGTTAAAACAATTGATCAGTGGAACAACATGCCTCCAGAAGTTGTGAATCCACCAACACTGGAAGTTTTAAAGAAGATATTGAACAACCATTTGTCTGAAATGGTATAGGGCTTTCTACCTAAGCAGGGGGTTGTACTAGAAGACCTCCAAGGTCCCTTCCAATTCTGTTATTTTATTCTATTTAAAAATAAATATTAATGTTAAAGGCTTCAAATAATAGGCCAGCTCTGTAGTGGGTTGGTTGGACACAGGGCTACCCTCTGTTAATTAGTTTTCCTAGTGCAGTGATACAAGCCTAATGAACTTTGGCCATAACAAAAATTATGGATATGGAATTTACTGATGAATGTATTTTACTGTATTTTGAATAAAGTATTGTAGAACTGATAAGGCTTATCCGGATATTAATATTGTATTCCATTGTATGTAGCACAATTCATTTTACAAACTGCTTGCCAAGCTCTAATCTAGAGAAAGTAAGTTTGTGCTTCATTGATATTAACAGATGTAAGTTAGTTCAAAAGTTCTAAATCTGAATATAGGATCAAATTATATATGAATAAGCCAGCTGGCATACCTATGACCACTAATATTTTCCTAGACTTAACTTCTTTAAACTTTTGTTTAAATGCTTTTTAGATTTTGACTCTATAGCCCTGGGAATTCCTGTTTGTTCCTCCACACACTAAGCAGATGTAACTCTATTTAGCTTTTTGAAGATCAACCAAGATTGACTGTTACATGACATTACAACTAAACTAAGATTTCAACTGACCAGCACAATTTTTAAAAAGAAAACAACTAATTTTATATGAAAATTTAAAAGTATGCTTTTCCTTTGTCTTTATGGTAATATTTTGGATAAAATTTTGGATGTTGTGTCCTTAAATAAGTTATTGGGAGCATAATGGGACCATGAGGACATCCTGAGTTTAAGGATTCCTAGAACATGTAATTTCAGGGAAGTTAACACTTTGGAAAATTATATGTCCCAAAGCTCTGTTAATTTACACTTGCTCATAAGTTCCATTAACAATCCTGAACCAGAGAACAATTTCTCAGAAAATTATGAATTATTTAAAATACAATCAAACCTTATGACCTGGAAGAGCCTGCATTTCAAACCACGAAGCAATAAATTCAGGGATTACCTTGCATATAACAGAAAGGAAATATATTGTTTTGAGGTTCTTCACAACTATGTAGTTGTCTGATTAAATAAAGCCAATGGGGTCGATACAGAAAGCAGGTGTTTCAGTCTTAAAGCAAAAGAAAATACTGACTTTGGTGTGAATTTATTGTATAATTGGACTGCAAATTTTGTTTTGTTTTGAATTTTTAGTGCTGAAGATGTGGTAATAAAAGTGACTGGAAGCCAACTAACAATTGAATATTTGGAAGAAAATGGATTCACAGAGCCTGTTCTCATTCCGAAGAAGGATGGCTTGGGCTTATCAGTACCGGCACCAACGTTTTATGTTAGTGATGTTGAAAACTATGTTGGTATGTATTGTTGTTGGTGTTTTACTGTAAATATGAATAATCCCTGGAGCTTTCAATTTGAGTAATTTCCTATCAAATGGTTAGTAGCCTGCTGTTCACAGGGACTTGTAGTCTGAAAGCTATCGGATTGGGAGGTTTACATTTTTACATTGCTTCTAATTTCCAATTAAAAATGTATCTTCATGTTTCCCAAGTCATGTGGTCATATCAGGCCCAACTGCAAGAATTGTACATTGCAGCCTGGGTTCCTTTTTTTTTTTTACCAGCAGTCCTCTCTTTCAGACTTAATTTACGACTCAAAAAGGCAGTCCTGATTTAATGAATCTGAAACTACACAGCTTTAAATAAAGACGAACACGCCAACTATATTTCTGACTTTTTGATAAAAGGTATATAGGTAGTCCCTATTCATTTTTTTGGCTGTCTGAAGTTATACAATGCTGAAAAAAAGTGACTTATGGCCAGTTCTTCCACTTATGACTGTCACAGCATCTCCCCATAGTCATGTGATTGCAACTTGGATTCTTGGCATTTATGACGGTCACAATATCCCATGGTCATGTGATCACCATTTGCATCCTTCCCAGTCACGTCTGACATGTACAGTCAATGGGGAAGCTGGCAAGAAGTCGCGTTTCATGGTCACAGGATGTCTTGATTAATGGCTGTGGATGATTCACTTAAGAACTGCAATTGGGATTGCTGGAATTTGCCATTACTAATTAGGGTGTTCATGTGATGTTCCACTTAACAAAAGCTTTGTTTAGCGATGGACTTGCTGGTTCCAAGGAAGCAGTATCTATATTTCCTGAAATTTCCTGACAGTTAGAACAATTAATCAGTGGAACAGCTTGCCTCCAGAAGTTGTGAATGCTCCAACACTGGAAGGTTTTTAAGAAGATGTTGGATAACCATTTATCTGAAGTGGTGTAGGGTTTCCTGCCTAAGCAGGGGGTTGGACTAGAAGACCTCCAAGGTCCCTTCCAACTCTGTTATTCTATTCTATTCTATTCTATTCTATTCTATTCTATTCTATTCTATTCTATTCTATTCTATTCTATTCTATTCTATTCTATTCTATTCTATTCTATTCTATTCTATTCTATTCGCAAATGTAGGACACGTTTTCATTCCACTTATATAGCTACTATCTTATTGTCATTTTGTCATGCAATATACAGTATGACACCTATAACCCCTGAAGTTAAATTAAAATTAAATAAAATGATAATACCATTAAAATGGATTGAGTCCTGTGAGATCACCAAATTTGGAATATTTTAGTATTAGTTTTATGCCAGTTTCTAGAGATGCAGTTGATAGAATCTTAGAAGGCTATTGCCACTGTTGACACATGTGATAATTTCTTTTCCTATATTAATCCAAAATGTTACTTGCAAGAATCATCAACATCTTTTTGTACAGTCTGGACTAATTAGTGCCTCAAAACCAGCACTTTATATTTAATTATGTTCATATATAATCTGTGTAATATTCTGTTATTATCTACCTTTTGATTCCCATTATTGTCCCTAGGATTCCCAGATCAACCAAAATTTAATTTGATGACAAGGAACTTAATCATACCTTGTTTTTCCTATGCTACAAATATCAAGCATTCAGAAAAAATTTTTTTTTATTTTTATTTTTTTCAAAATTGTAATGTTGTAGTATATGTGGTATTTAACTAACAATCCATGCATTTTATTATTTTTATCATGTATTATTATTTCATGAACATAGAATAATGTAAAGCAAATATGATATTTACATTGCTCCTTTATAAAGTTATTATGCTGGTATATGCATAAACATTTCAACTATAATTTTATAGCAGGTCCCATCCAATTTGTACCTTGGTGGGAATATCATGTTTGCTGATCCATCTCCTGTCCTTGGCAGATTTTGCTGCATTACTTGGATGCTTTTAATCTCTGCTGTCTGCTTATAATAATAATAATGATAATGATAATGATAATAATAATAATAATGTATTGTTTTATCATAAAAAGTAAAATAGAAAACAGAAGAACAAACAAACAAAATTAAATAAAACAAAGTTGTAAATGCTTCAACACTGGAAGTTTTTAAGAAGATGTTGGATAACCATTTGTCTGAAGTGGTGTAGGGTTTCCTGCCTAAGTAGGGGGTTGGACTAGAAGACCTCCAAGGTCCCTTCCCACTCTGTTATTCTATTCTAAAAGCATACATTGAACACTAGCAACAACAACAAAAGAAAAAATAGTGTACAAAAAAAGAAGAAAAACTGATGAAATAAATTTAACATTCAATATGTAGGATCCTCTTCTCTGTCTATCGACTGAAGTTATGAGGAAGAGGGTCATCATAAACAAGAGAACAAAGCAAAGTGTTTAGCCTATGGATCTATTATTAAGGGATCCTTGGTGCTCTCTGAGCCTGGTTGCTCTTGCAGACGTTTCATTATCCAAACTAGGCAACATCATCATTACTAGCACCGATGAGAGGCTGATTAAACATTCTAGATTTAGAAACTTTTTCTCATCGCACCTCCATTTAGTGTAATCTTAATGTATACACCTTCCTTAAAAAGCCAAGCACCAAAATGAACACAAATGAACAATGGAAACACTGCAGTGAAACTTTGGTGGATTTATTTTAACCATGTGACTAAAAGATTCTTTAGACTTCCCCTGGACTGTATCTGGACTTCCCCAAGGGAGGTTGACCAGAGAGTTTGGGAAATGTTGATTTAGATACACAGGCAAATGAATTTTACAATCAACGTATGTTTTTACAACATTAATTGAGAAGACGGGAGGGATGCAGATGCCACCAATACTTTACTTGAAAAGTCATGTGCATTTCACTTTTAAATGACCCTTGCACATCAACTTAGAAAAATGAATAAAAAATAAATTGTCCTGAAAATAATTATTAATTAGGAAAAGATTTCTGAACCAGCATAATAGAATAGTTGTTCATTTTCCCAGGATTCCTTAGCTGCTCTCTGCAGCTCTCATACAATCCTGGGAACTGACAGTTGCTTAAGGAGAGGTACATATTTGTGCTCCCACTCACTTCAAACTCTTTTGAAGTGGGACTGGGACTCTTCAAATTGAAAGTGTCAGACAGAGCAACCATAAACATAACCATGGGCTTGGATTGCCAGGTGAACTATTTCACTTTCTCAATTTTCAAAATAGGTTTCCTATTTCTTAATATCCTTTTGCAAGTCCAGTTCTTTTTGTGCCAAAAATGCATGGGTACATTTTCATGAAATGAACCTCTGTGAATTATACTTTGCCTTATAACTTGCACTGTATCCATGTTTACATTCCTATTTTCTTGGGTTGGTTGTTTTTTTTTTAGGACCAGAAAGGAGTGTGGATGTTACAGATGTCACTAAACAGAAGGACTGCAAGATGAAACTAAAAGAATTTGTTGATTACTATTATAGCACAAATCGAAAAAGAGTCCTAAATGTAACTAACTTGGAGTTTTCAGATACAAGGTGAGATAGTATGTGAAGCCACAGATTATAAAGGTCTTTTTTCTACCCATCATATTTAGAATATTTTTAAGAATAGTAACATCTGTAGCCTGTGGAATGATGGAATCCGGAGTTTGACTTTATTCTGTAGATTAGAATACGCTTTCCAGAGAAATTATTCAAATCTGCATCTCCACCTGCTTAAATTTTGTATTCACAAATTAACAAACTATATAATTTAATTTTTGTGGAGTAGGAGTTCAGAAAATCAAACTGAACAAAAAAATAGCTAGGGAAAGAATTCAATTTTATTTGTCAAGAGACTGCAGTGATAATTAATGTAGATTACAAAAAGGCTGAAGGTTGATGGCAAAATCATTTATTTTGTAAAGTCCACATCTTTCTCTCATTTATTGTTTTAATAATGTAATCCCCTTTCCTGCACAGATAAAATATTTTTTTTTCTAAACAGCATGATTACAGTTTAGGCATTTAATTTTTTTTTCCAGACTTCAGAAACTATTGTAAAGAAAGGCATTTTTTATTGCAGAGAATTGCGCATATTACAGTATCCTCATATACTACTGATTTAATAACTGGTTAGCAAATATATTTTTCAGCAAAGAGTATAGCATTTTAATAAGCTCTCAAGGTCTGCCTTGACATGGAGGATAACGAAAAAAATAGGTTTACAGTGAGAGCATTTTATACTTAATACCTCACACAAAGAGGCATTTCAAAAGTAAATTCACATCTCCATCTCAGTTTAATTAAGTTGTTTTCTATCCATTTTGAATAAATAAGCATTCAGAAAGTGCTATTTGCTTGCTCTTTTCAATTATGTATGCATCTGGGATAATAAATCCTTCGCTAAAACAGTCTTCATTTAATTTCTGTTCTGATTTATTTAGAAAAGATTGTCGTATTAAAAGAAGGCTGTCAGATTTATTTATTTATATTTAATACATTTGTGCACTGCCTTCCATTATTGTACACTTCAAGGAGGTTTACAAAGCACAAAAATGCAAAATGCAAACACATTAAAAAGTATAAAAGACTATGAAACTGTATATTTAATTGCTGCTTAATATAATATTTATCTACAGTTTTTATCCTTTTATGTTTTGTTTTACGCCATCCAGAGTTGCTCTGAGAGTGAGATGGGCAGTTTATGAATGTGATATGTAAATAAATAAAATAAATTAATTTAAGTAGAAGAAACATGAGACCCGTAAGGAAAAGTTCCACTGTAGAGTGCTCTTTTTAGGATGTGTCACCGTTTGTTACATTTCCCTGTACCCCTATATTTCTAATAGCTAATAGCTCATAAGTATGCCTGTGAAACTGAAGTATACTTCCATTCTAAACTTTTTTCCTCAAAAATAAATAAATAAATTCTACACTTCTACTACTTCGTGAATTTCCCAAGCTTACCAATTAGCTCTTTCTTTTATACAGGTGATATTAGTTTGTTTACACAATAACTACACTTGTAGAATTTAGATTCCTAATTGGTATGTAGAAATGAATAAGATTCTATCCACCCCATTTCATTTATCCCACTTTCCTGAATTTCCCTTTGTGTTTCATAAAATAGAATGTATTTCTGGGTGGTCCCTCCCTCTCGCATCTTCCCATTCAACCTCCTCAAATAGACCTGTTTGTATGTCAATGGCACTGGTTTAGATACTTAATCAACAACACTTATAACTGGACTATTGTAAACCATGAGATCCAATATAAGCTCTTTCAAGAGTTATGGTACCCCATTTGAACTCAATGGATTTCTTGCTTGCTTTTCACCTCAAGATGCCTAAATGTAATTCAAATGCCAAATGCACAGTATTTTTGAATCCCATGAATATATATGAATGTTAAAGTTAAAATTACCGTATTTTTTGCACTATAAGACGCTCCGGAATTTAAGACGAACCTAGCTTTTGGGGAGGAAAACAAGAAAAAAAAATCTGCCTCTGCCTCCCAGCATCCATCCCAGCATTCATCTGGCTAGCGTCCTTGCAGCAAACAGCCTGGTCACCTTCAGCACGTTATCGAAGCCCCAGCACGTGGCTCGTCAGGGCTCTTCTCCGTTGCGCCCACCACCAGTCAACTGAGTTGAACTGCTGCCACCGGCGGGGAACACTGGAGCCTTTGCTGCCGAGCAGCTGATTGGTGGTTGGATCGGTCTCCCGGAATACCGCTGATCAGCTGTTCTAGGTGGCGGGGATTGCCGCCGCCGCTTGGCAGTGGTGGCAAACAGCAGCAATAGACGGCCGCCTAGTACAGCTTATCGGCGGTATTCCGGGAGGCTGATCCAACCGCCAATCAGCTGCTCAGCAGCGAAGGCTCCAGTGTTCCCCGGTGGCAGCAAACGCACCAACCTCCCTCCCTCCCCCCACCGCTGCAACATTCATTCTATAAGACGCACAGACATTTCCACCCACTTTTTAGGGGAGGGAAGTGCGTCTTATAGTTCGAAAAATACAGTAATAAATAGTTAAATGCCTGGTAGAAGAGATGTATCTTAACAGCAATAACAAATACAATTCCACGGGGAATGCATTCCTGGCAGGGAGGCCTCTTCCTGATCTTGACATTTTCTCAGAAACAGGAATCAAGAAAACTCTTTCAATGTCCTTTAATTGAGTTCAGATGCTTTAATTTTTCTTTCCTGTTTTAAAACAGAATGTCCAGTTTTGTAGAGTCTCCTGAAATAGTGAAAAAGCTCTCGTGGGTGGAAAATTATTGGCCTGATGATGCTCTACTAGGAAAACCAAAAGTGACCAAATACTGTCTGATTTGTGTGAAGGACAGCTACACAGATTTCCATATTGACTCCGGTGGAGCTTCCGCCTGGTATCACATCTTAAAAGTAAGATGCTTTATTCCAGTTAATCATGAGCAATGAATAGTGTAACAAATTAACGCTAAACTTTGGCGTTTGCAATTCTTGAAGGTAGAAATAAGAAAAATTAAGACTCCGCATATGTTGACATGCAGTACTGGCAGTGATCTTGCTGATATTTATTCAATATAAGGAGGGGGAAGCATGGAGGAATAGCTTCCATTGTTTAAATATCTAAAATGTGGCTAATTCTAAAATGCAGGTATTACATGTTTTGTGATGGGTCAAAAATACATTTGAATAAAATAGCAATAGCAATAGCACTTAGACTTACATACTGCTCCATAGTGCTTTACAGCACTCTCTGTGTGGTTTACAGATGTCAGCGTATTGCCCCCAACAATCTGGGTCCTCATTTTACTGACATTGAATGGATGGGAGACTGAGTCAGCCTCGATCATGTCAGGATCGAACTCCAGACTGTGGGCAGAGGGGTTGAATAATAAAAAAAACAGACTACTTTTTTGGAATTTAAACTCACTATTCCTTAGTCTGTTTTCTGGAAAAATTCTGAAAATTCTGTCCTGTTTTCTCTATAATAACCCTTCAAATATTTGAAGACAACTATCATGTCTCTATATATTTTCTTTCTCCAGGATAAACATATAGTCAGTGCCCTAGCTATTACTCCTAAATTTTTCCTTCCAACCCCTTAGTTGCTTTCTTCTGGACATACTGTAGTTTATCAGTGTCCTTCCTAAAATACAGTACCTAGAACTAGATGTAATATTCTAGTTGTATATATATATATGTATATATCGGGAATACCCAATAAGAATGTGCTTTCTATTCTTTCAATCTGTTGTGGAAAAAAAAAGGAGAGAAGGGGATATTTAAATGTTGGGGACTCCAGATTACTCTAATCTTTGCTTTTCTACTACAGAGAAATGGGTTAAGAGAAAAAAAATTTCTAGGGTTTGGGTTCATGTGATCAAAGAGCTTACCATTCATGATTCCATTCTTCAAAGGCTGACAGGCCCGGGAAGGTTTGAAGATAAGAAACTAAGTCTGACTCGATCTAAAACAATTTTTCTGTTTCAGGGAGAAAAGATATTTTATCTCATCAAACCAACCTCTGCAAATATTTCCCTCTATGAGCGTTGGCAGTCAGCAGCAAATCACAGTGAGATGTTTTTTGCTGATCAAGTGGATAAATGTTACAAATGCACAGTTAAACAAGGACAAACACTCTTCATTCCATCAGGTAAGGAAGTGGTTGCAGTTAAAAATTAAAAATGAGAGGCTTGCTTTCAACATGTTTGTTGGTTTGAATCCCGGAAGTACAAATCGGAAATGATGAGAGGTAAAATAGAGTTATAAAATTTCCAGTTAATTTTCCTAGAATATGAATCCATTGGTTCTGCAGCATGCAATACTCAGTTATGTGTCTGTGGAGAGACTACATTCCAAACAACAAATAAGTAGCACCCCCATGTCATCTTTTAGTAAACCAGATTTGGATTTTTCAAAGGGTGAATCTCAATTAGAAATAGCCTTCCAGACATTATTGAACTACATTTCCCAGAATCCTTCACAATTGGCCATATTTGTTCAGCTGTTATTGGCCATATTTTAGTTCAGCAATATTGTTAGGGGTGCAGATTCTTGGACTAGATGTTACAAGGGTCAGAAATTCATATGTACAACACTAATATATGAGTAGTAGAATGGATAATTCCATATTTAACTCTTGTTGAGTCACCTTGTAAATGCCTCATTGAATGTTTTTCATCATTAAGGTCTCAACTGGAAAGCCAGAGATAAGTCTAGCAAAGAATAAGGTGTTCACAAAGAATGTCTATAGGAGAGAATAAATTACAAGGGAAGGGCATGGCAAGTTCCTTTCCTCCCAGCAGCTGTCTCTTGTCAGTTCCTCCCATGTTACTCCAGTTTCCAGAGCACAAAGCTGTTCTCACAGAAGATTGTACAAATATAAGCAGGAATAGGTGAAGCAAGCGTATTTATCGTATGTTTAGTATCCATTTTTTGACTCTGTACACTTTAGGTATACCCAAATTAGGTTATTTTTCATCAGACATCATTTATTTAAAATTATTATTTGAGATTCTTGGGTGCCTACTAGAAGTGCTGCTCAACTATAACCAGATTTGAAGCCTTATTTGTGAAGTTACGCAAGGATCAGATGGGACAGCTATTGCATTGTAGTTTCTTTGCATGAAGTTGCCTTTCTTGGTTTTGGAATTGAGAACAGGTTGGGAATTCATGGCTATCTTGGCAACCATGGACATAATAGAATAGAATAGAATAGAATAGAATAGAATAGAATAGAATAGAATAGAATAGAATAGAATAGAATAGAATAGAATAGAATAGAATAGAATAGAATAGAATAG
>QLTV01000240.1:1759564-1819800 GCA_003457575.1 Thermophis baileyi
AGTGTTGAGGGAATTATTTGTTTAGCAGAGTGATGGCGTTCGCGGAAAAACTGTTCTTGTGTCTAGTTGTGCTGGTGTGCAGTGCTCTATAGCATCGTTTTGAGGGTAGGAGTTGAACCAATTTATGTCCAGGATGCGAGCGGTCAGTAAATATTTTCACGGCCCTCTTTTTGACTCGTGCAGTGTACAGGCCCTCAATAGAAGGCAGCTTGGCATTAATTGTTTTTTCTGCAGTTCTGATTATCCTCTGAAGTCTGTGTCTGTCTTGTTGGGTTGCAGAACCAAACCAGACAGTTATAGAGGTGCAGATGACAGACTCAATAATTCCTCTGTAGAACTGTATCAGCAGCTCCTTGGGCAGTTTGAGCTTCCTGAGTTGGTGCAGAAAGAACATTCTTTGTCTTGATCCATGTGTCACAACCTATATCAGGGAAATCATATGTTAGTTTTTGGGTTTTGTCTTAGGCAGTACAATATGATCCCTGCCACAGGGAGGAAGGATTATTTGAATGGTTTGCCCCAGTTATATTATGAACCCTACTGGAAAGAGGGGTCTTGTTGCAAGATTTGACTGATTGTTGCTTGGAATGACAAGGTAATGGCACTTTGGATCAGATTGCAACAATCTGGACAGTATGCAAATCCTGGAGGCTTACCAGATTTTTAGAGGAACTCTAGGAGATGATACATCACATTATATTTAGGATTTTAGACTGAGATTGAGATGGCATTCATTACAGTTGTTTATGTCCTTTGAAAGGCTCAGGATAGGGTGGTGCATCCAGCCTAGCCTTGCTGGATCATGATATCCTTCTGGATTAGTTTATGGGTTGGGTGTAGGGGGCATAATTCTATGAAGGTTCTTCTCCTTCATTTGAGGTTGATTCTAGTTGGTGTTAATGGAGGAGAGAAATCCATCTTAACACTTGACCCTACATTGTGGGGTCCCCATGTGTTACTCTATACCAATGATGGTGAACCTTTTTTGGTTTGTGTGCCAAAAGGGGGTCACGCGTGGGGGTCATGCGTACGTGTGCCCACACCCATAATTCCATGTGCCCCCCCCCGTGCATGCGCACGTGATTTCCCCCCCCGGCATGCGATGGCACGCCCGTTTTTTGCTCTCACCAGGCTTCAGAGCCTTTCTAGGAGCCTGGGGAGGGCAAAAACGGCCTCCCCCCCCCGGAGGCCCTCCGGGGGCGGAAAAGGGCCCGTTTGCCAACTTCTGGTTAGACCGGAAGTCACGTTTTTTTGCTCTCCCCAGGCTTCAGGGCCTTTCTAGGAGCCTGGAGAGGGCAAAAATGGCCTTTCCCCACCCCCTGGAGGTCCTCCGGAGGCCGGAAACGTTCCGTTTGCTGACTTCTGGTTGGACTGGAAGTCCCATTGTGTCTAGGCGCCTGGGGAGGGCGAAACCGGCCTTCCCCACCCCCCCAGAGGCCCTCCGGAGGCCAGAAATGGCCTGTTGCAAGTTGGGAAATGGGCCATTTCTGGCCTCCGGGGGACCTCCGGGGGGGTGGGGAAGGCCGTTTTCGCCCTCCCCAGGCTCCTAGAAAGGCTCTGGAGCTTGGGGAGAGCAAAAAATGGGCCTTCCCCACCCACTCCGGAGGCTGGAAACAGCCTGTTTCCCGACTCCCGGTGGGCCCAGAAGGCCCGAAAATCAGCTGGCCGGCGAGCGCATGCGCGCTGGACCTGAGCTCGCGTGCCCACCAATATGGTTCTGCGTGCCACTTGTGGCACGCATGCCATAGGTTCGCCATCACGGCTCTATACTGACTTCTGCTTAACACCTGTTAAGTAACAATGATAAGCTGAGGATACACAGTTGTATATCTCTGCCCCAGGATGCTCAATTAATTTCCTCTAGGTTCTTTATCAGTATCTAAGGACAGTCCTGCTACTTTGCCCTTCTTTCCACCCATCCCCTTTCTGCTGCAAAAATTCCATATATCATGGAAACTTTGAGAATGAAGCCTGCTTCCAGCACTAGGTCTTTCTTACCTAGGAAGCTTTGGAATTATAGCCTGCTTTGACTGTCTGAAAGGTAGAAGTATTTCCTATATAGCCGTGATGGCGAACCTATGGCACATGTGCCAGAGATGGCACGCATAGCCCTCTCTGTGGGCACGCGCGCTGTCGCCAGCTGCTCTCCTGGTTTCCGGCGCGCATGCTGGTCTTTGCACACGCCGGAGCACCGGAAACCCGAAGACCAGCTGGCCAGCACACATGCGGTGCTTTGGCATGCGCACCTGTGTGTGCGCACGTTCCGGTTTGGGCACTCGGTGCCGAAAAGTTTCACCATCACTACTATATAGCAAAACATAAACTAGTTTCCAAAATCCTCCTGAGTTGAAAGGAGTTCCCAGTGAATTGAAAATATGAACAATGTAGTTAAATTGGTGATTATAATAAATGTTTAACAAAAAAATCTTATATGTTTCCTTGGTGTTTTTTTAAAGGATGGATTTATGCAACTTTAACACCTGTTGATTGCCTGGCCTTTGCAGGACATTTTCTACATAGTTTAAGTGTTGAGATGCAGATGAGGTAAGACAATTGTGGATAATTAACTATATTCCTTAAAAAAAAAAAGATGAAAATTGGTTACAGCTTTAGGCACATGCCTGAACATGTATATTGAAATAGATTCCAAACTTGTTCTTCCAAGCTGCTATCATATCACACTTAACAATTTTCTAAAGCACAGTTGAAAGGTGTGTAGCATTTCCCCGTATTTTTATTTCATGTGTTACACCAGGTTTATTAGAACAATTTTATTTTTTTTAAAAAAGAAACAACACTATTATTTGCAACATTGTTCAATTACTGTAACTGCAGTCATATAATATTATGAAACTGATTATTTCCACTGTTCTAATCTCTGTTTGAATATTTTCTTGTATTTGTTCACAATTAATATTCAAGTCTTCTGAAAAAGTATGAGTAAATTTTGTGTTAGGCTTCAGGAGAATAAATTTTTGGTTACGTTACACTTAACTAAATGAGTATGATACATTAAGTCAGATTTAATTTTGAGGAATTATGTATAGGATTGTAGTGCCTCCTGTGTTATAAGTCCAACACTGTACGTGTTGTATAATTTTGCTGTACATTTGTTTGGAGTCTGTTATTCCTTTGGTAATGATTACCGAGTTATATAAATGCTAGCTGTTCATTTAAAATCAGCAAAGATCATGTAAGACACTCTTTGTTTTGAATTTGTGTATTTCTGTAGCAACTGACAATTCCAGATAAGTGCCTGGAAATTAAAGCCATACAGGATGTATTCTAGGCAATGATGGTTGACGGTAGAAATGTTTTTTTGGGTGGGAAGGAAAGACTTTTTGTGATCTTTGCAATTAAAACTTTTTTTGCTGTGTTTCCTAGAGCATATGAAGTTGAAAGACGATTAAAAATTGTCAGCTTAACCCAGTTTCCCAACTATGAAACAGCATGTTGGTATACAGGAAGACATCTGCTGGAATCATTTAAAGGTACCTTTCCTGCTCCTGTTCTATACCATGGTGTTACTTTCCATTAATATTTAAGCTGGCAACCATACCTAGCCATTTGTTGTAATAATCTGCATGCTTTTTTTGGAGGGGGGGGGAATAAACTTCACCAATGAAGCACTCAGATTCAATCCTAATTATGTATTTATTTATGTGTTCATATCTCACTTTCCTCTAAGATCTCAGTGACATATATAGAGGTGTTCCAAAATTTTATTACCTTTCAGCAACAATATGAAGTAGGTTGAGATTGGTCCACATATCCCTGTGGATCTTTGTGGTTGAATAGAAATTTAAACCTATATTCCCTTGCCTAAGACCAACTTTTGAATTGCAGTACTACAATACACTAGCTCTAAACTGACCTTAATGTTAATAAGTACCCTTGATCCTGAAGGTGATTTGAGTATAATACGAGACTCTTTGAAGAAAGGACTGGAATGGTAGCAATCTAGAAGCAAAGATTAACAGGTGAATCCTTGGTATATTTGCCTAACTGCCTTTTAACATTATCACAGTATTTTGTGGTAACAAATTCCATAATTTCACCACCCATTGTATCATGAGTGGGAAATAAATGTTGTGGGGTGGGGGGCTCACAGCTTGTGGCTCTGTCATTGGAATGATGCTCAGATAATCAGAAATGACAATACCATTTTTCCTGCACATTTTTTTCTTTTAGGGCTTTCTTAAGAGCTATAATGACACCCATCATGGAGGCAAACTTCCCCCATTTCTGTCCTTCAATCCCCAATCCCCTTTCACAATTAAAAATTGTGTCTCCAACATTTGGAGACACACTGGGTGAATTTCACCAAGCTTGTTTGAGGGAACTTAGGGAATGCAAGTGATTAGCTTTGTGGAGGTTTCCAAATCATGTTCATACTTTTATTTTGGAAGAAAATATTGTGTCACCCAAATTAACATTTTGTTGTCCTATTTTGCCAGTGAACCCAGTAGCTACAAATGGAGTACTGAAGTAGCTTGCAGGATACTTGGTGGCCACTCCTGTACTAGACAAATTGTTACTTGGTCTCAATCCCAAGTTTGGTCTATATCAGTGGTTCTCAACCTTCCTAATGCTGCGACCCCTGCCCCCTCCTCGCCCCCTCCCCACGCACGATGAGGTGACAAAGGGGGCGTGGCACCAGGGGTGAAATGCTCCCGGTTTGGGCGTGCCTGCAGGTCGCTGGACAGCTGGTAGCGACGGAAGCAGGAGACTTCACCCACCCGCCCAGACGCCACCATTTGGGTTCTTTCACCCTCTGCACATGCGCAAAGCGTTCTGCGCATGCGCAGAGGGTAAAAGAACCCAAATGGTGGCGTCTGGGGGGTGGGCGAAGTCTCCCGCTTCTGTCGCTACCGGCTGTCCGGCAACCCGCAGGCACGCCCAAACCGGAAGCATTTCACCCTGCACGGTGGCACCAAGATGGCGGGCTAGCGCACGCTTAGGCAATCCCTGTGAAAGGGTCGTTTGACCCCCAAAGGGGTCGCGACCCACAGGTTGAGAACCGCTGGTCTATATCCTTCTGAAGATAACTTTTTAACATCAAATTTCCAAAGCTTCCTAACTTTCCCTACATAAATTCATTCTATTTGTTCCTTTCTTCTTTCTTCTTGTATTCTTGGAATTATTGTTTACTTTGATCACATGGTTTTCATCTTCTTATGATTTTTTAAAAGTACAATATTGAAAGTGTTCATCATTTCTTAACTGTTGTATCAATATAAATGGCCAATTCGGATATTGGTAGCATTTGTCCAAAATGCTAAACATTGGACTTTAGTAGACAAAGAGTATATAGGAAAAGCTGAATTTGGACTGATATGGCAATTTTTGTCTAACTAGTCTGTTGATGCACTTTTGAGATGCTTGCATATGAACATATAATAATGAATCAACAGATGAGGGCTCACAGAGTGGAAATGAATGTTTTGCTTAAACGCTTTACTTTAAAAAATATGAAAGTACAGTATTGAGCATGAGAAGCCTACTTGACTCTGCCTTCCATCCTTCCGAGGTGGGTAAAATGAGGACCCAGATTGTTGGGGGCAATATGCTGACTCTGTGAACCGCTTAGAGAGGGCTGTAAAGCACTGTAAAGCGGTATATAAGTCTAAGTGCTATTGCTATTGCTATTGAGTGATGAATTTCTCAAAATCCACAATTTCCCAGTAGGGAAACACAGTGAGTTGGGTGGGGGAGACAATATGAGAAGTGGAATCTCATATTGATAAAGTAGATAGAGGATGGATTTGCATGAATCAGATGTTGCTCATGTAAATTTCATTTGCCCAATTTTTAGCTAGGGACTTAGAGAGGGGGCAACAAGGAATAGAGAATGTGGTTATGGTGACTCCACTAAGGCAGTGTTGGCTTCAATTCTATGTCTTCGAATACCAGCATCCCCATTTGGGTCAGCACAGCTTTTATCAGTTAGAATATCATCACTAAATCACTGACTCCACTTGTAGTCAAGTCAGAAATTAGCTCAGCAAAATACAAATGGGAAGTTCAGGAAGTTCAAGCTCAGATTCAAAACTAATCTTCAAGCTTTGGAACTACTGATTTATGATCATAGAAGTTCAATTCACAAGCTTTTTGACAGCCAGTTTAATCTCTTACATATATGATTTTAAAAAGCTACATCAATAGACAATTGGTCACATTCATTGAATGGAATTCTATTTTTTCCCCCTCTGTTAAGGATTGCACAAAGCTGGAAAGCAGCCTCCTTCCCATTTAGTCCAGGGAGCAAAAATTCTAAATGGTGCTTTCAGGTCTTGGACTAAAAAGCAGGTAGGGATCTTTCTGTTGTATAAGTTTGCATGGCAATTCAGAAAAAGAAGAAGCGAACAACTTTCTCGGTAACAGAATTTTCTTTCTGTAAGAGCAGAGCAGTTTTACATCCAGACTTGTACTGTCATTCAGATGTACTTGTGTCATAGCACTGAAATGAATGTTTAGGAAATGCACTTGAAATTCTAAGAGGGGGATGTGGCAGAATGAAGTGCAAGGAAGTGGGAGATCACATAAAGGATTTGGGTTGGGAAGGAAACAGATTTTAAAAATGTCACTTTCTTTCCATAAATGTCTCTGGACCCTTTCCAGAGTAGGATGTAGGATCTTGCTGTGAATGCATACATGTCCTTTAATAATTCTAAACTACTAGTTTTTGTCTCATTTGAATGCTCCATAAAGTTAATACTGCATGATTTTAAATAGCATAACCTTATAAGATTTCTTGACGATTTTTTAACCTTTTGTATTTTGTTTTATTCAACTCAAGGCTTTAGTGGACCATGAAGATGAACTCCCAGAACATTTTAAGCCAGCACAACTGATTAAGGACCTTGCCAAAGAAATAAGATTAAGTGAAGTAAGAATCCTTGAATAAAATACCTCGTGCATTTTCTCATAAAATACCAGAAAAAGTTATTCTCATGTCTGTATGATCAGTCAAACTCCTTCTCCTTTAATTAGAACAGCTATGGCTTGTAGTTTAATGTGGGGGAAAAGTATTCATTTTAGGCCACATATCAATGATGTATGTGTTTAAATGTAACAACTGTATTCCATTACAGTTTGCTTTATCTAATACACCTTTACAGGTACTTCTTGACTTATGACTGACTGTTCACTTAGAGATGGTTCATAGTTATAGTTGACCCTCCAAATGCTACTTACAACCTGGTCTCAAAGTTATGGTTGCTGCAGCATCCCACAGTTGTTCATCCTTACGGCAGGCTCCATAACAGTTATGAGTCATGAGGCTACTCATATATAACTTCTATTAAATACCTCTCTTCTTTTATCTGCACATAAAAGCAACACATATATTTATTTTTCACGCTGAGTTTGGACTTAATTTGGCAACTTGATAGAGCAACAAAGAATAAATGATGAAATAGGAGAGGTTTGCCAAGAGATATGGGAACTCCAGGTTGAAGAGATGCTTTGTCATCTTTGCAGCCCTCCATGAAGCTTTCAGATGCAAGTTTGACTGTAAAGGATAGTAGCCACGATCTCTATAAAATCATCTGATTTATATTGGTCTTTTACTGATCATTTTACCCTGACAGCAAAATAAAATTCTCTCTTGTATCTCTTTCAAATTAATTTGAACTGCATTCCTTTAAAATAGATTAGCATTTTAAATAAGAGGCTGTCTTCATTTCTTTTTTATTTCTATTGTTTTAATAAAAAAGAAAAATGGGAAAAACTAGGATTAAAAAAAACCAAATGAATAATAGAAAAAACAATTTAACAAATCTCTATATTTAAAATGATTATATTTTGCTATTATCAAATATTGGTGGTGACATTTTCTTAATAAAAACAACATTTTTTTTATAGTGTAAGGCTATCTAGACATGTTTAAGTGAGGCTTTTTCAGATTTATTTATTTATATTAAATTATATGCTGCCCATCTATTTGTTGAGTGACTCTTTTTCTATAGAGTCTATAGAAAACTATACAACACATACGAAGAAATAAAGGCAACCTGCCACATTAATGCTCAGAACCAAAGTATGTAACATTTTATGCTGGTGTATAAGGTACATTTTTCTGGAAAAACATACCAAAATGGCATTGCTTTATTGCAATATTACATGTAACAAAATAAAAAACACTTTACAAATTACAAAGTGAAATAGTAAGTGGTATAAATTGTTTTTCAATGAATCATACCATTTGGGTTCAATATTCTCAGTCCCATCATGACATTTAAGAATAAACTTTAGGAGAGTAACCATAGAATGGATTATATCCTCAGTTTTCTATAGTTCTCATAAGTGGAGCAAGATACGATAAAACCATGAAGCAACTCTGGCCTTCTCTCTGAGTACTGTCAATCTTCAGTAGAACCATTTTTAGAAATCTTTGGGAAAATTCTGAAAATAATGTAGAAGATTAGCTTTTTATAGCAACAAAAATATGAAAGTTGATCTGACAATATGCTCGTGTTCTCTTTTCCTGAAGAATGCTTTGAAAGTCAGCAAACCTGAAGTGGGTGTTAATGTGAATGTTGAGGAAATCACTCCTGTGGAGAAAGAAGAAATACCGTCACCTCCACCACAAACGCCTCCACCACCTCCTCCACCACCATCGCCGCCTCCACCACCACCTTCTCCACCACCACCACCGGCTGAAAAAGTCCCTAAGAAAAAGACTCCTAAAGCAATAAAAGCACCGAAACCCACCAAGCTATCTAAACCTCCCAAGCCACCTAAACCTCCCAAGCCACCTAAGCCCCCCAAACCCCCCAAAACACCAAAAGTAAAGGGGGAAGGGAAGAAAAAAGGCAAAAAAGTTAAAGAACCGCCTCCACCAGCCATTCCAAATTTAGACCTTCTTGAAGCCCACACAAAAGAGGCCCTAACAAAGATTGAAACACCAAAGAAGGGAAAGGTGAGCAGAGTTAATATTCAGTAATAATTTGGGGCCAGAGATCTCTTGGTAGTTGCTTTCCTCTTTAGTTCACGGGAATAGGCGAGCTTCCAAATTCTCAATATCCAAGCATAATTTATAAACATAATTTCCAAAATTGATATACCTTGCTCAGTCCATGCCCTTGACTTCCAGCTGCCCTGATTTTGTATGGGTTCCCTTCATGAAATTAGATATGTTGACAGTGACAGTTTTCTGTCTGTGCTTTTTACCAGTTTGTTGGTTTGTTTTATTGTATAAATCAGTGGATGATCACACTAGAGTGGGGGTCTTAAGATGGAAGGTTGTAGTACCTTTACCAGTGTCACTGGCAATATGAAGAATTTGAACCGATTCTCACAACTTGTGCAATCCATAGAGATTTCCAGCATGTGGACTAATCAAAAACAGAACTCCATTACTTCATTAAGAATTTCTATGACTTAATTAAGTAATGAAGTTTTTTTTTTAATTAGTCCACATGTTGGAGATTGCTATGGATTGCACAAGTTGTGAGAATTGGTTCATAATATGCCAAATAGAATATTAGATTAGCAGATTAACCCGCTTTCCTTATTATCTGCACCTTGTACCAGTAGTGCTTTTAAAATAAAAACTTTTTTTTTCTTTGATGACCTTTGATGTTTTAACTTTTGGTGTCATATTATTTCTAGACACATCTCAGCTCCTATTATTTTGAAAATTCATACTAGCCAAATTGACATATGGGAATTAGTAGGAGAGAGACATGTTTTGTTGTCTTTTCATTTGAAATTAGCTGCCAATCTCTTTATTACTTTTAACTAGGCTGCCAAGAATGCTTTGAACACCCCTACTAAAGAATCCGTTGATAAACAAAATGAAGTGGAAAAGTTTGAGATTCGGGAGCAGAATAAATCCAAAACAGAAGCAAAATGGAAATATAAGGTATAGCCTCTCATATCTTGGGCGTTAATAAACATTTTAGTAAGGACCATACTTATGTTTAGTGCTCATTAGAGATACTGATTGGAGAAATGTTCTCTGAAATTTCTCCTGGCATCTTTTTTTTTTTTTTTTTTGCTCCAACAAACTGCTTCTTTAAGATTTTTTTGATTGAACATTTTCAAATATCTATTTTTTTCTTCTTTTTTGAGTATTCAGAAATGATAATCACAAAACTAATTGAGAGTGAGGGCAAGATTTCCTGCGTATCATTAGCACTTTTGACCTCTTCTTTTCTGAAAAAATACCCGAAAGTTAATTTGTTTTTTGTTTCTCTGTTTGGGGTTTTTTTTGGGGGGGGAGGAGAGTTACAGAAAAAAAGTATATTTTGCAGTTTCAACTCAGTACTAGAAAACTATTTCACTTATTGACTGATTGTTTTTTTGTCCGTTTTGGGGTAGGATTGAATTGCCAAAAACGATTGCAATTGAATTGATTCAATTCAACTAAAGTCAACTATTTATTTAATTGTTGACATATATGCTGCCCATTTGTTAACAAACAATATTTAAAGACAGTTTGCAATTAATACAGCATATGAAACACAGTATGTAAAAAAATAATTGATTAAATCATTAACAATGAAATAAATTAGCCCCAAGAAATTGTTTGGAGTTCAGAATCATAGAGTATGTATGAGAAACACTAATTATTGCCAATATGTGCAAGAATATTTATTTAGCATAGTTCTACTTATGATAAACTTCTGCTAAGGTGAGGAAAAAGAAGCAATTTTTGCTGATACTCTTTCTCCAAATAATTTTGAAATACCAGTGTAGTAGTGAAGAGGAGATTTGAATAGGATTCTGCAATGAGGCAGGAAAATAAGTGAACAACACACCCTGACTCTCTTCTTTCAGCTATATTGTGCATTGGATTTCGTTTTGTAGATTGAAATTCTTCTATTCACAAAAGAGATCTCAGAATTCAGTTTACTGTGCAATTAGTATAATCACTTGACAAATGTACAGTCCCATTCATACTGATGTATTTTTAATTGATACTATAGATGCACATTCATTTCACAATTTGGGAAATAGTTTTCATCAACACAGCATTCAGAGGCACAGAGCTAGTGTGCGATTCCATCCTATCTCTTGTGCCCTGTCTCATCATAAATCTCACTGAAGCCTGATTCACATTTTCACATCCATATAAAGTAAGATGTGAGCTATTCCCTATGATCCAGTTGCACATGTCTGTGAAATGTCATGGCCCATTGGATTTGGTTGCTGGAAATTTAAGATACAGCACATTTTTTTAACCAATATCTTGTGCCCTTACATACATAACCAGTGGAATGGTAATTGTTTTGTATCACCCCCAATTTCCTTCTGCTTTCCTCTTAGTTTTGTCACATAAAATTGAACTCAATGTTTTAGTCTGCAGTTAAAATTCCATGGCAGTTTTAAGGCTCCAAGGAACATTATTGTTTTAAGCAGCCAACCATGAGGACCATTTCAGTACCCTTGTTGCTGTGTTACTGAACTATTTAGGGTTTTCCTGAGCAGCCCTACTACCAATTAAGTCAACATATGTATTTTCACTTTGTAACAGATTATATGACTCAGAACAGTTCTTATGGGAGGAAAGCTGGGATGTACACTGTGCTATTTATATGCCATTGATTCTATGCAGCAACAAATAGTCTCGCAGCTGAGATAATAACTGTTGCCCTCTAATTTTCAGAACAGTAAACCTGATTCATTACTGAAAATGGAAGAGGAGCACAAACTGGAGAAGACACCATTATCAGGAAATAAAGACAATAAATTTATGTTTTCTTTCTCCAGCAAGAAAATCCTGGGGTAGGTGAACACTGACTAATAAAAACAGTACTTGCTCTGATTTTTGCAAGCCTTCCACATTTCATAGTTTACTAGATATGTCCTATATTATTCCCAGTTAAACATAGATATAAGTACATATGTCTAAACATATTTGTATTTGATGTAGTAGAATGAAAGGGAAGAAAAAGGAGTATGGATATAAAGTATTGATTTTGCTGCCCTTAACTAAATGAAGAACTCTTGTATGAAAACATGATGACCCAGACTTAAGCATAGATTTGTACCACTGTCAACATTTTATTTTATTTATTTGTTAGATTTTTATCCTGCCTGTTTTACCATATTAGTAACTCAAGGCGGCAAACATACCTAATACTCTTTCCCTCTCCCATTTCCCCCACAATAACAATCCTGAGTGGTTGGGCTCAGAGACTGATTGGACCAGTCACCCAGGTGACAGGAGTAGAACTTACAGTCTCCTGGTTTCTGGGCTAACGCCTTAACAACTAGACCAAACTTTTATTATTGGGCTATTTGTTCTCAGCAAATGAGTCTAGAGCTAGAACTACAGAAATGAGTTGATCCCATCTAAGTGACTTCAGAAGTAGCCCAAGTTGATTCAGTGGTCAGGTCGTTAAGGGAGAGAAGGAAGGAGGGAAGAAGGAAGCGAGGAGGCAAGGAAGTTAGCAATAGCAATAGCACTTAGACTTATATATCGCTTTACAGTGCTTTACAGCCCTCTCTAAGCGGTTCACAGAGTCAGCATATTGCCCCCAACAATCTGGGTCCTCATTTTACCCACCTCGGAAGGATGGAAGGCTGAGTCAACCTTGAGCCGGTGAGATTTGAACCGCCGAACTGCAGCTAGCAGTCAGCTGAAGTAGCCTGCAGTACTGCACTCTAACCACTGCGCCACCTCGGCTCATAGTCCTATAGCATGGGAAAAAACAAACAAACAAAAGATAAGGGCCTCATTTCTCTCAGTCAGAAAGGGAGGGAAGAACTGACTCTTTAAAAAAGCATTAGGGATCTGAGGTTTTATGGGAGGCGCCTGCAACGTGACACTGTTCTGATGACATTTGGTGCTATCTTTCATGATGATCATAGGCTGAATTGCTGTTCCAATAATGCAAGGTATATTTAATGGTATGATTTATTTCTATTATGTTATGAATATGCATTATTTATATTGTACTTTATTGTTGATTATGAGCTGATAAGAGTCCAAAGCGAGCTTAAAAGCCTGTGTAATTAAGGACTAAATAAGCAAAGGAACACTATAGGCCTTTTGGATTTTAATTAGAAAAGAGGGATGTATCCAGTAATGATTCATCTCTGTGAAGATATAGAAGTGCTAGAGCTATAGTCTAATTAAAATCTGACTCTTAAAAAAAACTGTCAATAAATATTTCATTTTGGGATAAAATTGTAAGCATATGAGGCAAACTGAAGAGTTGATAGATGACTGGCCCATCCCTTAAAGATAAACCTTTGACATACTGTAGTCTTGGTAGCTTACAGCATCAGACTTGACAGTACAGTCTTCAGATCCTGGTGGTTTCCAATGTTTTTTCTCACATTGGTGAGGATGAGGAGGCCCAGATACCCTAGCTTTACTAGAAAATTGGCATGATACCGAGTATGGCATGGCTGATTCAAAGTTAGGATAAAGATTTTCTGTTTGCAGGAGAACCTGGTCCTTCATTAGGACATGGGGAAGGAATGGTCCTAGCAATGTCTGGTTAGAAGTAGTGTTGGATCAAGAACAGCTTCAAGAATATTTTAATTTGGAAATCTACATATACCATTGCATGATGCTATAGGTGCTGACTTGCTATTAAGAAGACCTTCCATCTGTCCTTCTTGCCTAGTCATTTGACTCTACTGGAGTGGGCAGCCATTATAAATTCCTTTTCCTTTTTTTCCTGACTTCAGTGTGCCTTCATCCTTTCGATTTATAATTTAGGGAAAGGATAGAAAGGAGTATAGAAGTCATAATGGATACTACATGTACTTTCATATTGGTACAATCCCATGTCACCACCCTCCCTCTCAATTTTTAACAGTCTTAAACATCTGCAACTGCTTTAATCAATGTTATCCCCATCATTAATAACATTTCATTTCATTCAGTCTAACCTGAAAGTAATTATTTCATGCTGTGTCTTGACAACTAAGATAAATGAACTCATTTTTGCTACCTTTGTTCAGATTTTTCTTCAGAAGTAAGAAAATCTCTTTTTAGTGATACTAATGATACTGCTTGGTTGGCAAAGACTGAATTCAATAGTACTAGTAGATATTAATAATAGAACATTTGGTTGATAGCATCTTTCATTTTTCATATTTTTTTCCTGCATAAATGGGTATGTCTGTAGAATGCATATGAACTATTTATTTCAGAGTTTTTATATATGATTATATTGTGAACCAGATAGTGCTGCATTTGGATACAGTACATTTTTTCTAACTTTTAGGATCAATAGAGGTTGATCAGTTCCTAGCAAATGAACACCTAGTCTATCAGATGAGTTTTAAAATAAACCACTTAATATTAGTCTACCAATGCTGGTCAAGCATTGATAATTATATTTAAGTTGATTCTCTTAGCAGAAAGATAAATACCATCTGCCACATAAAAGAGATAGAAGTTTTATTCATAATTATTTGTTTGATTCTCTAGTAATCTATTTTTGATACTTCTATTTAAACCAGACATATAACTGATTTTGTTATAGACCTATTATATTGACCAAACTATAAGCAAGGAGAAAATAGGTATCACAAGTTGAGTATTTATTTATTAGTCCTTTATGCTGCCTTTGTTACTTTATAATGTACCTAATACTCCTTCCTCCTGTTATTTTCCCAACAACATCAACCCTGTGAGGTGGGTTGGGTTGACAGAGAGTGATTGGCTCAAGATCATCCATGGGCTTCCAATTTATTTCACATTGCAATCATGTGCATGAACAGATAAAACTTGTAGTTTAGCAAATGAATTGAAGAATGAAAACAAAATAAGCAGAATAAGTAATGTCTCATTTTTAATAATAAACTTGAAATTGTATCTTTTTTATAATGAGAATACATTTTACCCTCTGTATTTCTACTGTTTTTTCTCTTGTAATTGGAGTGTGATATCTCACTTCCTTAGTAAAGGTTATATGTTTCTGAACTGTACCATGTAACATGTATATGTGCATGTTTGAGAGAGAAAGCCAGGGGTAGAAATATGGAAACAGAAACTGATGTTAGAAAAAGACCTAGTGGTCCATCAAGTCTGCCCTGTGAGGGATTTTTTTTTAATTTTTGTCAGAAGATGGACATGTGTTTATCCCAAGTATGTTTAAACTCAGTTACTGAGGATTGACCCACTACCTCTGCTGGAAATTGGTTCCAAGCTTCTACTACTCTTTTTGTGAAGTAATTCTTTTTAACATTACTTTTGAACTTCCCTCCTGTCAGTTTGAGGTTGTGCCCCGTGTTCTTGATTTTTGCTTAATATTGAAAATACTTCCTTCTAGAACAGGGGTGTCAAACTCAAGGCCTGCAGGATGGATCTGGCCCATGGGGTGCTTAAATCTAGCCCATGCGGCCGGCCTGGAAATAGCAAAGGTCTGGCCCACGGTGCCTCTGGCAGCCAAAATGGGTCTCTTGTGCCCAAGCTTGCATTACTAACATTATGCAATGGACTTATGCAATGTCACAAGGGTGCCTGGATCTGATTTGGATTTTTCTATCACTGCAAATGTGGTGCTAACAGCCTTCCAATGGGCTGAAGTTTGGCTTCCCCTGCAAATATGTTGGACTTCAATTCCCAAAGTTTCTCAGCTAGGCTACCTATGGATTATAAAAGTTGATGATCAACATATTGGTTGGCTGGTTTATTACATTAATTTTACAATACAATACATTTTGGCTGGCAAAGTGCTGCAGGAGGTCGTCCAGGCCAAAAACAAGGTGCGGGGGAGCTGCATGCGGCTCCCCTGCATCCTGTTTTGGCCGGCAGAGTGCTGCAGGAGGCGTCTGGCCCGTCTCTCCCCACCCATGCCGGCCCGCGGAAACTACAATGCTGATCCAGCCCTCGAAGAAATCCAGTTTGACACCCCTGTTGTAGAACCTTATTCACACCATTAATATATTTAAAGCTAGTGTGGTGTAGTGGTTAACATGCTGGACTAGAAGCCATGAGATCAACATTCTACTTGTCCCTTGTGCACAGACACTGGCTGGGTGTCTTTGGGCTGGTCAGTGTCTTTCCTCCTTAGATTGGGAAGTGAAAAACACTCTATCAGTCAGCACTGAACAATGGTGGTAAATTATTGTCTATGATCTTCAATGATGATTCATTCTGCACTGGTTGATCTGGGATACTGCTGATGCTGATTGTGATTGTAATGATGGTGGGTTTAGATACCTACCTGATTAAAAAATCCCCAGAAGGGATTTTGGTCATACTGTATAATCTTGCTGGCTACTTTCCGGTAATATTGGAAAATGTATTTATGTAGTGCACTGTATGTCTACATATACCCATTTGTGGATTCTAAGTGTTTGTTATTTATTGTAGGTCAAAATGGCTCTAATATGATGAAATTTCTTATTTAAAACTTGTTTCAGTATTGCCCTTCCTGATTTAATTTCCTTTATTTTAATAGATCAAAGGGAATGAAAACTCAGTTGAATCCTGGTATATTTGGGTCACAGCAAAATTTCAAAGAAGATAAAGCAAAACCTGTGAAAGATGAATATGAATATGTCTCAGATGATGGAGAATTGAAGATAGATGAATTTCCAATTAGAAGGAAGAAAAACACCACAAAAAGAGATTTATCATGTAAGACTGTTTCTACTCTTGTATAAATCATGCTATTCATCACAGCAAAGCAAAACCAAAACAAACTGAGCTGAGGATAACTTTCTGTTCAAAGGAATGACTAGCAAAGTCTCTGTGTGGCCCTTAGAGTTGCAAACGTCGAGTCACAGACTGTTGCAGGTGTGAGTCTAATTGTTTGGACAGTATTATTTTTTTCCAGCTTTGTTTAACCTATCTGCAGATTTGTTATATTTTGGGATGATTCAGTACATGTGCATGAAGGCCTTTTAGCTAAGAGTGCATGTGCAGAAATGAAATATTACCAGAGTAATTGGAAATACATTTTAAAAATGAGATGGATTGCTTACATGCTGTTTTTTTATTTAGTAAAGCTAAAAACTCTATTTCAATTTCTTCCTAGTTTTATCAGATAAAAAAGAAACCACACAGCACACTCCAGTGAAGAAGCCAAAAGTGGAATCAGTATTATACAAGGTATTCTGTCAGTATATAATTACTCTCATGCCTAATAGGATTTGTGCCACTTACCAAAATCATAGACATACACTGCATATTTATTGCTTTTTATACACTGACAAGAAACGTATTTTCTCCCTACAGTAATGCACATTTCTTTCCCAGAAGAACTTAACATCTGTCTATATGCTACAGAGAGTTCTATTCATTTCTCTTTAATTCCTTGCAATCTTCTTCAATTGGTTGTTCAATCCAGTGGTGAAATCCAATTTTTTTACCGGTTCTGTAGGTGTGGCTTGGTGGGCGTGGCAGGGGAAGGATACTGCAAAATCTCCATTCCCACCCCACTCCAGGGGAAGGATACTGCAAAATCCCCATTCCCTCCCCACCCCTAGGGGAAGGATATTGCAAAATCCCCATTCCCACCCCACTCTGGGGCCAGCCAGAGGTGGTATTTGCCAGTTCTCCGAACTACTCAAAATTTCCGCTACTGGTTCTCCAGAACCTGTCAGAACCTGCTAGATTTCACCCCTGGTTCAATCCTCTGGAATGTATTTAGAGCTCTAGGAAGAATCCATTCCACCAAGTGTCTTTCCCAGTGATGAATAAATACATTTTGACATAATACTGTATTTATCATTTGGTTACACAGGGGAAAAAAAAACTTCTCCAAAAAGGGTAGAGGAAGTTTTCTGCTGAAACTCTGGGTATCTATTGCAAGTCAATTGTTAATTATGTTATGCTAGTTGGATGAGTGATTTGACTGGTTTATGGAAACAGCTTCCATCTGGAATCTAGTGCCCCTCTAGTGGCCTTCAACTAACATAGGAGATTTCTTTTTCTCCTCTCTCTGAATAATAATTAACTAATAATTCTGTGAGTTGGAGAATCTCAGGAACTGGATTTGAGGATATGGAGGCAAACAAGAATTGTTTTCTTCTTAATACATCAGCAGAATCCAATAGAATCGTTTAGAATCTGTCTTTCTAGATTACTATGGTAAAAGTAGTGTTTATTGTGCAAAATCATTTTTTAAAAATAATATCTGTCAAATAACCACTGAGTCCAATTAGTACAATTTTTATTTATTTATTTATCAGGTTTATATAGCCTCCCATCTCAGAGTACATGATTCTGGGCAAGGTACAACCATAGTGACAACCAAAACAGTATAGCAATCATTAAAACACTAAAGTACAAATAAAAATAAAAAGTAGAAAAAGCAAGACTGTGGGAGAATACTAATCAACTCTTATAATGCAACCATCTCCCCCCTGGATTCCCAGAAGTCATTGGAAAAATCATGTTTAGCATTTCTGCAAGGCTAAAAGCGGTGGGGCTAATCTCAGGGTGGGGGTTGGGATGATGCTTCAGATAGCAAAGGCCACTGTGGAGAAGGCATGTCTTCTGGATCTCATCAGATGGAATTCCTTAGTAGATGGGAGCCACAGTATACTCATCTAGTAAGGAGTTCCATCTGATGAGATCCAGAAGACGTGTCTTCACAGTGGCCATAGTGGCCACAGCTGCTGGACCTAATGGGACAGAAGATATAATTGGGAAGAAGTGGTCCTTTAGATCAGAGGTCTCCAACCTTGGCAACTTTAAGAGTTGTGGACTTCAACTCCCAGAATTCCTCAGCCAGCAAAGCTGGCTGAGGAATTCTGGGAGTTGAAGTCCACAACTCTTAAAGTTGCCAAGGTTGGAGACCCCTGCTTTAGATAACCTGGTCCCATGCTATGTACGGCTTTAAAGGTCAAAGCCAGCAGGTTGAATTGCATCCAGAAGCAGGCAGGCAGTCCACATAGCTCAAGGACAGAGGTATGACATGCACCATACTGGGGGCTCAAACTAAACAAACAAAATGTTTAAAAGTTATGATATTTATCTAATTACTTACCAAGAAAATCTAAATTATGTTAAAGTAACCAAAATATCTTTACAACCCCCCAGGGCATGTCACAACATTTGAGCACCCCTAATGTTTGGAAATTGAAAAATTTGACACGCCCTACACCATGCAGCCACACTCTACAGCTTCTGAAGCTTCTGGATGCTCTTCAAGATCAGCCCTATCTAAAGCATGTTATAGTAATCCTCTCTGGAGGTGATCAGGGCACGAGTGACTGTGAGTTATACTCTTCCTTTGACTTTTGCAGAGTGATGACTCCTCTGATGAAGATTCTCTTCACATTGACACAGAGGCCAAGCCAGGGCGCAATTCTAAAGCGAAGAAAGAGGCTGCAAGTTCAGCTGGCATTCTAGATCTTTTGCAGGCAAGCAAGGAAGTTGGGGGTTTAGAGTACAACAGCAACAGGTATGCATAAGGACGGTTAACCTCTTTCTTTACATAATATGTATTTATAATATTTATTTGATTTATATAGCTTATAAAGGTTAAAACACAGAGAACCCACCCGAAGTGGTTGAGTCCACCTCAGAATAAACTAAGAACGTATCAATCACAACAGACTCAAATGCCTAGGTAAACAGTCAGGTCTTCAGTGCATTGGGAAAGTCTAGCCGGGTTGGGATTGAATCTTTGGGGAGGTGCTGTTCTAACATCATGGTAACAAAAATCCTGTTATATTTTAAATAATCTAATTAAGAGAATATAATATATATATATATATATATATATATTTCATTTGCTCATTCTCCTAATTATTGGTTCATTGAAAGGATGCACTAGATAAAGTTGGCTTTGAAAGCTCAGGAGAAAAATTAGAGAAATCTGTTTTTTTAAAAGGAGTTGCTAAAAGGTGCACGTGGATTCCCACAGGTAATCTAAATCTCCTTTTCCTGTTCTAATCAAGATGCACAACCTGACTTCCAGTTGACGTCGTGGCGATATCAGACACAAGGAATGGGTCTCCGCGTTCCCTGTGCTGACTTCCCCCTGTTGGTGGGCTCCGAGAGGAGCCAAAGCTGCCTTGTAGGGGCGGTGAAGCAAAGAGGGCGCCCTGTGAGGTCAAGGAGAGTCGCAGCTCTCCTGTCTGACCCAGGGTTCTTTTTCCCTCTCAGCCACGGCAAGGAGAAGAGACAGCCTAAAGATGGCTGCCACAAAGCTGGGACAACCGAAAAACAACAACTAAGACTGGTGCTGGAGTGAAGTAGGTGAACAGTGACTGGACCTGGGGGACAGGATTTCTTTTTGCCTTAAACTTACCCCAAGGAATATTTTAGAACTATTTGCTCAGAATTATTTGTTAAAGCGGTGTCTAAGCATTCTGAGAAACACCAGACCGGCAGGGGAAGAGAGAGAAGAGAGAGAGACACAAGAGAGAAAAATAATAAATTTTGAAATGTATAGAAAATTGGACTCTTAAATTGGGAAGACGCGGTACTGGGAAGGCATTTTAAAATGCTGGAATTATTTACCTATAAAACTTATTCTGCTTTTATAATTGATTTATAACTACAATGACAATTGCCGAGTGGTAATACTGAAATTTAAGTTGAGAGTGCCATCTGCTGACAAAAAGAAAAACTACAAGTCTGGAAATACGAGAAGGACTGTGGAAATATTTACTGGATTATTCCCAACTACCCCAGGACTACTGGAGATTTAAATATGGAAATAACCAAGCTACTTAATTAAAGAGACCCCTGAAAGACTTCTGATAACCTCTGGGACTATTCAAATGGAACTGAATGTTTACCTTTGGGATATAAAGAACTGTGATTAGTGCACCCCTTGAAGGGCAACCTAAGGACTGAATAAATAGCTTTTGGACTGTGGAACAAAAGTGATTTTTTTTAAAAAAAGATAAAACAAGATGCTTTATAAGGAAGAAACAAGTGAAACATTGAAGGAGATGGCATTACTCTTCCAAAACACAAAGGATATTATGGAGAAATGATTTAAGGAGATTACGGAAAAAATGGAAAATGCTATACAAGGGATGATGAGCAAAGATCAAGACGCCCAGGAAAGGGAGGAGCTAACAGTAGAAATGGAGGAAAAGACTGAGATGAAGAACCAGAGAATAAAAAAAGAAGAAAAGGAAGAGACAATAAAGAGAATAACAGTGACTGATGAATTAAACCAGGGGGGGGGGAATATATTAAGAGAGTCGAAAAGAGAATTGGAGATACAGGAAGATATCTTTGAAAGGGAGATAGGGGCATGGGCAGAAATCCTGGACAACGGAGGAGGGTAGAGGTGGGAAAAATACTCAGATTGGACAGCCAAGAAGTAGATTTAGAAAGAGATAAAGATCTTAGAGAGGAATATGGGAGGCAAGTCAAAAAGAAAAAAAGCCTAGCAATTAAAGTATTGAAGCGGCCAAGAGATGATGGATAGATTTCGTTGGTGTTGTTTTTTATTTGCTTTTCTTTTCCTCTATCTTTCATTTCCTTTTTTTTTTTTTTTGTAGGTAGGTAGGTGACATGATTAGAAGTTAGGTAGGATAGAAAGAAAATGTTTTTTAAACAAAGGATGACATGATTAAAAGTTAGAATAAAGGATAGAAAAAAGAGAAAAGGTGAATATTAGTGTACACACTTTTATATAATAAAATAAGAGCAATAATAAGAAAAAACATGGAATATTTGAATAATGATAGATTGCAACTTTATATAAATATGTATTACTATTAGAAATACATAAGTTGGTTGAAAGTAATAACTATTACTAATGCTATTAGTTTTATTTGTATTAGAATGTATGACACCCAGGTGCCACACTGTTCACGCATTGATATGCTTGTAAAAAAATAAAAAAATAAATAAAAAACTTATATACATAAAAAAAGATGCACAACCTATTTCTTTACATTTAAATTGCATTTTCTCTCTCTCTGTGTATACTCTTTACATCAAAAAATGATGGAAAATATGGTGGCATCTTAAAGATTAGTAAATATATTAAGGCAGAAGCTTTCCTGAGATACTTTCCATTTCACTAGTCCATTTAAGGTTGTGCAAAGTAACCTGAATTCTTCAGTGAAGAATTAAAACCTGTTTCTTATTAATTATATTTCACATAATGTAGTTTAGTGGTTAAAGTAGAAAGCTTTGGGTAAATATAAAGATTTAACCAATGTTGGTAGATTCTTTTTTACAATGCATCATATACGACCCCTAAAAGCCATGGCCCTCAGAACCCAGTCAAAGGTCACACAATATTACATGATTTAATGTAGTTGTAGGGGAAAATGATTAAATATGCAAGAGTAATTATATGTATTCATTTTGATACAATTTATTTTGCATTAGTATAATCACATTTCGGAGGCTCATCTGATTCGGTCTGTCTTTTGAGATTCCCCCTCAATATCCCACCAAAAGGCAAATGCAAATCTTAGCTCCCTCCACTTCCCAGTCTAAGTAATCTATCTTTGAGCATTACCCTAGGATAGATCTGTGGTATGTGCAACCATTAGTAATCCATTGAATTGATGATCTTTGATTTGTTGGGACCAATTAATTTGACTAATACATTTTTTTTTTTTACAAAATGGACACTTTGCTAGAGGCTGCATACTGAATTTATCTCCCAATTAATTTCAAAGTAGAACATTATAAGTTGCTTCAAACAAAGAATTAGGAATAAATGAAACTCCGGAAAAACTCAAGGTATAAATCATTCTGTACTTCATTGAGAAACACTTCTAAATCAATTTGGAGTTGGTCAAGCAAATCTGGACAGATGTTATTAAATCTATATTTGAGAAGTGTGTGGATAAAATACCCCTTCCATTGTTGGAACAATCCTTTGTATTGCACAAGTGTCTGGTGGCTGAGCTTTGCTGCGCTGCAGTATCTCACAATGTATGGGAGTAGTCCTGTTCTAGAGCAATTCAGAAAACTAATACAGCAGTTGATCTGACTGCCTAGTACTCATCGTTGCACCAGATGCAATTTATTTGTCTAAATAGGTATCTATATCAGTGTTATTCTTCTGAAATCACAAGTAATACCAGACACAAAGATACAGGTATTGATACTAGATTCACAGCTAGAGAGATGCTAGATCTCCCTGTAGAAATCAAGCTATTCTTTGCAAATTGGAATTGTATTTGGAGAATCTCCAAAGAAGGCAAAAATTTCTGGACCTGTGCTGTAGAAAAAATACATCAAGGTACAGAGTAATGGTTCACCAAATTTCCCCCGCTCCCATAAGGTTTCTAATACTTTTTATCACAACCATGTTGTTTTTTTGAATTATTCTGAATTAAGTGGATTCTTGAAATAGCAGAAATGTAAAAACAAACGGACTGTGTCTGGATAAAAGAACTGGAATTATCTTTTATACTTCATTTTTAGAGAAATAATTATTATTCGTAATGCACTGGAATTTATATTGTAATTATGTTCTCTTCACAGAGAAATCTTTTTTGTAATTACAGATAGAACTTTAAAAAAATACATATGAGGCATGAACTGAACAATTAAAGTTTGTTTATTCAAAACAAAACTGGAAGAATGACAAAACTAATCATAGTTTTGACACATAACAGATAAAATTAGATATAAATATTTTTTACTCCACAACCTGCATTTTGCATACTTCATACTATGTATGAAAAAAAAAAACTTTTCTTCAGTATTTGCTCTCATTAAAGAAAAATATATGCTAATAATCACTACAAGTACAAAAAGGGGATATGATTTTCCAGGGTTTAATAATTGTTTCCTGTTTTATATTTCACTTTGAGCAAATCCAGAATTACTAACAAATATCCTTAATGAAAAACACATTGGGGGCAATCCAATGTAAACATTTCTTGCAGAGATCTTATTGATATTAAGGAAATTGTTCAAGAATAGGATCAACAGAATATTTAAGCCCAAGGCAAAGTGACAGGCAATTCAGTTTAAAAAAACCCAGTCCTTTAGGAGTCTCTTCCATTTGAGTTCGTGCTTGAATGCTCTGTCACTTTAAGAGTTTGTGAAGAACTTGGTTTCCCTCTGCCTGCCCAGCCACTGGTTTTGATCAGATCTCACAATTTATTTGCTAACACTCACCTTCCTCTAGGCAGTTCCCCTCTAATTTTCCCATTTGGCAGGCAACTTTTGATGGTCCATTTACATTTGATTCAGGGTTCAAGGTTTTAAGAGAACTCTTGGAGAAAACAAACAAATGTCTTAAATGCTCTTGGAGTTGATGATAGTAATAAAACCAGGTTTGCTAATTTTTGGCATAGCACTACAAAAGGGACAAATTCCTTAAAACACCAACTCCATCCAAAAATGATCCAAACATAACCTGCTGAACATCATAGGGTGTTTTTCCAGAGTAACATATTTTAGAATAGGTTGATGTATTGGCTCTCTTTTCACGAATTTCTCTTTTGAACTCATTTTCTTAATGAGGGGAAGCAAGTGCTCACCCATATCCTGTACTACTAAAAAGAGCTACCGTTGCTGTTTTCATTTCTTCAGGGCTCCTCACAAGAAAATTGACTTATAAATACGGTTGCATGGCCGCTGATACATTAGCATGATACAAAGTTCAACAACACATCTTTCTGCAAATATGAATGCATGCTGTGTATGCATTCAAAATAAACAATTATTACGGCAGGTGCAAAACTCCCTTTCAGTCAGTAATTTGCAGCACCTTTGGTGGAAATAGTAGCTTCACAATATTGTTTGTAGCCAGTTGAGCCTTTGGAATTTTCTTCCTGCAGAGGTCTTCCAGCTCAGACATAGACCTCCTGTATGCATTGAAATCCCCCCTCTCCCATTTTTGATAATATTCTGAGGCTGTGTAGGCCAGTCTGAAAAATTTATTTTTCTTTCCTGTCAATACTTCATGGTCAATTTGGAGATATACAGCAGTTTGGTTTACCTTCTTGCTGAAATAGCCAGCTTGTTGTTAACTTCAGTTTCTTCACTGATTGTGGGACATTAGGTTCTAGGGTATGTATGTTAATATTTAGTTGAATCCCCCCCCCAGCATTTTCTATGGCAACAACTGTCACACAATACCAAAGCATTATAGAGTCATTTTCATCCACCCTTTCCCCCCCCCCCCGCCAAGTGTATCTTGCGCAATTGTAGCCAAATCAGTTATGGTTTTGTCAGTCCAAGGAACTTTGCTTTAAAACATTCCAGGCTTATCAAGTTTTCTGTTGCATGTTTTGTATTTGTATTTATTATATTTGTATGCCGCCCAACTCCCAAAGGACTCTGGGTGGCTTAACAACAAACAAAAAACATTAAAAACATCATAAACACATTAAAAACATCCTAATCAATAATAAAACATTAAAAACATTAAATATTAAAACAATTTAAAATTCATGCATATCCCATCATGGCCGGATCTCGCAGATTACAACCGCGAGATCGCAGCCTCAGCCATTTTGTTGATGGTTCTTATGATGAAGTCAGAGAAAGTGTTTCCTTCACTCATGCAGATCACTGTGGAATCAGCAACATTGCAGTGTGCAACTGTAAACAAGCTATCGCAGTGAAATCTAGAATTATACTGTCATCTGCAGTGATCTATAGATTCTATGCAGATCTGATCATGTCCCAGGCAGTTCTAGAAGAGATTTTTCTTGGACTTTCACTTCTTGCTTTGTTTTGCTTTCAAGTATTACATGCAAATTTCTATTTCCTTACAGTGTTTCTCACTTGAAAAAAACTAATTGGAAGTATTTAGATAATTTTTTATGCTTTCCCCTGCTTTGTTAGAGTAAATTGATGGAGCCCATTGTTGTTGAAAAATAAGCAAAACAACAATTACAGCCAACCAAAACAAGAGAGATTAGAAGGAGAGAAATATGTGCTTCTCTCTGGGATTGTTTGTCACCTATTTTATCCCTTTTAACAACTTACCTTGTAAGAAAAAATACAATAGCATTTGAATCAATTGAAAAGAACCATCCACCATTCCTAATTTAGCAGTGCAATGTAACATCACAACATCCATTCTAGAATTTTCATGACAATTGTCCCTTGGTCTTTTGTATTTAAATATAATGGATGGATCCAATTAAAACATTCAATTGATAAAACTGTTTCTTTCAGCAGAACAACAGGGAACAATTCTATCTTCTCCTAGAAGAAAGAAATGTTGAAAGTTGTTATAACTTCAGATGGGAAGTGAAAGTACTCTGATGTTTCAAATGTGCCTCTGAAATCCCCTTCTGTTGGTTTCTGTATGTTTGTCTCCACAATGTCCAATTTTATCCTGTACATTTGCCCATGTGGGGTTGACCTGTTTCACCAGAAAAAAACCACATTTGCCCATGTGGGGTTGACCTGTTTGTGGAAAAAAGCCACACATATTACAATGGATGACATAAGATGCAATTTATAACATTATATATTTATTCTATAACTCCCATACTTGCTTTAATTTGAAAGGTTTCTCTTTTCCCTTTTCCTTCTCTTTTAGTCAACCTCCTGCATCTCCCAGCACACAGGAAGCTATCCAAGGAATGTTATCAATGGCAAATCTCCAGTCTTCAGATTCTTGCCTACAGCCTTCATGGGGCACCAATCAAGCTAAGAATAATTCCATCTCTGCCACCAACTCCAAAAAATCTGGAAGCAGCAATAGCAAAAATGCAGGCAAACGATTGTTGAAAAAGACTGCAAAAAACAACATTGATATTGAAGATTATGACGAAGACCAGGACCACTTAGATGCCTGTTTTAAAGATTCTGATTATGGTATGAAATTCCTACTTAAGTTCTCCCCTGTATAGTAATCATAGAAAGGCAGTGAAATTTCCGAAGATAGCACTTCTGAAGCTGAAAAGAGTAGCACCCTGTTTCTTTGTCAAAGTTCCTGAAGCAGAGGCCCAAATGTTTGCCGGTGGTCTGACCTGCACAGCTGATACAAAGTGAGCATCAGATGCTTTCTCTTTGTGGCATAGGGGAGTTTGCTACACATTTTTCAGCTGAAAGATTTCAAATTTTCAAAGTAAGACTAGCAAAAACTTATGTTTGAATGTGTGTTGAGGCTCATGATACATGAGTTGATTGAAGAAAACTGAATATCAGCTCCAAGGTGTAAATAAGATCTGCATATTATCCAGGGGTGAAATCCTCTGAAGTCTGCTACCGGTTCGCTTTGCGCGCGCTTTGCGCGCCGCAGGCACTACTGTGCAGCGCTGAAAAAGGAGAATTTTGAAGCCATCAGAGTCTGCAAAGGTAAGTAGAACAGCGGGGGGGGGGTCAGCTGTGCCGCACGATTTAGATTAACTAGAAAGCAGGAAATACTGCTTTCTAGCTAATCTAGATCGCGCGGCACAGCTGATCGTCACACAGCTGATCGTCGGATATACGGTTCACCCGAACCGGTAGCATTTTTTACTACCAGTTCGGGCAAACCAGTCCAAACCGGTAGCATTTCACCCCGATATTATCTGATTGACAGTTCCCATGCTTATCTTCTGCCTTAATTTGGTAGCAAAATTGTACAGAATTATGTAAGTACCAGGCTAATTCTGTATAGCTTGCTCACTTGGATAGTGTAATAAAGGCTGTTGGACCCAGGACTTCATATGTTGTATACTGTTACAACATTGGGTAACAATTTAAATGGTTTTTTCCTTATGTGCCTATGTGTAAGGATAATTTCTGATGCCTTGGCATAAAAACTTTCCTTTTATGTTGATTAAAGCAAATTCCAAGAATTGTGCATCTATAAGTTCAGAACCATCACTTTAGCTTAGATATGCAAAATACAATTTGTTTTCCTAAGTTTTTATTCAAGAAAGTTATTGCTCTTATCAATGATAAAATCCCAGTCTAGAAATGTGTAGACAGATCCCTCAGTGTTACTCTTCATCATCCTATCAATTAATACTTTGTCTTCCTGTTTCCAGTCCATTCTGTTTCAAATTCTACAAATTTTAGTTTATCTGCGTGACCGCCTTATACCACATTCCTCGCATCGACCAGTGATGTCGCACAGGGTTGGCCTTCTTCAGGTCCCGTCGGCCAGACAGTGTCGGCTGGCGGGACCGCGGGGGAGGGCCTTCTCTGTAGCCGCTCCGACTCTGTGGAACCAACTTCCCCCCGAGATCCGTACTACCCCCACCTTACTGGCCTTCCGTAAAGCTGTTAAGACCTGGCTTTTCCGGCAGGCCTGGGGCCAATAGTTGTTCTGATTGGCCCATGTATGGTTGTGTGAATGTTTTATTTTAAATATGGATGGTTTTTTAAATTGTTTTTATATGTTTTATTTTTATAAATAAGTCCTTCGGGAGTTGGGCGGCATATAAATTTTATAAATTAAATAAATTAAATTAAAAGCATCCCAGTTCAATGCTGGGGTAAGGGGGAGAAAAGGGGAAAGTTGTGTACTACCTTTTAAAATTAATGATTGAGTGATTCAAAGCACTTATTAGTGCTTCATCAAAGATAAAATAACTTCATTTTTAATGGAATGGTAATAGGGTGCGATGGCTCAGTGGTTAAGGACACTGAGCTTGTCAACTGGAAAGCTGACAGCCCTGGTTTAAGACCGAGCATCGTGCAACAGGGTGAGCTCCCGTTACTTGACCCACCTCCTGCCCACTTATTAGTTCGAAAGCCGCCCAGAGTCCCTTGGGAGTTGGGCGGCATACAAATTTAATTTAATAAATAATAACATGCAAATACAAGTAGATAAATAGGTAGCACTTTGGTGGAAAGGTATAACCAATATGTGCCTTGGCTTATAGTCATGCTGGCCACATGACCACGGAAACATCTTCAGACAGTGCTGGCTGCCTCAGCTAACCAACAAAGATGAGCACCACCCCTTAAGAGTCAGAAACGACTGGGCAGGGGAAATCTTTATCTTTACCTTCAACAATGGAAGGAGAACCAGTTTGATATAATGATTAAGGCACCAGTCTAGAACATGGGACACTGAATTTTAGCCTCCCTTTAGATATGGAAGATAGTAGGGTGACTTTGGGCCAATCATTCTCTCAGTCTTAGGCAGAAGGTCATAGCAAGTCACTTCTGAAAATATTGTCAAGAAAACTGTACAGACTAGTTCAGGCAATCACCAGGAGTCAAGACTGACTCAAAGGCAGCAAAAAAAAAATAAACTAAAAAAAGTGACAAACTTTGAATATATATATTAAATAGCTAGCTAGTTGGCAGGCAGGCAGGCAGGCAGGCAGGCAGGCAGGCAGGCAGGCAGGAAGACAGTATTATTTAGCTTCTAATAAATATATAGATATTAGGAACATGCACAACATTGCACAACATGCACAACATTGCATTAAAATAGCTGCCCTTGGTACAACTCCTTAAAAAGATGTAATTTCTGCTTTCAGAATCTGATGCGATGAATATATACATATTGAAATTCTCTGAAATTAAATGAAAACGTGACTCTTCATTATACAGATTTGACAAAACATAAACAGATGTTAAAATTACATTACCTGAAGACATATCACTCAAGTTAAATTAAAAGTGTAATGTAGAGACATGCTCTAAATGTGACATCCTGAAAGAAGAGAAGTTTGTTCTGGGGAGATCAACATTCTTGCTAATTATGTATTTACGCTACCACTTAATAGGTTTTCTTTGTTGTAAGATGGTTAGTCCACCAAGATTCCATTAGTGCCACATCTGGTCAGCACATTTTCATTCAGCGGTTAAACTGATGCAATTACTTCTGGTGTATAAACATTATTGGCCTAACAGAAGAAATGAAAACAAAGTCTCCATTTTGGATAGGTTATTTGGTTAACTTGGATTTCCTTCAAACTTTAATGCAATTTAGACTAGAAACTGGGAAATACTGAATGGAAAAGAGAAATGTCCCTACAAAGTAAAAATGGAGTATTAGGGAACATTGTTGTAGAGAAAACGGCACACACACACACACACACACACACACACACACACACACACACGTAGGCCTCACTTAGCAATGGAAACCAGCAATTCTGTTGCTAAGTGCCTCAGTTGCAAAGTAGGAAAATCACATGACCATGACAGACTTTCAACGTAACTTCCTATGCGGTCATTAAGTGAGTTACCACACTTGTAAAGTGAAACATCACATGTCTCTGACTTGTATTTAACGTCCACCTTGTCCATTAATCCTGCTTGTCACCAAGTGGTTGGAAAACACTCAAATGATCAACATGGTCATAAATGGACATAGGTTGACAAGTGCCCAAATCACATGACCACTGTGATGATCATAAAATACAAGGACTGGTTGCAAAGGGTTGTTTTTTTTTACACTGTTGTAACTTCAGATAGTTCCTAAACAAGGCAGTCAGTAAGCAAAGGCTACCTATAAAACACACATACATACACACACTTATACACACCCATACACACATAGGTAGTCTTAAACTTCATTCATTTAGGGACCATTTGAAGTTACAATGCAACTAAAGAAAGTGACTTACGACCAATCCTTGCACTTACAATTGTCTCAATGTCCCGATGGTCACTTGATCATAATCGGGTGCTTGGCAACCAGCTCACATTTATGATGGTTGCAGCATCCCAGGATCATAATGACCACCATTTACAATCTTTGTGAGTTTTTAGTTGTTTTTTAAAATGTTTTTAATATGTTTCTTTTTAATAGTTTTTAATATTTTAATAATGTTTTTTTTATATTGTTGTAAGCCGCCCAGAGTCCCCCGGGAGTTGGGCGGCATAGAAATATAACTAAACTAAACTAAACTAAACTTTTCATCCAGTTTCTGACAAGCAAAACCAATGGGGAAGCCAAACTGCCGGTCCCAATTGTAGTCCTAAATTCATTCATTCATTCATTCATTCATTCATTCATTCATTCATTAATTCATTCATTCATTCATTCATTCTCTCATTTTTTTATATTCTCTCTCTCTCTCTCTCTCTCTCTCTCTCTCTCCCTTTCCATTCCCTCTCTCTCTCTCTCTCTCTCTCTTTCTCCCCTCTCCCCCCCCCTCTCTCTCTCACACACACACACACACATGTATCGGGGCAATGTGCAGTAGGATTAAAGTTTTTGCCCTTGTAATGGAAAATTGTCCTTTTTGTTTGTTTTTCTTTTAAAGCATGTAGTATTGTGGTCCACTTACATATTTGTGACTATGAATAACGTTTTATAAGAGACAGTTTAATGACTATGAATAACGTTTTATAAGAGACAGTTTAAAGTTTTTAAAATTCAGCAAAATATATTTTTGAAAAAGTTTAGGAACATAAATCATATTGCTCTCTATCTTCTTCCTACTGAACTTTGTCTCATCCCGGGTTATTATCTGAGTACTTTTATTCCACTGTTTTCCCAGCTTAGGAGACCAGCCAGCTGCAAAACATAGAAGAGACAGGAAAAAGCTTCATTCTGCCAGTAGCTAAATCTGTGGCTGCTTCAGGTTCATAGCATGGAAAAGCCAAAGTCTGTTATGCAGCCAAATTGTTTTATGGGAATTGAGACATTGGCCCATTTTCTACAAGCATGATAATTTTTTAATACCGTACCAGACTCTTATTTTTATTTCTTTTTCATGATTTAGTTTATCCCTCCCTTGAATCAGATGAAGATAATCCAGTGTTCAAATCTCGATCAAAAAAGAGGAAAAGTTCCGATGATGCACCATACAGCCCCACAGGTAATATTTTTGATATTTTAAATGCAAACTCATACAGGACAAAAACTCATGATAGATTTCAGTGATATGTGTACATGGCATACAATGAACTACAATTAAGTACATTTTAATATAGAAAATAGCTTGCTCTGAGTAGCTTGTCCTGGCCTGTTAGTATCCAGTTTGTTTTCTTTTAATATTACAATTTAATTTATTTAATATTACCTTTAAATATTACAAAAGACAAAGATAGAGAGAAGAGAACTGCACATCATGATTATTTTAAGGATTGGACTTTGGAGATCAGAACCATAGTATACTTAAAGAAATTCTACAAAGTTTTCTGGATCAAATTAAGATCTTCTCAAACCAATTTTATTTTGTGCACGAATCATACAATGGCAGTGCTTTTACATTTTTTTTTTAAATATTCTGAGAAGTTTTGGGGCCAAATATTCCAAAATGCTTTGAAACACCGAGGATCAAGATTGTACTCAGGACCCAACTAGTTCCCTCTCCTGGGGGGGGGGAGGGTTGGGTTGGGGGGGAAATTGTGGGAATCATGGTAAAGTTTGCTTTAATTACAAGAAGTTAATAATATGATCATAGAAATATGTTTACGTAATCTAGGTTAAACAGTATATGGGAGTCCAGCCTATATATTTATGGGAATAGCACAAGCACTTAGACTTATATATATTGCCCCACAGTGCTTTACAGCCCTCTCTAAGCGGTTTACAGGGTCAGCATATTGCCCCTAACAATCTGGGTTCTCATTTTACCCACCTCAGAAGGATGGGAGGCTGAGTCAACCTTGAGCCCCACCAGGATCAAACTCCAGACTGTGGACAGAGTTAGCCTGCAATACTGCATTCTAACCACTGTGCCACCAGGGCTCAGGCTTTATTTTTTTATATTACAGGGTTTGTATTTGTTTGTAGTGCCTGAAATAGTTATATTCCTGTCATTAGCAAGATATGTGAATTGTATATGCACTCCATTACCTGTTAGCTTTACTGTTTATTTTTTCTTCTGCATTTAGCAAGAGTTGGTCCATCAGTACCACGGCAGGACAGACCAGTCCGAGAAGGTACAAGAGTTGCTTCTATTGAAACTGGACTGGCAGCAGCTGCTGCCAAATTATCTCAGCAGGTAAGCTTTCCAAATAGGGCCCTACCATCACTATCCCAAAATGTTGCTTTTTGAAAACATTCCATGGAACATTGTTTTCCATGAAGAAATTACTAAAGAGAAGATTTATCAAAGGAGGGCCTGCTGTTTTTGGTCTAAAGAATTATTCATTTCTACAATCCTCAGAATTATATGGAAAACCAGCCAATGCAGAACGTTGTCTCTCTAAATCATTTTGAGAACTGTGCTTGGAATGCCATGTTAGTCTTTCAAATGGAAGGACTTTTTGGAATTGATATTGATTTCACCTCCTAAAGGATAATGCAGATACCTGAAGGCAGCCCCTGATCTGCTGCTCCCCTTACCACTCTGCCTCTGTTGCCATTTGGCCCTCCTTTTCTCTGCACAGTCCCTCTACTCACTGCTTCTCCAATGAGGCAGCTCACTGCACACACTTACTCTCCAGGTGGCCACCCTAGAAGTGTCCTTCTGAGTTGTCTTCAGCCCAGTTCAGGTAAACATGCCAACCCCATCACAATGCATTGTTCTAATGCACCTATTAGAGGACTATATACAGGGCAGCAAAGTAAATCAAAGTAAGCTTTTGGATTGCTGCAAACCTTAGTCCCAAAGGTGATTTTTTTCCCAAAAGGCAAGTGGACTATTTTGTTTTTTTTCCTGCTGAATCAGTTTTTGAAATTGTATCAATTGATCTGCATTGAGGATTTATAGAGACTAAAGGTGGTGTCCTTTCAGAAACCAATTCTGCACTTTTTTTGGGTGATATTATTATTTCACATCACTTCTCAATGAAGTCCACGGCTTCCTGGTTTTGGTTTGTTTTTTTAAAGTGTAGCGGCTGTCTAGCAAGATATTTGATAATATGCATGACATTTAAAAGCTAAATAGCGCATTTCATTTCTTAATATTTTGTCAGTGTATCACAAAGGAATCACATGATTTCTAAAAAGTATAAAACAGTTCTAATCATTAATATGTTTTCAGCAACCTTAAAATACTTACAGAGATACAACACACACAATTCATGGAAAAAGTTACACAACAGGCAAATATCAGTGGAACATTTTAGGATCAACACCCATGAATGGTTCTGGAAAATCAATTTGGTGTGAGATTAGAATGTATTTTTTAAAAAAATCTTCAGTTATACCTCTTGGTCTGCATTTTTCCCAATGCTCATCACTTTTCTTGCATACATTGTTTGAGCAGGTGTCAGGTACAAAGAATCGGGGCCATATTTTACTTTGCAGTTCAGAAGATTTATTGCTTAAGCCTATACACAAGAATCTAGTCAACTAAAGTTCAGTATTAAATTGGCATCAGATAAGGCTCAACAGAATTCAAGAGGGGTTGGACTTATAGTTTCTGGGAATGTAATGACTCTAGGCTAATGATTTGTTTAACTCTGCCTGCTCTTCTCCTACCTCAGGACACTTTCCTTAACGTCTATTTATCACTTGAAAGCTAATGATTGTTATTTCTCTCTCCCCCTCCCCTTCTCTCATCATGTGAAAGGAGGAGCAAAAGGGCAAGAAGAAAAAGAATACCAAAAAGAAACTATCTCCCAACAATGCCAATAAAATCCCTCAGGAAGGCAGCTCTCCTGAACCTCGGCTGGAGTGCCATAGCAGTAGTTTAGCAGACCATGAGTACACAGCTGGTGCCAGCACACTTGGGGTGGCCCAAATGAACAGAGGCCCTCAGCCCATGGCCCCGGGAGTTTTCCTTACACAACGGAGAGCCTCATCATCATCACAGAATAATGCAGCTGCCAAAGGTACTTTCCATAGATTTGTCTCAAGAATGGTGTAAGATTTGGTCAGCCAATCAAAGTTTTTTTTGGGTGAGGCTCAAAATTATTTATGTATTTATTTGTGTGTTTGTTTGTTTATTTGTTTGTTTATTATTTACCATTTTACAAAATTTATTGGCCACCTATCTTATCATAGGGTAACTCTGGGCAGCATACATATCTCAACATGTCTTTCATTATTATCCTATTTTATTTTATTTATTTTCTTTAACTCGAAAGCACAATCAAGAAAAAAAGAAAAAAATGGAAGAGATGTACAAGCAACATCAAATGGAATAACTTTCAAAGTTGCATTGGATTAATGCTGCATTGTTCTGCCCCAGCTACGTACCACAAAGAACGCAGCACACACAAAGTCTGTACAAACCTTAGTTTACTAATTAAGGACTACTAATAAGCTTTCTTAGTAGTCGTTCAAACACAAATACAATTTAAATCAGTCTTTTCTGAATACCGGCTGTTAATTCAACTTCATTAACAGCCAGCAAGTCCAAGGAATAATAACTCAATTCTGAGGAAACAGTCTGTCATATAACAGAAATCTTACTGTGGTTGGGCAAAACGCCCAGAAGCAATTTGCAGGAAAAATGATGAGAGAGAGAATAAGAGCTGATCAGACTTTTCTGGAATCAAGACATGAAGGAATATGAACCAAGTTGTTTCCTGCAAATTGGTTCAGTCATCGTCATCCCTTAAATAGGCTAAGGGAGTGGCCAATTAGTGCCAAGCCTTACTCCTGAGGAGACCTCCTCCTGAGGAGCCATTCCTGCCTTTTGGTAGCTCTGCGCCCCCCTGCATTGAGAAGAGGCTCCTGCTCTTCTTCCTCTTCACTTATGGGAGCTTCTGGAGGTTCTGAAGGCCCTGGCTGAATCCCTGCCTCTGGCACCGAGTCCTCTCCAGCCTCCTCACTGTTCAACTCGGGTACCAGCTGCACAGGCCGCTGGCGGGCCACAACACGCATATAAATGTGTTTTTCTATCAATGAAGCCCTTAAAAACCATTGTTAATATGAAATCCATATTCAGTAATTAACGGAGGCAAGCGGTATAATAAGAGTCATCAGAATAAATAATTAACAGTGAATTTCTATCTTATCCGAGATCTCTATTATAAAAAAGTGTAATATTCATATTGAAAAAGCAGCTTTGAGACAACCATGACCTGGATGACTGAGAATCTCCATAGACATTTGTAATATTTGTAGTAAATAATATTTATCTTTCATGAGTATTCTCATTGTTACATATTAATTGTCATGCTTAGCTTATGAATCTATTTAATTATACAATCTTTGACATGTTTAATTTTTGAATCACATTTCCATAATAATTTACTCAGTGTTCTGAATTTTGTGTTACAAGCTTTTCAAATTCAACTAAGTTTCTAAATGTTCCACCTTAGTTTTGCAATTTGTTTTGAACTGCACTACTAATCTGAATATATTAAAACCAATGAGGCATTTCTGATCAGTCTAAGGGAGAATCTTGAAAGATTTCACCTTTTCTCTAGTTAGTCATCCTCAGATATTCATTAAATAATACTTGAAGAGAATTTAGCTTTTTGTATTTTGTAACTTTTTTTCTAATTGAAAGATTTTTCATTCTTAGAAGTGGCAAAGCAAATTTCATTTCATTTTTTTCCCAATGGAGTTGGGTAAAATATGGATATCAAGAAAATGTGAGGATCTCTTAAAGCAGCAGTCTCCAACTTTTGTGGCTTGGCGGCCCAACTGGGGGAGGAAGGAACTGGACCACGTGAGTGGCAAGTCGGCGCACCAGCATGCAGCCCTTGTGCGAGCAGTGGGCTGGCGCATGAGCACGCAGCTCAACTTGCATAGATGGCAGACAGACACACACATGCATGTGCACAAATGCTCGCCGGCCCGTCGCTTGCGCAAGTTGCACTTGCTCCACCAGCCGCTCACATGGCCCAATTCCAAATAGACCACGGTCTGGTAATGGGCCGCGGCCCCAGGGTTGGGGACCCCTGTTTTAAGGTATAACCAAAATCAAAGTACATAAACTTTGAATATAGCTTTCAGATCATTTAGCTGCTGTCCAAACAATTATCATACATATAGTATTTGGCAAATCTCAGTTTCTTGCAGTACTCTCAGTAAAGAAATATGCCAAAAAAACATACAGGTACCGTAGTATAAACTAGGAGCATCTAGTTCTTTGGAATCATATGGATATTTCAGCTGAAAAAAGGTGAACAGATGGCTTCCACAAGATCCTTTTTGTTTTTCTTTCCTGGTGCTGTAAATATTCCAGACATTTGTTCATATATGTTTGGAAAGGTGAACAGATGTGGAACACTTCTGAAGAACTAGATGAGTAACAACTGGATTTTACATTTTTCAGAAATGGGGTTTCTGTTAATACTTGATTCTTTATCCTGGCAGCCTTTGAAAAAGCCCTGGGTTCAACCTGATACTGCAACAGTACCTTAGAAAGCCTAGTTTGAAGCCATCTTCCACATTTATTCTTAATGATCAAATGCTTCCTTTTCTGTTTTTTCTTTTCTTTTCTTTGACTAGGAATTCTGAGAACTGTTGTTCAAATATATTTGACGGCATTAGTTTGGAGAAGACTTTAGTGTATTTTCAACAGTATGATTGCATACATATGGATTTTGACTAACATAAAACATGAATAATCAGTCTCTGTATTTCTTTCTCGTCCTGAAAAATCTATGTGAAATAAATCTTTGGTTTTACAAGTCACTGAAAGTTTATTCACAAAACCCACAGAGATTTTGTTGTAGCTGTTCAGATAAAAAAACTTGTACTCATTTTTATCTGAAAGTAATTGTTTTTATAACCTGAATTGACCATCCAGTATATTGGCACATATGGCGTATTTGTTTTATTATGAGAGAGGCATGAATGGACAAAACAATGTATAACAGATTAAATTATCCACAGAAACACTTCGGAAATGGGTCCCCAGATAGATCAAATTGTAACCTTTCCTAATTCAAGAAGCAGCAATGAAGGGAGGAGGCATGAGAGGTCATGAAGAGAATACTTTTAAAAACTCAAATGAATTGAAGATGACACCATTTACTACTTGCTATAAAATCTAAGCACTAATCTGAAAGTACCAGTCTCATAAATCAGTTTCATAAACTAATTTAGGATAAAATGGAATAACTAAGCAGCTTTTTCTCAACAGATGAAGACAATTCTACTACACCTTAGTGTAGAAGACGATACAATAATAGTTCCTTCTGTGGTGTGTCATTTCTGATAGATCATTTGTACATGCAAAAATTAGTTAGAGCTGCAGTAATTTAATGATGTATGTGCTTCTTAATCCAAGGCATAGAGTCATGCAGTAATATAGAGGATTTGGGAATTATCAGATTAAAATATCACTTCAATTTTGAATTGATTAGGTGGCTATAAGCAACTCTTCTCCTCATCCTCAGCCTTATGGGACAGGTAAAGATCCTTAAAACGTTTAACTGGATATTAAATGTTTTTGTGTTGAAGAGAAATGCAGTTGAATGTTTTATAAATCAATTTTCAGTTGCATTTGTTTCATCCTTCTTGGTCTTCAACTTCTAGTTTCTTTTGGTTGCTGCTGCTATTGTTTTCTGCCTTACCGTTGTCTCTCTTCTGTTACTTCCAGGAAAACGTACAAAAAAAGGCATGGCTACAGCTAAACAAAGGCTTGGGAAGATTTTGAAAATTCATCGGAATGGGAAACTTCTCCTTTAAAATCGGGTCATAATTGGGACTATCAGAGCTCAGCATATCCTGAGCTGTCATGCTAGCTCTTCAACTCTTGAAGGACTCCAGTAGTATTGTGCAACATCTTAGGGACAATACCAGTTAACTTTTTGCCACCACTTTAATAAATTCTTTTTAACTTTCGGCAGTTAAAACCTGTACAGATACTGCTATAAATATTTTTTAATATAGATGTCCTTTCTCAAATTGCTGAGAGTGACTAGTTCGCAAAAAGTTAATACTCCAAGACACTGAGGATCATTCCAGTTTTAGGAAAGTATCCCTTTAACTTGTTTATAAGTGAGGAAAAAGCCGTTGTTTTTAACGTATGCACATTCATTTCAATTATGCTTCTTTTATCAAAGTTGAACCAATTTTAAAGAGGTAGCTGGTTAAAAGGCAGAGTTTAAAAAAAAAGTTTCTCAAATTGACTTGTAGACAAGGGAAAGAAATTTATGCCATGACTATTTGAGATACAATACATGCATGAAACAATATGCATAAAGAAATAATCTAGTTTTCTTTATCTGGCTCATGATAAATATGTTTTATTCAGAAGAGAAGTTAAAATTGCACTTCAGCACTGCTAAAACTTTCCCTATAACCAGACATTGGAGAACTATGGATGACTTAATTTATTTTATGTGCAATGCAAGATGATTTTTTAAAAACATTATGGATTACAAATCCAATTTAATTGGGTAATGATTTGGATATAGGTAATTAATGAACTGGTGCAGTTCTTTGGACATCAAAAGGGTTTTTTAATTAGCTTTGGTTGGTATTGGTTTGCATCTCTTTTCATTGATAAATTTTTAGCAGTCCCACTGTTTCTTATATATATTATTTTAACTTTGGTCCCATGGTATGTTTTCCACGCTCAATGTCTTTGTTCTCATGATTGAATATCAATGAGTGATAGGAATTAAAGATCAGCAAACAGAAACAACTCTTCTCTCCCTGCTAAACTCTCATAATTATGTGTAATTGAGTAAAACATTACAAATCAATTGGTACCTCGAAGTCAAAGTCTGAGAACACTGACTCTTGACTGTACTTATATAACATGGTTTACAGCCTACAGAGGCTAAAGCAAAATCAAATCAATTGTACTATATCTTACTATGTTGCGTGGGCCATCATTTTAAACTGTCATTGTTTGCTTTGGCTTCTCATGTTGTGTGAATAGAGCCACCGTGTTTTTGTAAACCATAGTTAATGGATTAATGCGTTTACATCCAGTCTGAATTTGATAATTTTTCTTTCTTTCTCTCTCTCACCTGTTCTAGCTAAAAATGTGTTTACATGACCATGGAAACTGGAAGTATTTCTTCCCCCATGCCCGTATATTTTTTATTCAGCATTGCTGTTTTGAAATTATATCCCCATTAATTTAATTTCATGGTAGGGTGGAATCCACCATTTAACTTGATGATAGCATTGTAGCTTCTGCTTGGGTGCTCATAATGCACTGATAACATGTGACATTGGAGAATATTTAGGAAAAGAGATGCCAGGTTCATCCCAAGATACTGCTGCCAGGACCTTTGTTCTGCAAAGTGACAAAATGTCAGTTTTCTTTGTGCAACCTGAGTGGGTAGCAGGCATATCACGATCATCATCTTTAGAGAGGGCTGTAAAGCACTGTGAAGCGGTATATAAGTCTAAGTGCTATTAGTATCTTATAAAATGGCATCATTAGTCAAATATCTCTTTCCTTATTTCTTTGAAGGGACTTTTAATCTCCCTCTAGCAGTTCACACTTAAGTTCATGACTGATGATTTACCTCATAAATCACTTATGTTATCTTGAGATGAAACAGATGAAGACAATGGTTCTTTTTTCACCTCCATTTCCCTGGATCATGGATTAATCCCTGGATCGTGTAAACAAATCAAGCAAAGAAGCTCTTGTCCTGGGAGCCCAAGCACTTATTTTCTGATCTATAACCAAACCCTTTCCTTGAGCTGCATATCAGGAGAAAAAGTGCCCCAAACAAGATTATTTCCCCCCCCCCCAGAAAGGAATACACACAAACTTTTTAGAGCTTATGAATCCATTTAGTAATATAATAGATCAGCTGTTTATATATAAACCTCAGTGGCAAGTCCTGTAATGAAGTAGCAAGAATGTGCAGCCCTATCAGAGAGGTATTCTGACATTCACATCCATCCAAGCACTTCCTTTCAGATATGCTTGTTTGAAGGAACAAGGGCTGTACTCACCTAAGGGTCAGGCCAGATGAGAGCCAAGCTTATCGACAGTTTAACTGGATACTTATTGCTTCTGAACTCTCTTAGTGTTTGGTGTAGAATGCATTATATTTTACATTAAACTAGCTTGTCTGCATATAAACACTTAGAGCACAATCCTATGCATGTTTATTCAGATATCAAACCTGTTGTGTTCCATAGAACTTACTCTCATGTGTAGAGTACTATGTACAGGATTGTAGCCTTAAGGCGTTGCATTGTTTCTCAGGCAATTCCAGATTTTCATTTATAGATACGTGTCTGAAAGCATATTTTTTTCATAGAATCTAGCCTGTAAATAGCTTTTTAAAGTACCTTCTTTTTTATAAGATCAAAGTATCTTTAGACATTTCTTTCTATAGAATAGTTCATTAACCTTTATACAAATTTTTTGCTGAGTATTTTGCAGAGTATTTTAGGTTCTTGACTCTGAAAGAGATACTCTGTTTTTGTCCTCGATTTAATTCCCTTTTCTCCCTTTTTAAATTTTGGCATTGCCTGAAAAACAAGTAAAACTTTGTGCAGCCTTATACAGAATCAAATAATAGTACAAAATTATCTATTTAAGATACAATATGAAGAAGAATCTTCGACTTTATAATACCAGCTCCTTGTCTCAATTCTTGTATTATGAGGGGATACAATTATTTTATTAGCACCTTGTGAAGTGTTTCTGTGTTTTGTGATGATGTAATTTATTAATGTTTGTAGCTTTTTATATTTGTACATTTCTTATGAGCTTTGTTTATATACACATTACCTGGATGTGATGTCCATGAGGAAAAAAATAAAACAGCTATAGAAAACAACTGAGGCCTTATTAACTGACCTTTCTAGTTATGGTAAGAGACTGGGTCTGAATTCTTGGCGTCAAAAATGTTAGTTGAATAGGGCCCCAGAGTTAAGCAAGTTTTTTAAAGCTTCCCTAGTATACTGTTATTGTCAAGCATTTATATAATATAACGCAGACATCATGCTGGTTTTCTTATTATTATGTTTATGTTTATGTTTATGATTATTATTTTCACAACATGTACATTTCTAACAAAGTTTATTGTGGCTATCTATTACAGTGTTTTATTTACCAATTCATATCAAATGCTCTTGTATCAAGTCCATGAAATCTAAGTAAACTTAGATCAAAATTTTAAAAGTAAAATATTTCAGGTTTTGTATAGAATTTGTGTTGGTGTGTTTATTTATATACTACATTTAAGTTGTTCTCCACTGGTGATTGAAGAGCATTCCATGCTTTGTTGCTTTCAGAGATGGTTTCCTGCCGAAGTATGCCAGTTCTTAAAGGCACATCTTCAGCTTCAAGTCAATATAGCTCAATCAGTTGAGTTCAGTATTGGAATCCTAATAAGATGGATGGTAATTCTTGGTCCCAGAAAATGAAAATTTTCCTGTCCTAGACAACCTCAATAAAGAAACATACCAGTTTGTCAATTCACGTATTTTAAAAGCCATTTCTCTTCCTGAACAAGGATAATCATAGTGACTTTTAGTTCTTATTGGTTTGTGTGTTATTTAGCCAGTGACCTATTCAGTTTTCATTTCATACTGGAAGCACTGTTTGTGCTTATGTTAGTCTGCCCTTATGCTTAGCTCAGCACAGCCGTGCCTTAACTGCTGCCGTTTTACTCTGTTCCAACAGTAAGCAATATATGCAGCTCAAGAGTTGAACAGTTAGCTTCTTGGTGTTCTCTGGGCTTTATTGCTTTCTGGAAGACATGTCATTACCTGGCTGGGTAACATCAACAATGCAAGGGAGAGCAGGGTTGGCTGGCTGTTCACGCAGTATATAGCTTGCCATGCCAACTTTAACTGGGAAAATATTAAAATTCTAGAGCGGTGTTTCTCAACCTTGGCAACTTTAAAATGTGTGGATTTCAACTCCCAGAATTCCCGAGCCAGCATGTTGAGAACAAGTCCTGGGAATTCCTGGAAGCTTGACATTCAGACAGATTGACCATTAACAGACACATAGAAACAAACCCTATCAATGTACCATTTAAGAAAAGATGTAACCAGAAGTCAGTGAAGGAAACAAACAACCCATCTTCCTTAGCAGCCTGTTGTGGCCCGCCAGCGTCCCATGCCGGTGCTCAGGGATCCCGAGGACGATGAGGCGGTTGTGGCACGGTACCATCGGCCCGTGCACCCGGCGCCCGAGTCAGAGAGCGAGGGGGACTCAGTGCCAGAGGATGACAGCCAACCAGGGCCTTCTGCACCTCCTCAGTGGGAGCTGAGTGACTCAGGAGAAGAGGAGGAGCCTCTGCTTGATGCTAGGGCACGCAGGGCAGCTAGCAGGCAGGAGTGGCTCTGTAGAAGGAGGTCTCCTCATGAGTAACTCTGCAGGCTGATTGGCCACGCCCTAAGGCTATTTAAGGCTTCAGCACGCTGAAGCCAACTGCTGGAAACGTTTTATATTGCTGCTCTTAGGATTTCTACGGCTTCAGTTTCTGGATTCTCCTTTTGTTGAATTTAATTTATCCTGGGCTTTTTGCCAATGTCAGTGAGTCACTGATAACAGAGGAACTAATTGGCTGTTTACTTTGGGGGTTTGAATTCTGGCCAGCTTGCTACCGGACTTTTTGGCATGACGGACTTTCTTATGCTTTAATGATTTTAACCTCTAGTTACTAAGGAGTTTATTAGTACTAAAGAATATTATTGACAAACATTGTGTGTGCGTCATTTTCCATAGGGCGTGCCGTGCTAGGACACAACACAGCCAACCTCCAGATAAGCAGGGAATAGCACCAGGTAAACATCAAAGAAGAAACAATATCCTAATCTAGGTAACATCAAGGAAGAAACTGCACCCCAACCAATACTGGTAGGGCAACCTTTATATTAACAGCCAGAAAACTCCAATGTGGAGTAGCAAAAAGAAATGCAGTGTTAATGACGCTGTGTTATAAATACACCAGTCAAAAAACAAGCATCTCACTCTCATGTAAAGTTTATTTAGGGATCATTAGATGCATGTCAGCCTGTAGAGCAGGGGTGTCAAACTCATGTTGTCACAGCGGCGTCATGTGACGTATCAGGACTTTTCCCCCCTTCGCTAAACCAGGCGTGGGCATGGCCAGCGCGTGACACATCCGACCCACGGGCCGGGAGTTTGACAGCCCTGCTGTAGAGTGTAGGGTGTTTAAACTGTACAATAACAACCCTAACAATTACCTATTAATTTGGATCCAGATATCTGTATGTACTGTATGTACTTTTATTTAAATTGTAAGAGTAAACAGTAACACAAATAATGGTATTTAAGAGCTGACATCTTTATATCTCCCATGAGTAGAAGGAACCATGCAATTAGCCTGAGCACTTCCTTGCTGTTGGCAATATCAATGCAAAATTGCTCTTCCTGTTCATGAAGAATTGTAAAATGGGGCTGGGGATTTATTTACTATACAGCTTTTATATGGCTGCCCAACGTGCGACTAATGTGACTATAAGCACTATACAAAAAAATAATAATCAGTAAACAAAGATATCAAAACATAGCAACCAAAAATATAAATAATTAATTGGGAATTCAAATTTATTGCATTTTTCTAACCATCCTGACTCAGGTGTTCCAGGAAAGAGCCAGGTTTTCACTGCCTTTCTAAACGGCCTGGAGCAGTGGTCACCAACAGTGGTCCATGAGAAAATATTGGTGGTCCACAGAGAAATCTTCGCATTTCTCTCAAGGAGCCCGGCTGAAGTTCCCGTGCCGCTCGCACTTCAGGGCTTTCACTCCCAGGACAGGATGGGGTCCTTCAGCCAGTTAGCTTGGCCGCCTGTTAGCAGAGAGAAGCACCCTGGGTCAACCCTAGTTTTGCTGTCCATTGCGGACACTAGATCGGCCCCCTGCAAACTCTCATCTCTCGAGGAACGCTCGCTGAAGCGGCGCAGGAAACTTCGGTCGGGCTCCTCGAGAGACGAGAGTTTGCAGGGGGCCGATCTAGCATCCGCAATGGGCAGCAAAGCTAGGGTTGACTCCAGCTGCTTCTCTCTGCTGTAGTGCTTCCCTGACACAGTTTACCCCTCTGAGCCCCAAGCTGCAGGAGACAAGGGCTGCCTTGGTGCCACCAGTTGGCGCAACTATACCGCCACGCAAATGCAAGTAGCGCTTTGCTCCCGCACCTTCCAGCCACCGCCACTGCCGCTTCGGGCTGCTTGCCCCCCCCACCACAACAGCATCATTACCTCATTCTGGCCAGCAAGGGCTGCACTCCTTTTTGCACGTTGCACCACCTGCAAAGTTGCACATTGCATGTGCCACCCCCTATGGTGGAGATTTCCAGCCCCACCACGGGCCGGTCCCATATTCCAGAGCTGTAGTAGTCACAGGACTGGCCCTTTGGTCATCCCAGAGCAGCTCCTCCACCCGGGTGCAGGAAAGGAAAGGAAAGGAAAGGAAAGGAGGGAAGGGAAGGAAAGGAAAGGAAAGGAAAGGAAAGGGGAGAAGGGAAGAAAAGGAACAGAAAGGGAGGAAGGAAAGGAAAGCAAAGGAAAGGAAAGAAGGAAAGGAAAGGGAAGGGAGGGGAGGAGAGGGGAGGGGAGGGAAGGGACTACAGCTACAGCTACAGCTCTGGAATATGGGACTGACTTTCCCACCAATGTCAGCAAGCCACCGTCAGTCTCCCCATCTTCGTTTTCCTTCACTCAGATTGACCAAGCTTCTTGAGAGAAGGAACACAGAAGAGGTTTCCAGGTTGTGTGCCTGGACCAGGTACTTTCCCTCGGGCCTCCCACCCGGAGGCCTCGCAGAAGCAGACAGGTAGGCCTGAAAGGTGGCTGAGCCCCCCCCCCAGTGGTCCGTGGGATTTAAAATTATGAATTTGGTGGTCCCTGAGGTCCAAAAGGTTGGAGACCCCTGGCCTGGAGGGTTAAGACCATTCATATGCTGGAAGGAGCCAGGGGGCAGGAGCTGCAGCAGAAAAGGTTTTTTTGGTTGCAAAAGATGACATTATTTCAAAGGGGGGGGAGCCAGAGCAGGCCCACCCTATTGGGTATCATTAGGAGAAGGCGGTCCTGCAAATGGACTGGCAGTTTGCCATGTGGGCTATAGGTGATAACCATCACCTTAAATTGCATCCAGAAGCCTGTAGGGAGCTAGCACAGCTTGCAGGTAGTCTGGTGTTACATCTTGGGTATTGAGCAATGCCAATAATTACCTGTGTCACTGTGTTCTGGACATTGTAATTCTAATTGTACCTTCAAGGCATCCCCAGGCAAAGTGTATTGCAAGAATCAACAGGATGACTGAGGTGTCCGTTAAGCGAGGCCTCTTGATCTAGGGACAAGCACAATGGTGCACATGAAGGTTGTGCAAATTTGGTAAGGCAAACATGCAGGTGCTTAATGAAGATGGCAACTGGCATAAGTATCTATTGGGAGGCAAATGAGAAACCTTCTGCCCATAAAAATGTACAGGTAGTTCTCGACTTACATGAGTTTGTTTAGTGGCCGTTCAAAGTTACATCGCTGAAAAAAGTGACTTATGACCATTTTTCATACTTAGGACCATTGCAGCATCCCCATGGTCACTTGATCCAAATTCAGACACTTGATAATGGATTCATATTTTATGATGGTTGCAGTGTCATGGCGTCATGTAAATCACCTTTTGCAACCTTCTGACAAGCAAAGTCAGTGGGGAAGCCAGATTCACTTAACAACCGTGCTACTAACTAAACTATAGTGATTCACTTAACAACTGTGGCAAGAAAGATCATAAAATGGGGCAAAATTCACTTAACAAATGTTTCACTTAACAACAGAAATTTTGGGCTCAATTGTGGTGGTAAGTCAAGGACTACTTGTACTATGTAATCAAGTAACACAATGTTATATGTCTTGAATGGCCAAGCAATATATAATTTGCAGTATGCAAATTACACACAATACAGCAGAATTCGACCACATTCAGAGAAACTACTTCTCTGAACACAGTAGTTGCATGTAAAGTTTTCCTAAATATTTCTGTCGGATCTTTAATCTTACTCTATTATCAGTATTTACCTAAAGTGTCACTAGATGAAAATGTAAATGACAACATAAAAATAGCAGAGCTGTAAAAACAAAACATGCGAGTTATAATAAAGGAGAATGTTTGTAGCTCAGGATTGACATGAGGAGTCCTTGGTGCTCCCTGAGCTTGCTTGTTTTCTTGGAGATGTTTCATTTTCCAAACTAGGTAACATCATCAGTGTTAGTAAGGAGTGCAATTTGCTGTGAGTTTATATTCTAGTGGCTTACGTGTCAGTGTTGGTGGGAGTGGTCTTAGAGATTCTTTGATTGAGCTGTTTGCTGTTGGCTTCTTCGGCAGTTTCTTGATTGGGGTATTGTTTACTTGATTGTTGGTCTCATGTTAACCTTGGTTACAATCCTATTCCTACTCCTGGTAGCACCTTTATTAACTAACAGGTTTTATTAAAAAAGCATCAGCTTTCAAGAGCTGCAAGTCATTTCATCCCCTGCAGAAGTTGTGGGTTCTGCAACACTAGAGGTTTTTAAGAAGAAATTGGACAACAATTTGTCTGAAATGGTATAGGGTTTCCTGCCTGAACAGGGAGTTGGACTATAAGACCTCCAAGGTGCCTTCCAACTCTGTTATTCTGTTCTAATTGATTCTGTTAAGAGGTATGATGCATTTTGTTGCCACCAGAGACTAACACTGCGCTCATCCTACAATGTGCCCAATAGCAGAGCAAAGCTGTAGATCTACGTTTTCTGAGTATGCTGAGTAAGTATTCTGAATAAGTTTTCTGGCAGGATGCATGTTCAGAAAACCAAGGATTTAGTCTGAAACCTGTACATAGAGCATGTGGGACATGTGGGAAAGATAGGAAAGAACATGTTGCAAACTGGGAGAATATTTTTCTTGGATATTGAAATGTTTATTCTTGAGCTTTCTGTAACATTTGAGTACCATAGCTCAGCACAAGAACTTGTACAAAGGTGAGATGCATTGAAACTAATGGAGATTATTCTAATTTTACAAGCACGGGGTTTATAGCTAATCATCCATATCCTGATTTTGTTTTCAATTCTGAAAGCAGTGACTTAGAAAATGCAAAATTATATGATAATCTAGCTTACATCCTCCACCCTCAATTTAATTTCTTATAACAATTAGTCTGGAAAGACACTTTCTAAATTCATTGTCTGTGTGCCTACTAGAAGACATTTTTAAAAATTTAATGTTTACTGTCCACAAGATGGCGCTCTGCTTCTGCATCAGAGATACCATACCCTATAGTTATTTTTCATAAAATAAACAAAAAGGATAGTTGTAAAATGAGAACAAAACTTGTTTAATATTCAGTCTCAAGATTATTCCAGTAGTAGATATTCTCAGGCGGATGCCCATTTGCAACGATTGACTGGGTCAGAGAAGTTGTACCTATCCTGACCTTATACGGTACAGGACCCTTCAGTCCAATACACAAAAATTCATTCTGTATCATACCAACTTTAAACCAGTTGGAGCTATAAAAAATAATTCCCAAATCCTGAATTTGGCTTGGAAATGGGCTGGCTTCCAATTCAGCTGATGGAAACTTTGGCAACATGAGCCTATCAGTCAGATCCAATTACTAATTTTACAGCTGAACTATTTCTGAAGTTTCTGAATTGTCTTGAAAGGTAGTTCCCTCTGCAGCTCATTGCAACAATCCAACTGAGAAGTTATCGAAGTACAAACCGGGGTAGCTTTCCCAGCCCAGAAATTCACAGTTTGTGTATTAAACTAGAATAATAAAAGGAGTCTCCTCCAGGGATTGTGGGGATCCCATGAGTACCCTCGAAAGAATGCCTAACACTTTCCAATGTAGGCTGAAGGCCACTTATATGAGCACTCTTGAATAATATCTTCCCCACATCTGGAATGTTGTTCAACCCTTTGGCCTTCATTACCTTGATCAGGTACAGATTTAGAACACCTATGGCCTATTAGCTGAAAAGGAGGTAAAACTGGGTGGCATTTCCATACACAGGTCATTGCTTGCCATCTTACTATTCTATGATTGCAGAAACAAACGTGCATATATAGATGCACATAACTGCTTGCATTTTACTACTGATTTCTATATTGTAGACTGTTCTGGGAATATAAGTGGAAGATTGCATATCTAAATAAATAAGTACTGTTCTTCTCTAATGTGCTACCCTTCTAGATGCAAGGGACTATTTTAATTAAATAATGTGATTACTGTGCTAGTTCATTAAGGCAATGCATACAGGTGGTCCTTGTTTAACAAATATTTGTTCAGAAAATGTTCAAACTTACAACAGTGTTGAACAAGTGGTAGTTACAATCAGTCTTTGTATTTCAGCGACCATGTGACCACTATTTCTGACATTCCCTGCTGGCTTCCCACAAGCAAAATCACAGGGGAAGCTGGTAAGAAGTCAGAAGTCATGGTCATGTGAGGTCCTCACTTAACGACTCATGTATTTATCACTTAACAACTGCAACTGGGACCTTAGGAACTGCCAATGCTAAGCAGTGCAGTCTCACGATCTCATGTTTTACAATGAAATGAAATTTCATTTACAAAGACAATGAAATGTCTTAATGAAATTCCAGTCCCCATTGCCATCCAAAACCAAGGACTTGAGTATTATGGGATGTACTTTGTCTGAACACAAAACTGTCCTCTTTTCCTTACTCTGTCCTCCCCCATTCTGCTCATTTACATACACCTTCCAATCTTCTCCCATATTTTCCATTGTCTAAACACACAAACACTTTTTACTGTTCCTCATTGGACTTGCTTTCTAAACTCCTCCACATTCTGGTCTCCTTCCTTTAAAACATGCCAGTTTCTCAGTGTCCTTTGGAGATAATCTAACCTCTTGGAGGCCCATCCCTTCATCATTAGTCTCAGCAGATCTTGACAAAACAACTTGCATCTGCAAGCTTGTTTAAAAGTTCTAAAAGGGGATTAGCTAATCTACCAGATTGGTCTGCTGGAAAACATCCTTTATATGAAGGGAACATTTATAAACATCCTTAGCAGATACTTGCATTTTTCCCCCTTTTGATTTTCCTAAAGAAGTGGTGACAAATAAAACAATGTCAACTTAATGGAAGATCATGTAGAAATGGAATGACCCCAATCCACTGAATCAGCTTGGTCTGTCTTTCAAGAAATACTACCTCTATACCATGACCTTGTCCTTTAATTTCTTTTTAGTTAGCAGTTATTCTTGGTGAGTTAATTGTGAAGAAAAATCTGGTATCAATATGCTGGCTTTTCTCCATTTCCTGGACTGTCAGTTTCAAATCTCCAAGTAGACAGGACTGTCTGATATTGTGAAAGTAAGTAAATCCCAGATTGCCAATTGCCAAAGTAGGAACAAGTTGGCCAAAGAAGCTACATGCAGAAACGATTTTATCCTCTCTTTTCACTTCCGATGGCACAAACTGGAACGAGTGTGAGAATGCAATCAGAAACATCCTTAGCTTGTCAAGAGTTACATAAGCAGACAAACTTTAAATCAAAAATTTTAATAGCTTCTATTTGCATTTCAAACAGACACTGGGTAACTCCTGATCCAAATGAGTTCATGTAGACAAAGAGAGATGCCTGTCTTTATTATATTTATTTAAAATATTTATATAGCTGCCCATCTTATACTGAACTCTGGCCAGCTCCCAAACACAATTAAAACATTATCAATAATAAAACAGCATGATGCATAGAAATTAAGACCATAAACATTAAAAATTTGGCACCTGTTCTGACCTAGGCTTCCTGATAAATCATAAAACACAAACGTAGTCCCAAAAAACCTCTTTTAATTTCAACGGCTGTGAATTATGTTCATTCCCAGCTGTAATAAGTCCCAAACAATGTTAATTAGTCCGACAGAAGTCTGCCAAAGTCTTTCAAAAGAAGGCTGATAAGCACCAACCTTTATCTCTCTTGACACGCTGCCAAAGACCTAATTGGAAAGGAGCTTTACAAGGCCAAACAGAACACGCAGTCAGAACTGAGCTGCTGAGTTAAACCGATCAGAATTGAATCAAGTTGCTTCCTGCAACGAGCACATCCATTTGCTCCACTTTTATATCCTATGGGAGGGGCTAATCATCTCCAAGCCTTACTCCTGAGTAGCCCTTTTCCTCCATAACTGTTCTTGCCTTCTGGCAGCTCTGCGCATGTGTGCATTGGGAACAGGCTCCCCCCTGTTCCTCTGCCTTGCTCATGTCAGCCTCTGGAGGCTCTGGAGTCAGAACAGACCTCCCAGATGGCCCAGGCTGGATCTCTGCCTCTGACACCGAGCCTTCTCCAGACTCCAGGACTGGCCCATGTTCCTCCCCAGCCTCCTCGCTGTCCGACTCTGCTGCCAGCTCCGCAGGTCACTGGCGGACCACAACAGCACCAAAATTCAACTTCCGACATATAGTCCCTCATGAAATATTCTCATTCACCTGAACTCATCCCAACACTTGGGGATGTCAGCAGTTTGGCAAGAAAAAGAGAAGTAGGAAATAAATATATGTCCCTGTCCAATTTTTTAAAATTGTTTTCTGACCAACATGCCCTATGCCAGTGATGGTGAACCTTTTTTGGTTCGCGTGCCAAAAGGGGGGGAGCGCAGGGGGGGGTCACGTGCGCACGTGCCACACCCAAAATTCCATGCGCCCCCCCACGCATGCACGCATGACCACCCCCCGCTCCCGGCACACGATGGCACGCCCATTTCTCCCTCTCACCAGGCTTCAGAGCCTTTCTAGGAGCCTGGGGAGGGCGAAAAGGGCCTCCCCCCCCGGAGGTTCTCCGGACGCCAGAAACGTTCCGTTTGCTGACTTCCGGTTGGACCAGAAGTCCCATTTTTTTGCTCTCCCCAGGCTCCTAGAAAGGCTCTGGAGCTTGGGGAGAGCAAAAAACGGGCCTTCCCCACCCCCTCTGGAGGCTGGAAACAGCCTGTTTTCCGACTCCCAGTGAGCCCAGAAGTTCTGAAAATCAGCTGGCACGCACCAGACCTGAGCTCGCGTGCCTGAGCACTTGTGGCATGCGTGCCATAGGTTCGCCATCACGGCCCTATGCTGTTTTGATGGATTAAAAGACAACACAACTTTTTGTGTATTCCTACCTACTCAGCCTCCAGCTGGACTGATGTGCTTGCCTTAGAAGATTTTGATGGCAGAAATCAAAGAAAGGCAAAACAATGAAAGATCCCAATTTTAATGTTATATTTATTGTTTTAATGTTTAATGTTTTACACTACTGCACTACTGCTTTTATTATATTGTAAACTGCACAGCATCATGTGACAGAGAGATGGGTGGCATACAAATTTAATAAATAAATAAAAACCACATTATTATGGACAGTGAGTTTTGCTACTTTTCCTATATTGCAAGTGTGTTGGGGAAGGAGAAATTATCATTATGGGTTGTAAAGACAGTCAAGATAGATGTTTCACAAGGACTGAGAGTTCTACAATTGCTTTAAAGATGGTGTCTGGCTTTGTGCCTGTGCCACAGCCACATCGCTTTTGTGGAATTTCGAGCAAAAGTGTTATTTTCCAGGATATATTTATTTTACTAAAAAAACAATACAACATTCAAATCAAGGAGGTAGGAAGTCTTCACATTTTGGTAGAGATCAGACATCATATTTGCATCTATGAGCACCCCAATTGTTTAGCAGATGCCCTGAAATTGAAAGACACCTTGAACAGGATAGAGTTTTCTTCAGAACCGTCTGTTTCAAAGCTGCAAAGCTGCAGGAATTAGGATAAGGATGAAACAACGGACCGGATTCTTCCTAAATCTATTGGGAGTGTGAAGTTTTCAGATACCTATTGGCCCTGAGCGTGGGTTACTTAGCCAGGAAGATAGGAGAAAGTAGCAGGGTCATCCACAGGAATGGAAAGAAAAATCCAGATTCCGGCTATGATTACATTAACACTTTTAAATTTATTTATTGAATATGTATTCCAGGCTATCACACTTGTGTGCCTATTTTTAAAAAGAGCCACTTCTATTTTGAGGTGATTAATGCCATCTCTTGATTAGAGTCATCTTTTTGCCTTTTTCCTTTCAGAAATATTTCCCTGTTAGATTTCTATTTCACCTTTTCCACAGCTCAAGGAGTTGTTGATAGTTCTCCTGGCTAAGAAGCCGCAGATGGCCCCAAGTCACCTGGGAGCTTCCAGAGGCAATATGGCCTTGAATCTGGATCCTCTGGTCCTAATTTAACATCTCAACCACTACTCTCCTTGTGTCAAAAAGTGTATCCTGAATCTCAAGCCTAGGTAGAAATCTTTAAAACCTGAGTGGCATAGGGGACATGCCAGAAAGTCTCAGAACATAGCAACGGTCAGTGATATGCTCATGACTTGTGTGTTGGCCAGACCAGGCAATTCAAAATGAAGGCTTAGTCCCTTGGCGCAACTAGGTGGGACGGCTCTGTTTGAAGCCTGCCTGTCAGCACGCCAGGCTTGAAGCCGAGGGCTGTCAGTGTGCCATCTTGTTCATCAAACGAGGGCTCTCCGTTCTCTTGCAGTGTGATTAAAGCAAATAAACCAAAGCTCTTGATTGTGTGTGTATATATATTGAACATGGGTAAAAGAAGGAATATGGATGTAAACACAAATACTTGAAGTCAGGCTGTGTATGTTACAAAGATCCTGACCATTTGTTAGGCAATGACTTGCTTGGCATCTATTCCTGAGGGTCTTGCTTTTCTTGGTGTGAGGAAGATTGACTCCCTGGGTTTAATAAAGCTCATAGAGCTGCCATTGTCGAGCCTAGAAAGAGCCAACTGAGTATGCAATTTGCCTTCCAAGGTCTTCAGCTGGTTTTATTGTAATTGACAGGTCAGGCAGCACTTTGAGGTAGAAAACCCACACATGTTTGGCACACGTTTTCTACCGGAGGTTCTTCCAAGTGATGACAGACGGGCCTAAATAGCTTCATGCCCATATACATCCCATTTCCTCTGCTAGACCCTCATCCCAAAAGTGCCGGGATGGGTAAATTAACAATTGCCTCAGGGAAAGCTCATTATTTAGCTTGCCCTATCTGGGTGGCAAAAGCTCATCTGGAAGAAAATGAAATGAAATGATAAAATATGTGAAGCCTTGCTGCATGTGATTTGATAGCTCACTATATCCTTCATTCTGAACTGGCACTGTTACAGAATAAAGGCCCAAGCTCTGCCAAGGGTAGCAATTCATTTCTTTTGATCTTCCCCTAATCATTAGTTGTAATGTTGTATAATATTTGGACTCCCAGACAAAGCAGTTCATTATTATTTTGTACAAAACAACATCCATTTACTTGAAATCTCAACTGTCTTTCAAGAATGCAATCCTAAGTTGCATTAACAGAGGGATACAATCAAGATCAAGTGAGGTACTAATACCACTCTATAAAGCCTTAGTTAGACCACACCTAGAGTACTGCATCCAGTTTTGGTCACCATACTATAAAAAAGATGTTGAGACTCTAGAAAAAGTGGAGAGGAGAACAACCAGGATGATCAGGGGACTGGAGACTAAAACATATAAAGAACGGTTACAGGAACTGGGCATGACTAGTCTAGAGAAGAGAAGGACCGGGGAGCCATGATAGCAGAGTATTTGAGGGGCTGCCACAGAGAGGAGGGGGTCGACCTATTTTCCAAAGCACCTGAAGGCCAGACAAGGAATAATGGATGGAAACTGATGAAGGAGAGATTCAACCTAGAAAGAAGGAGGAAGTTTCTGACAGTGAGAACAATCAACCAATTGTTTGAGGCAACCAGCTTGCCTTCGGAAGTTGTGGGAGCTTCATTACTTGAGACTTTCAAGAAGAGATTGGACTGCCATTTGTCAGAAGTGGTGTAGGGTCTCTTGCTTGAATGGGGGGTTGGACTAGATGACCTATAACCGTGATGGCGAACCTATGGCACGCGCGCCCGAAGTGGCACGCGGAGCCATGTCGCCTGGCACGCGCGGCGTTGCCCGTTCCTCTTCCGGGTTTCTGGCGTGCAAGCACACACAATGATCAGCTGCCCTTCGTGCGGCAGTGCTGGAAACTGCAAGAGCTGGTCTTCCATTTTCCGGCATGAGCATGCGCGCCAGACAGCTGATCATAGCGCGCACATGCACGCCAGTAACCGGAAGACTAGCTGGCCAGTGTGCATGTGCACGCTGGAAACCAGAAGTTCATTTTCCAGTGCACGCATGCCTCCTGGGCAGCTCCTCTCCCGGGTTGCAGCCCAAATGAGCGCACATATGTGCACGCGCGCACATGCACGCTCCCTTTTCGGCACTCGGTGCCAAAAAGCTTCGCCATCACTGACCTATAAGGTCCTTTCCAACTCTGTTAATCTGTTAAAGTTCAGGGCAGCATACATATACTCACCACACCGCGGTGGTGCAGTGGTTAGAGTGCAATACTGCAGGCTACTTCTGCTGATCACCGGCTGCCAGCAGTTTGGCAGATCGAATCTCACCAGGCTCAAGGTTGACTCAGCCTTCCATCCTTCTGAGGTGGGTAAAATGAGGACCCAGATTGTTGGGGGCAATATGCTGACTCTGTAAACCACTTAGAGAGAGCTGTAAAGCACTGTGAAGCAGTAAATAAGTCTAAGTGCTATTGCTATAGCTATTTCTACAATGATTTTGCAAAGTAGGTTAGGTTGAGAACAACAATTAAAGCCCCATTGTCTCATGAAGATCATGACACATGATTATTTTATTTTATTTTATTATTTTATTTTATTTTATTATTTTATTTTATTTATTTTTATTTTATTTTATTTTATTTTATTTTATTTTATTTTATTTTATTTTTTTTTATTTTTTTCTGATGGATATATGAGACACCCATGTGTGATGCACGGAAACATTTGTTGGGGGAGAGGGAGATGGAGAGGAAATCTAGGATATTATAGCTGAAATCGGCAACTTTAGATTCCCAAAGAGGGGAGGCTGTGCATTCCACTGATTTTCATCTGTGTTTATATATATTTTTTCTACTCACTTGTTCTTTTGGGAGAAGTGTCATTTTTCATTGAGGTGATATGAGCCTTCAATGGCTGCAAGAGAGGCTTTATGCATCCTGCAGATATTTGCAGATTTCATCCACTTCATTCTTTATTGTGTCTGATATTTGCTCTGTGTTTCTAAACTCCATTTTAGCAATAGCTGTCTTACATTTTATTTTATTATTTTTATTTTTATTTTTTTATTTTTATTTTTATTTATTTTATATCACATTTATATAGCTGCCCATCTGGGTGGTATGCAACAATCTCATGATTTAAATTATGAGTCTTTACTCATACTGAATTATGGTGACCACCAATGTTTAAGGTTGAGGGTAAAATACCTTTAACAATGTCATAAAACCCACCTGGATCAATTTTGCAACATAATATCTCTGCCATCTCATTTTTCTTGCATAATAACGGATATAGTAGAACCGACAAATTAAAGATAAACATTAATTACTAAATAGATAGTGTTTCCTGGAGAGCCTTAATTGGTTGCCCGTCAAAGCAGATCAGTCTAAAGTGTCTCCTTCAAAGGTGTCCTTATCTTTTGTTGTCTGCAATTTCAACTATGTTTTCAACACCCGCGTTACAAATGTCCATTACAAGCTTTTGGTCAGGTAAATTACACAATGACATGGTTGGTTAAAGTAGGCAAGCTGCTTTGTCTGTTAAAGTAATGACGGGTGTTTGTATAAATCTTTCATCTAAAACCTTTCAGTCTTTCTAAGGATATATTTATCTCGCTAAAAGAAAAAGTGGCTGCAGAGAGTCTCCTTTGTGACAATCATTTGATTAACCTCCTCCCCTTCCTGGTCTATTAATATGGTAGGAATCAGCTTTTTAATGGACAGGCTCATTGTTCAGCAAAATTCAGCTTTCAAGTCCACCAAGTATTTGAGGGATACAAGCATTTACGTAAGAACATGTAGATATGTCAAGAATTTATTCAAATGGACAGGACTTGTTCATTTTATTTGCTAAAACTACAAGGTACGGAACAGATGGAGACCCCATTGATGTTTCAATGGCATTTGATGTTTTTCAGTGGCATTTATTTGTGGCATGTTTTGTCTCTCCTTATGATTTTCCTCCCTTGTTCTAAGCTTCAGCTCAGTGTAACACATTCCCCTCAATTCCAGTTAATCTTTGTTTGCACTGGAAAGGGCTTATATGGACATCCAAAGGAATTTAGCTGGATTTAAACCATTCAAGATCTGCAATTTAGTCAAATACTAAGATTCAGTTAAATGGAATAATCACAGTTACATTTTTTCTAGTTTGACCTGCTTGTTTGCTGTAGTATTGCCTTTGATCAGCAGGAGACAGCATAAAATTCAACTCAAATATACCCGACTATCTTCTTCTAGGACTCTTCTGCATAGTGAAATCTTTAAAAACTGCACACTTCCATGTTTGACATGGATTAAATTTTGTTCTGTTCAGACAACAGAACAGAATTTAAGTCTGCAATTTAAAAAAAAAAACAGGAGAAACAGGAGTGTGTGTGTGTGTGTGTGTGTGTGTGTGTGTGTGTGTGTGTGTGTGTGTGTGTGTGTGTGTGAGTCTGCCCTTGAACTACTCAGCATTTATCTGATCTTTTTCCTAGAAGTGATGTGCTTAGGGTAGGAATACCAACCAATCCTAAACTAGCTACCCTGTTCTCATCTTACCCACCTTTCAGCCATCGTGGACGAAGTCAAAGGAAACTGGTTTTAAAATATGGAGAACAGAAAACATTGTTTTATTTCTGTTCTGTTGTTTCACTAAGAATCTCAGAAGGATAGCATCTATTTGAAGATTGCACCAAGGTTCATGCTTGCTAAAGTTGGCCAAGAAATATACCCAAGAGAAGAGCTCACAGGTAAAAAGTTAGAAATGAGGTTTCTTCATTTTCATCCTTTTGCTGGCTATATCCCAGCTCACTGTGTGAAATAGCTGAAGACCGTACTTTAAAATCAGTGATCTGAAATACTGTGATAGCACATGCTCCTTTAAAGGATTCACTAGGCTAAAAGGGCAGCATATGTCAGATAGGAGGGCACTATTGGCCAGATTTCTACAGAGCAAAGGAAGGACACCTTATCTGCTGCTAGCAAACATGTCACCAAGCATCTTATCACTGGAGGTACTGAAGTGAATGCTTTCCACGTTATAGCAGGCACTCTATATTTAACAGAGGACAAATCAATCAATTTATTGACTATAATTTGAACATGGCAATTAGGAAGTAGGGATTGCCATATAAGTTTATTTCTGTGTGGTTCTAAACTAGGTAAAGTTGGAGAAGTCCTTGTAAAGTTGGTATTTTTGGAAACAATGCAACTTAAATATGATATAGCAGTTATTTTGTTTCAACAGGGTTTAGTTAAAATTAATCTAATCTACACTGGGAATGTATGACCCCATTTCTCATATGCGTTTTTTTTTAAAGAAAAAGATATATGGAATCAGTTTTTTAATGAAGAGGTTCATTGTTCAGCAAAATTCAGCTTAGTGTTCAAGGTTGACTCAGCCTTCCATCCTTCCGAGGTGGGTAAAATGAGGACCCAAATTGTTGGGGGCAATATGCTGACTCTGTAAACTGCTTAGGGAGGGCTGTAAAGCACTGTGAAGTGGTATATAAGTCTAAGTGCTATTGCTATTGCTTGCTAGTGTAGTGTCAATTTGGTCTAGTGGTTAAGGCACCAAACTAGAAAGCGGGACACCGTGACTTCTAGTCCTGCCTTAGCCGTGAAGGCCAGCTAGGTGACTTTGGGCCTGTCACTCTCTCTCAGCCGAACTCACCTCACAGAACTTTTGTTGTAGGGAGAATAGGAGGAGAAAGGTGTGTGGAATATATTTGCCACCTTGAGTTATTTGTAAAAATAATAAAGGCGGAATACAAATTAAATAAATAAAATTGAAAAAAGACACACGACTCAGTATGATATAGCAAATGAAATTGAGGATTTGAGGATTTGATTCAAAGGTGTGATTCAATCCAGCTGATTTCTACTTACAGACTCCTAAAATCCAGCATTCTTTTCAAAGGGAATAATAGCTGGTAGGCAGTCACTGAGCCCTGCCAGGCCATGCCACAGGATGTCAGGGGGTTGATTGCTGAAAACTGGTGCAATTTTCAGCTTTCTTTTAAAAGCATAACAGACTTCACATACTAAAAAGAAAAACCTCAATAAAATATCATGGAAAATGAGATCAAATATTAAATACAGTATTAAATACTGAGATCAAATATTAAATACAGATAAAAAATCTTTAAGCATATATTTTAACATTTAAAAAAGTACTTTAAGAGCAGTCAACCCGAATAGAAGAGAGAAAAAGAATATTGATGTTATTTTTATTTGCTTTAGATGGGTCAACATTCACACTGCCTAATACTTGTATGGTGCAAAATTGCAATATCTAAGGTTGAATCGCCAGTAATTCAGTGCCAACGTTAAGAAACAAGTAAAATATTCTTGCCATAAGCTAAGAGACATCTTAAGGAAACTGCTAATTCAAGTAATTGCAACTCTTAAAGCAACAGCACCTTTTCCTCAGATTCTCATGAAAATGAAAACAAGCAGGTGGTGTACTCATGCATCACTTCTTCAAAATTATTTGTGGACATTACATGTACAGGCCTATGATCTTTATTTAGATGTAAGACATTTCCAACATCCTCTAATCACTAACTACCTTTAGCATTCAACATCTGGAAAACAGACGAATATATGCCAGATTGAAACTCATGTCCTCCTTTGCATAGGATTGCAAGAAATTGCTTGTTTAAGTTTTAGTGGGATCAACAAAAAAGCATTCTTTTTTTTACAATTTTTTTATTTTATTTCACATCTTTATATCACAAATATACAATTTCATTTTCTCAATAATAATACAATACTCTTATACATATTTTCTGTTATTATTTTTATATTTTTTATTTTTTATACCAAGACTGTTTTTTTGCCATCCCTTACTCCCCTTTTTTTTATTTCTCACAACCCTTCTCCCTCTTCTCTTCCCTCTACTCTTACTTTCCTTTCCTTCCCTTCCGTCCTTCTCTACATCCCTTTCTCTCTCCTACTGCTCTCCTCTTCCCTCCTCTTCCTTCTCTCCTATCCTCTTTTCCCCTCCTTAGCCTCCTCTCCTCTCCCTTTCTTCTTTCCTCCTCATCCTCCCCTTTCTCTTTCTCTTTCTATTGTTGTGTTCTTTTATTCTAATAGATCTCGGGATGGCCTTCCAGCAGTCTTGATTCATTATTTATTTAAAGCCTCTTTTCTATTTCTTTCACATTTTTCACTTATTAATATATTCTAATTTTAATGTATATTTGTCTAGTATACTTTTTCTATATTTCCCTTCCCCTCCCCTCCTCCATTTCAAGTGCGTCATCTGGGTTTCTCTTTCATTCTTATTTCCCCTCTATTCATTCATATATTTTTTCCAACCATTCATAAAATCTTCCCCATGTCTTGTAATACAACGATTCCTCTTTATCTTTTAGCCTAAGTGTTAATCTGTTCATTTCTGCGCAGTCTAAATTTTTTTTTATTATCTGTCCTTCTTCAGGTATATTCGCTGCTTTCCAATTTTGTGCAAATACTATTCTCGCTGCCGTTACTATATGTACTATCAAATAAGTATCTTCTTTATTATATTTTTCTGGTAGGATACCCAATAGGAATAATTCTGGACTTAATTCTTTCTTACATTTTAACATTTTTTCTAACCACATTTGTATTTTAGTATAAAAATTTTTTTCTTTTTT
>QLTV01000240.1:1824897-1837432 GCA_003457575.1 Thermophis baileyi
GAGTAGCTTAATAGTAGTGCAGACTTAGTAAATAGTTTGACAGTGTTGAGGGAATTATTTATTTAGCAGAGTGATGGCGTTCAGGGGAAAACTCTTCTTGTGTCTAGTTGTTCTGGTGTTCAGTTCTCTATAGTGTCGTTTTGAGGGTAGGAGTTGAAACAGTTTGTGTCCAGGATGTGAGGGGTCTGTAAATATTTTCACAGCCCTCTTTTTGACTCGTGCAGTATACAGGTCCTCAATGGAAGGCAGGTTGGTAGCAATTGTTTTTTCTGCAGTTCTAATTATCCTCTGAAGTCTGTGTCTGTCTTGTTGGGTTGCAGAACCAAACCAGACAGTTATAGAGGTGCAGATGACATTTTTTTATATATAACTTTTTTATAAAGATTTTATAACTTAAAAATTCAGAAGATGAAGTACTTTTTAATTATTAAACATTTTTATTTAATTTTAATTGTATCTCAATTGTTTCATACAAAGAGTAATGGTATTACAGATCCCCATTTTTTCCCCCAGAACTATATATATTGTGAGATAATAGCATGAGAAGCTGTACTGATCTGATGAAATTTGGCTTTTTCTCTCCTTTGAATATCACTTGTGCAAGGCAATATAAAACCTTACATTTGCATTATATTAAGTATACTGGAAATATAGTTACAGTAGAAGTACCTGAGAGACATGGAGAATAGCTTTGGCACATTTCATCCTGGGCACTTCTTATATCCCCTTATTTCAATCTTACTTTTCCCAAAGTTAAGAATAAAGTATGTAGGTCCCTTTTAAAAGCTTTTTATTTGATATTTGATGTTTATCTCAAGTTGGCTGTTCCAGCAAGTGGTTTCCCTTCAGGTGTATGCTTGTGTGCTTGTGTGCCTTGCTTTCATTTCTCTATTTCTTCACTGGGAAAGTACTAGTAGGATTTAGTCATCCTAACCCTGTGCTGTAGCATGGAAGACATTGTCATCTACTTTGACCAAAGAGAGCAATCCAACTTTGGACCTAAAGGTTTTCTGCATATAACATATCTCCTGATTCCCCTTATCTACTGCAAAAAAATTATCTTAAATTTTACATTGCAACTAAAGTTATCAAAGCCTGATAAATTTAGGGTTTCATATGTCCGTGGAATTGCTGAAGAGGTGTGCTTTCTTGTTCACTTCAGTTGAGGGCACAGCTATGTGTTCACAAAGGATGTGAGAATATCCTTTTCTGGAGGGAAAAACAGTCACAGGATCCATAAATACAGTGCATTCTAGACCAAATCTTGGATTAAATATGTTAGTTCCTAATATATTCATGTGTGTAAGAGAAACCAAGCCAGTGGTATAATATATAGAGAAAATAGACTGATTTTCATGATTCTAGCTTCATTTTACATCAGAACTTTGTCTATTATAGCTTAACATTTTCATCCGCGTCCATTGTTTCTAGTAGTTAATTCCAGATGAGTTTCATTAACAAAGCAAATAAGTTTGATTAATTGTTGGACAGTGCTGAAGGTTTTTTTTTTTTTTGTCTGTTGACCAAATTGTCCCAGTCTAAGCAGTGAAAAACTAACAAGGCATAATAAAAACAGAAGAATAGTTAAACATTTTTTTTCCAGAAAAAAATTCCTTTCTTTCATTTACATGAAAGTTCAACTGAACTAGCGGGTTACACCCACATCAGGAAAAGAATTCGGTTTTAAACATTCAGGGACAAAATTATTTATTAAATGTTTGCCAATATAGAAAACCTGTAAGAATTATTAGTATACAATTTTTTGGGGGGTGAGGGGAAGAAGTAAGTATGCTTTATGATTGACTTTTATGGTGACCAGCAACTGGAAACACTTCATAAATCTACTACTTTCCAAACAAAGGATGCCATTAGCGAAGAGGTAATTTCTGCACGGATTATATGTGATGGAGCTGTCTGTCGCTGCAGATAAATTATCGCTAATAAAAATTTTGTTTCTACTGTTTCTCTGCTCAGACCAATGAGAGTCCTTCCAAAACTGACACTTGGCACCATCCCACATCAATCTTGCAAAGGTTGCATTCATCTTGGCAGTCCAGCTAAATTAGAGAAAAGCATGTGTGTTATTTTAAACAATGGCAGCTTGCCATCTCCCCATAAAAAGGATGAGATTTCCATTAGCATCTGACATCAGTTTGGACCCAGAAACAGCAGATTTCACAGCAGTTCAGTAAACAGTTTAAATTTGTTCCCTACAGATGATGTGAAACCTTGCTTCTTCTCTGCTCTTAAATGTATAATAATGATAATGAATTAGAAGGTTTTCTGCTTTTCAGATGCTGTAGATATCTGAAGGCTTGGGGCCTATTGCAGCTTATGTTATTTCAAACTTGAAATAATTCTGACTTTATTCTCCTGCATTTGCTAAATATTTATCTCAATTGGTTTTTTTTCTGATTAGAGGCAGAAAAAAAGTAAAGACAGTTTAAGATTAGCTATAATTTCCTTTATGTCACTGTGTTGTGACATAAACATACACATTAGAAAGAAGGAGGCTTGTATATTTTCTTAAGAGGAATTGTGGGTACTCTGTTCCCCTACTAAATTTCACAGAGATACTATCCAACTCTCTCCGTTTAGTCCAAGAGTATTATTGGTGGAACGTTGCATTAATTTTAATACAGATAGCAATGCTTCCTACCAGCTGCAATCAGAAAACATAAACTGCACCATGTATAATCACAGAAATGATGGTTGAGGATAAAGAAAGGACAACTAGTTTTAAAATATTTCTTTTTCAGAGATGTTGCTTACTATTAGATAAATTGTAAATGCTGAAAAATGTTTCTACCTCCCTAAGTCCAGATATAGTACCGGGCATTTATGAATCTGATAGCACCGGGACTTAGGATATGTTTCTAATAATTTTTTCATTTACAGATATTCAAATAGACCAGGGGTGAAATTCAGCAGGTTCTAACAGGTTCTGGAGAACCGGTAGCGGAAAGTTTGAGTAGTTCGGAGAACTGGCAAATACTACCTCTGGCTGGCCCCAGCGTGGGGTGGGAATGGAGATTTTGCAATATCCTTCCCCCAGGAGTGGGGTGGGAATGGAGATTTTGCAGTATCCTTCCCCCAGGAGTGGGGTGGGAATGGAGATTTTGCAGTATCCTTCCCCTGCCATGCCCACCAAGCCACGCCCACAGAACCGGTAGGGAAAAATTTTGAATTTCACCCCTGAAATAGACCTTGCTAAAAGTAAACACACACACACACACAGCACCCAACACATCTGTCAAACCCACTTCAGGTTCCCCAAGTGAGCAACAGCTGTCCTTCAACATCTGAACAGCAGTTTTTACTACAACTGAAGATAATATTCTGAGCTTTATTCAACATATCCTGCTCATTTCAAATGCTAAAAACTACTTCAATTCTTACAGATATAACAGTGATTTCTAAGCAGACATTAATGCTCTTTTTTCTAGTCTCTGGCTACCCATAATCCACTACCTAAATCACAGCAAATGATTCATACACATTCCATTTATGAGCCTCTAGGTAATATCCACACTATATAAGGTTTGAGGTATTGATTTCCCCAAACGTATTTGTGGATAACAAGCCATTCAAAAACACTTTGTATGTATAAAAATAACACTAGGAATAATTTCCAGAGATACCTAATCTCTGTTCATCTAGAGCTGTGTTTCTCAGCCTCAGCATCTTTAAGATGGGCCAACATCAATTCCTCATGCTGGCTGAGGAATTCTGGGAATTGAAGTCCACCCATCTTAAAGCTGCTGAAGTTGAGAAAGAGTAAGAATGACAAAGAGCTCAGGGGCACCTTAAATTTTGGTAGTTTATTACGGAGCAAATTTCCATGTAATAAAATAAGCCAGTTGGTGGTACCAGCTTCAATCCACTGACTAGATTATGCAGTGCTGGCAGATAAAGCTGAGCAAATTGACTGGAGGAAGGTTATGGCTTTCTGTTTGGTTGTGTCCTGTTAACAGGACCCTTTTGTTCCTTTTCTTTAAATAATATAGAACACTTGATATTTGTTCTGTAAAGGTGAATTACAGAAGATAAAACTGTGGCTGAAATCTAAACATCAGGGTTCTTCCTTGACCTTTGGAAGCACAAAGTCTGATTTGGAAGCCAGATTTTTTTTTTGCTGGTTGAGTGGTTTGCTGAGAAAAGATCACTGTCTTCCCACTGCCAGTGACAGCAGGCAATCAGCAGCTTCAGCTGGGATCACTAAGGGGGCAGGAGGGGGAAGCTTTCCCAGTCCAGCAACCATGCTTGACTGAACTCGCCTAGCGTCTGCCCTGCTGTCAGCAAGCAAGGTTGCTGAAAGAAGCCACAGTGGTTGGTGGATAAATGTGTAAGGTTGGTACATGGATCGTGACTTGTGTGCGAGCATGCGACTCCTATTTCTGCTTTTGATGCAGCTCTGGAGGTAAAACATTGCCCATCCCTGGCTTAAGGATCTCACTGGAAGAAAATCAAGTGTTCTATATTAAAAAGAGATTGGACAGCCATTTTGTCTGAAATGGACTAGAACAGGGGTGTCAAACTAGCAGCCCATGGCTGGATGCGTCATATGCAGGCCACGTCCACCCCAGCTCCGCAAAGGGGAAAAATGTTGTAAAACGTCACATGACGGCAACGTGACGCGGCGAGTTTGACACCCGTGGACTAGAAGATCTCCAAGGTCCCTTCCGACTCTGTTATTCAGATTAGTCTGAAATAAGTGCTTTCATGAAGAAGGACTGTTGGAGCAGGCAGGCACTCTCAGCAACATTGAAGTTTCAGGCAATAGCCGTTCGTGAAGCCAAAAGAAATAACAGCAAGAAATGCACATTTCCCTTTCCCTCCGTTCCACTAACCCCCATTTTTGAGGTCTTTGCTCTCCAAATGACTTTACTCTTGAACTAACTTATTGTTTGAAAAACTTTTGTGAAAAACTGAAATCTCCTTTGCAAGCTCATATTAGGATTTTCTTTTGAGTTTCTTTATGAATACTGAGAAGATTAAAAATGTACTGGGGATATTTTCTTGAAGGCAGTCCAAGTACCAGATATTCAAAGTACATGAATGGATTACCTATTCCTTGTTTGTTCTAATTTCCTTTCTTTTCTCTCTTGCTCTCTAACTCCCTGAGGCTTTTTCACTTATTACATGAATCATAATTCATATAATTATGATTATACGAATAAACCAGAGTTTTGAATTGTAATGTATCAGTGATTTCTCTTGTGGGGAGTGAAGGAATCACTGCTATTGAATTACTGATGACTGAACCGATTTTAAATCTAGAAAATGAAGGTGTAAATTCAGAGGTGGGATACAGCAGGTTCTGACCAGTTCTGGAGAACCGGTAGTGGAAATTTTGAATAGTTCAGAGAACCAGTAAATACCACCTCTGACTGGCCCCGCCCCCATCTATTCTCTGCCTCCCGAGTCCCAGCTGATGGGGAGGAAGTGGGGATTTTGCAGTAACCTTCCCCTGGAGTGGGGAGGGAATTCAGATTTTACAGTATCCTTCCCCTGGAGTGGGGTGGGTGGAGATTTTACAATATCCTTCCCCTGCCACGCCCACCAAGTCACACCACACCCACCAAGCACGCCACGCCCACAGAACCGGTAGTAAAAAAAATTGAATCCCACCACTGCGTAAATTGAAAGGATTTTCATATACATCACTCTTATTAGATTTACAGCAACAGCTAGATGGCCTTTGTATTTCCTCTGTATTATTATGTGTTTGGACATAAATGAGAAAAAAATGGATACTTGTATGATCTCTTTATGGATGAGTCAAAAATATGCCTAATTCATTTGGCCACTTGATCTCTCATTGTGGCAGTGTTGCAGCTACAGGTCTGCAGCCAAATTCAATTGATCTGGGGTGGTTCCTCTGCTTTTTTCAGAAACACCAGGAACATGAATTGCTTAGTTATTTCTTTATAATTAAGAAAATTATCTATGATAAAGCCTGGTGGCATAAGTGGTTAGAATACAGTCTTATAGGCTAACTCTATCCACAGCCAGGAGTTCGATCCTGACGGACACAAGGTTGATTCAGCCTTCCATCCTTCCAAGGTTGTACATTGTAAACCTCGCAGAGAGTGCTGTAAAGCACTATGGAGCGGTATATAAGTGCTATAAGTGCTAAGTGCTATTACTATAAATTGAAAGATAATTTATTTGGAAATTATAAATACAAAATCATGTCTTGCCTTTTTTCAAATTATTCTTTATACTTTGTTTTGATGCCCTTGGCAACTGCCTGGACTAGACCCTGTAGTTTTCTTGGCAAGGATTTTCAGAAATGGTTAGCCATTGCTTTCATCCTAGGGCTGAGACAGAGTGACTGGCCCAAGGACAGCCAATATAGTACTACAGCTCACAGTTTCCTGGCTTCTAGCCCGATGTCTTAACTACTACACCAAACTGGGTTTCTTTATACTTTAAGACTTTCAGAAATAATTTGTCAGAACTGATCACAGATGAATATTACTGAGAATCAACTGAATATTTATAAAATAAACTTAAGATTATAGTATAAGCAATAGTTTCCCAAAAATATACTGACAATAATGCTATTCCCAATTAATTTGCATTTTTAATGTAACAAAATGTTTGCTTATTTGATAATTACCGTATTTTTCAGAGTATAAGACGCACCTTTTTCCCCCCTAAAAGAGGCTGAAAATTTGGGTGCGTCTTATACTATGAATGTAGCTTTTTCGAAGCTTTTTTTTCAGCCCCAACGAGGCGCTAACGTTCTTCCCGGGTCTTCCCGGCTTGCAGACTATTTTCATTGCTACTCGCTCCGAAGATTTTTCCAGCCCTAAGTCTTTGCAGGCTTTTTTTCATTGCTAACTCCCTCCGAAGAAGTTTTCAGCCCTAACGAGGTGCTAACGATCTTCCCGGTTCTTACCAGCTTGCAGGCTTTTTTTCATTGCTAACTCGCTCCAAAGAAGGTTTTTTTCTAGCCCTAACCAGGGGATAAAATGATGTGCTGAAGCTGACCAGACTAAGGACACTAGCCAGATGAATACCTGGTAGGCAGATTTTTTTTCCTATTTTCCTCCCCAAAAACTAAGGTGCGTCTTATACTCCGGTGCGTCTTATACTCCGAAAAATCCAGCATTTCAACAGACATTGCCTGAAGAAGAGGCATTATTTTGACACTTTTGTTGGTGTTTTTCTGGCAGGATTTCAAAAGGACCACTGAAGTCTATCAAGAAAGCACTATTTTTTTTACAAAAATAAATTTGACAATACAGGTAGCCTTTGACTTACAGTTCATTTAGTGACAGTTCAAAGCTACGAAGGCACTGAAAAAAATTACTTATGACTGTTTTTCAGAGATACGACCTTTTCAGCATCCCACGATCATGTGATCAAAATTAAGATGCTTGCAACTGGTTCTTAGTTATGACCATTGCAGTGTCCCAGAGTCACGTAATCACATTTTGTGACCTTCTTACAAGCAAAGTCAATGGGGTATCCAGATTCACTTAACAAGCAGGTTAGTAACTTATCAACTGCAGTGGTTCACTTAACAATTGTGGCAAAAAAGGTCGTAAAATGGTCACTTAACCAATGTCTCACTTAACAACAGAAATTTTGGGCTGAATTGTGGTCGTACGTCGAGGACTGCCTGTATAGAAATACTTCTGTTTTCCTGGCCTAAAGAATCCAACAAACCTATAGGTATTAGCAAATGAGTTCAGTAAATTGTACTGAGTGAGAGAAACACATTCACAATATAACCGGTATTATTTTATATAGTTGTGGAGATGCAAACATTCTGATCTGAAACAATAGAAGCTGTCAGTTCATTTACAAGGATAGTGTTATGGGTCTTGGCACACACTTATTGTCAATAGTGCCAAGATACTTAACTATGTGACTAAAAGCAGAAAAAAATATCCAATTAGATTTTTTCGGAATACAGGGGCTATAATAAGATTTAAAAACAACAACAACCCTTTGCTTTCACTTTCATTAGGAAATCTCAGGAATAGAGTTCCAACCATAGGAATCCCTGAATGAAAAGCTCTAATTTGTTTTCAGGATTCATTTTCAGTTCTTTAACCTTATGCATTTGTCTCATTCCAGCAATAACTTGGACACTTCAGTGATGGATGGGAATTATGAAAGCAGGGATCCTCCTTCATTATGGCATCAGTGAATAATGAGAGATAACATTAAATCATAGTGAGAATTCATGCATGCTGTAAAGGACTCTGTCAGGCCTGTGAACATCACTGATTCTACTTAGATGCAACTCACATACGTGTCTAGGATGCTGCAATTCTGCTGGCGACTTAAGCTGGGTTCAAATTTTGTACTAAGTCATAGCTTCTTTCAACCAGAGTTTCTGGGCAATGACTTGGTTCTCACATCAAGGTAAACTGTATGTCATGGTTTGTCTTAATATAATTTGCCAGCTCAATTTGTGAGTCTATGTGCAAATGAGCCATATAAATCCATGCAAGTACAAATCAGTGGACAGAGACACCTTTCTATGGGAACATCCCTTTCCCACCTTGCTATTGAACTGTAGTGTGTGTGTGTGTGTGTTAAGTGTGTGATGGACATTGGACCTGGGCAGTGACGATACTGGTCATCTATTGACATCTATGGTGAAAGAAATATAAAATTCTACTAAAGAGCCCTTTTCTTAACTTTTCAGCTTTAATCCAGCTCCTTGACCACCTACTCAGTTTGTTTTATGACAATGTAAGTGTAAAATACTTTTCAGTGGGTTTGGGTGAAAAATTAATGCCTCAGCAGAATACAAAATATGACTGACTCTGGGAAAGGAGGGATGGAATTTGTGGGTGGGATAGCAAAAAGGAGAATGCTGGAGATTTCTCAACAAAGTTGCAGATAAACATTTCAGCTAAGCCATAAAACAAGACATGGGATAATGTGCAAATTGCATACTATACGCGTAGCTTTTTGCCTCATAAAAGCAAAAGCTATAATTTCATTTTCTAGCATTTATATGAATACCCCAAGGCTAACAGGGCAGCTTCTTTTACTTCATGCCTGCAAACTTTTCTCAAGAGGTTTTTTTTTTTTTTAACTGACTATGGAATGAAATATTAATTGGGTTCAAAATGTAATGTAATCTTTGCCGGTTTGTGTGGCCTCTCTGAGACTGTACCAAATTTGAGCTCTTTTCATCATACCTGGCCTTTTGAAGCCCTGAAACAGCTCTATTTGTGGTGCTTTTCTTCACCAAATTCAACAGGAACTCCTCCACCCACCCCATCAGCTTAATAGGAACACTAACTCTAAACAGGCCATGGTTCTCTAGAAGGGGTGAGTTGAATTCAGGCCGTGGCCACTGTTTAGTGCAAGGTGGAGTGAACACTTTTCAGTGGAATCTGGATGCAGCCCATTGACAAACCCCATGTCAGCAGTGAAGAATCAGGATCAGAGGTGGTATTCAGCAGGTTCTGACCAGTTCTGGAGAACTGATAGTGGAAATTTTGAGTAGTTCGGAGAACCGGTAAATACCACCTCTGACTGGCCCCACCCCCATTTATTCTCTGCCTCCCGAGTCCCAGCTGATTGGGAGGAAATGGGATTTTGCAGTAACCTTCCCCTGGAATGGGGAGGGAATGGAGATTTTGCAGTATCCTTCCCCTGCCATGCCCACCAAGCAACACCCACAGAACCGGTAGTAAATTTTTTTGAATCCCACCACTGATCAGGATCACACTAAAGTTCCACTTAGAATGTAGTCAACTAAAGTTCAGTACTAAATTGGCACTAAATAAGGGTCAACGGAATTCAAGGAGGGCTGGGCTTAGAACATTTATGGACATGTAATGATTCTAGGCTGAGTCCTCTCTTGATTCCACCTCTAGGCTCTGCCTGTTCATCTCTGACATGCTAGGCAGTCCTGGAAATAAAAATTCACATGCAAAATATTCTGAACACCATGCAGGCCAAACCAATATTTTGTTCTCCATTGGTTTCATCATTCCTGTATTCCTTGAACTGCTTAAGATTAATTAGTCAGTAATTAATTCCTGAGTAATTTTAAAGAGGAAAGACAATCTGGGTAAAACAACTCCAGCAAAATAATAAGCTTTTTCAGAAAGTAGAATAAGATTTGCATGTTGCCACTGAATAGTAAATTCTAATTTGGACATTTGAAGATCAATGCTTCCCATAACTGTTTATCGAAGGAAGGGGATCTGGTGAAATACTTCCAATGTTAGTCAGATTTCATGACTATTAGATTATTCATTATATTTATACTCCATTTTTTTGCTTTCCTGAATTAAAACAAAATACAAACACAATATAAATACACATAATATGAAAATAAAATAAATATAATTGGACTCAATTAACCATTAAAAGCTTGGTGAAAGATTCTGAGCAGGGAAGCTGTTGATCCATTCCAAAATTCCAAATTCCCCCCCCCCCAAATAATTTCAGGGATAAGTGCTCTATTTGTTGAAACCTGAGCTGACATGAGTCCAGATAATCAGTTTCTTGTAGTCATAGATGGATCTGTGGCACCATTAACTTCCCAATAATAGCAATAGCAATAGCACTTAGACTTATATACCGCTTCACAGTGCTTTACAGTTCTCTCTAAGCGGTTTACAGAGTCAGCATATTGCCCCCAACAATCTGGCTCCTCATTTTACCAACCTCAGAAGGATGGAAGGTTGAGTCAACCTTGAGCCGGTGAGAATTGAACTGCTGAACTGCTGGCAGCTGGCAGTCAGCAGAAGTAGCCTGCAGTACAGCATTCTAACCACTGCACCACCGTGGGCTCTTGATAATAATTACAAAGATCTTCTGTTCCACAAAGGGTATTTTTAGTTATAACATTTATAACTGTAATATATAAACTAAAGGTCTTAAAGGTCTTAAAAATGTAAGTATAATGTTAAAGTAAAACTGCATATAACTATAGTTATAATTGTTACTACTATAACATTATAACCTTAAGGGCTCATTCCCAATGCATGAATGATTAATAGCGGTAGCAATAGCAGTTAGACTTATTTCCCACTTCACAGTGCTTTACAGCCCTCTCTAAGCGGTTCACAGAGTCAGCATATTGCCCCCAACAATCTGGGTCCTCATTTTACCCACCTCAGAAGGATGGAAGGCTGAGTCAACCTTGAGCCGGTGAGATTTGAACCGCCGAACTGCAGCTAGCAGTCAGCTGAAGTAGCCTGCAGTGCTGCACTCTAACCACGGCGCCACCTCGGTCATTAAGGCAATTCATAGACTGTGGTTATGAATAACAGAACCTCAATAATAAAGTTTGTATTGTCATATGATTCTAACTGCCATCTATTAATCAATAACCCTTTCAGAACAAAATGTTTATCATATGAAAAGATAAAAGGCTGCTATGTCAAGAGAATATTGTACCCTATTGTTCTTCCACATTTATGACAATTAGGAAGTAGAAATTAATCACAGTTTTTTAACATTCCTGTGGAGCAATTGAATATGGCTGCTGCAGAAACATTTTAAGATTTTCTGTTTATGGAATTAATTGCAAGGGTATCTTTTCTTATTTTTGAAATGGTATTAATACTAGCCACTTTTAATTCCTAGAAGAAGAGGGACATAAATACTATCAAATGACAAACAGCATCAGTATTTACATTCATTCAAAGTAAGGAATCCCATCTGACAGGGAAACTCTAGTTAAGGTGTAGTGGGCTGTATGCTATTTTCCACAGCTACTGGTCCATGTGGGTCCTAAGGTGGCAATCCAACAGATGCTAGAACCTCTAAGTCCCTACGATGGGGATGGGCTGTGATAGTTGTCTGAGGGCTGAGAAATAATGCCCTCTTCTAATCCTAACAGAAATGTATAACACTGCCATTTGATAAATGAATAAATGAATATATATCATTTTCTACTACACGATTTCTACTATGTTACAGAGCCCCAGACTACGACATCGAACATGCGAATAAGTTAACTTCACTCCTAACGTGGGCAGCCTCCGGCCCATACCCTCTCATCCTTCTTGGTGACCTAAATCTACCTCTTATCAAATGGTCCCTCAACGAATGTACAACAGAACCTATACATTCAACCCTGTACAATGCTGTAACTAATCTGGGACTGGATCAACTAGTATCCAACAACACCAGACTCAAAAACTGCCTTGATCTCATCTTCTGTAACAGTTCAAACTTAATTAATGGATTACAAATAAAAGAACCCTTATCCAACAGTGATCACAGCATGATTGACATCAAACTCAATATACACACTTACAGAAAACACCTAATCTGAGCTAGATCAACTAGTATCCAACAACTCCAGACTCAAAAACTGCCTTGATCTCATCTTCTGTAACAGTTCAAACTTAATTAATGGATTACAAATAAAAGAACCCTTTTCCAACAGTGATCACAGCATGATTGATTTCAATCTCAATATACACCCTTACAAAAATCATAATGACAGGATCCCCAGTTATAACTTTAAAAAAGCCAACTATGATCTCATAAACACTGACCTCTCATCTCTTGATTGGCAAACCCTATTCACTGG
>QLTV01000240.1:1841994-1885804 GCA_003457575.1 Thermophis baileyi
TTCTTCTTCTTCTTCTTCTTCTTCTTCTTCTTCTTCTTCTTCTTCTTCTCCTCCTCCTCCTCCTCCTCCTCCTCCTCCTCCTCCTCCTCCTCCTCCTCCTCCTCCTCCTCCTCACATCTTTCTTGTCAGTAGAAGATTTTACAAAAGATTAATCCTCATCAGAAAAGCAGTTATATACAAGAGAATATATGGATAGAACTTATCCTGTTGCCATAGGACTTATCTTCTTTTCTTCCAGAGGAATTCAGCTGAATATATTTGTAACCACTTATTATTTGGGGAGCAGGCTTCAATTCTGGATAATCACCTCCATCTTTAATTCTTTACCATTTGTGTTTAAATGGATAGAAAGATTGCACAGAACTATTCTACATGTTAGGAAGAGAAATCACTTTTTTAGATGTTAATAGACATCTAAAAATGGGCTCCCTAATAGCCTGACCAATGGTTTGAGAAGATCAATTCATTTATGAGGAAAAGATAAGAAAAGTCTTCTTCCAGTATTAAAAACTCCTTTCTTGGATTGAATTTGAGACATTCCAAACTAAATGTAATCGGGATCATTTACAATCCCTTTTGCAAATTGATACAGTCGTAAGAGAATTCATGTTTCTCTTATTTCTAGACGAGCTTCAATTCGGATAGATGCAAACAATTTTGGCTATAGATGTGGAATGAGATCAAATATATTGTGGTCTAGAAAATTGTAATTCTGTTTGGTTTGGGGTGCAGGTTTCTCTGGAACCTTAAACAGATCAAATTTGGAATAAAAAAACTAACTTGGAAAGCTTGCATGTAATCCATGAAGCTGCCTTTCCTAGGAACATAGGAACTAGCCTACATTTGAGCAAGTTAAGAGGATTGGTCTAATTAATATTTGCTACTGTTAGATGTGGGCGCGAAAGAAGGAGGCAGATGCAGGAAACAGTTCAGCACTTTTATTCTCCTAGCTTGTTGCAATGTGAACTGCCGGCAGGCTGCCGGAGCGCTCTATTTCAAGAGCTCTGGCAGTCTAGCCGACCACTGACAGCGGTTTATATTTCCCGCCATCAGATCAACCAATCAGGGAGGCATATGCAAATTCCGGCTACGTACCTCCGTACGTAACACCCCTCCCCTCCTAGATTGAGAATTGTCCAATCGGGTGTTAATAAATGTCACATAGTCATGCAGGTAGGCGGGGCGTTTAATAGTCCTATTGGGCCTGCGTGATTCAGTCGTTCTTGGGACTTTGTTCGGTGCGGACATGCCTGTTGCTTGTCCGGGATCTATCGATGGAAGCAACTGGAACCCTCCGTTGGGCGTGGTAGCCTCTGGCCTGGTGGCTCTGCTCTCCGGCCCTGGTCGACTTCGCTGGACCCCAGCGTCTCTCAGTAGGTGTTCGTGATCTTCCTCCAGGTTTGAGAGCAAGGCATCTGGTGTATTTGTAGTCAGGGCTGGATTCCTCGCGTCGTCTTCTTGATCGCTGGTTGTCTATGCTCATCGGGGCAGAGACCTGAGTCTTTCTGGTGGTTGCCCTTGGCCTGTTTGGATCGGTTCTTCATCAGTTTGCCATAGTCTGGATCCTCCCAGCCTTTGGCGGAGTTGGTCGATGTGTCTCCTCCACACTCGACCGTCTTCCAGCTTGACCTGGTATGATTTCAGTCCGGTGACAGCCATTACTTTAGCTTTCACTCATTTGGGCTCGCCCATGTAATTATGGGTGAATACCAAGTCCCCTATAGTGAGTGCCCTGAGTGGCCTGTTGGAGTCCAAAAGTGTCTCTGGGTTATAGTTGGGGTTCAGCCTGTCCAGTTGGGACCTCAGCTTTCTCCCCATTAGTAGCTCGGCTGGGCTTCGGTTGGTCGTGGCACTTGGTGTGATGTGTTGGGCTAGTAGGAACTAATCTATTCTTTCTTGCCAGTTCTCCGGACCAATTCTGGTGAGAGTTTCTTTGGTCATTCTCACCATTCTTTCCACCTGGCCATTGCTCGCTGGACTGAACGGTGAGACGAGGGCATGCCTTATGCCCAGGCCAGCCAGGAAAGACTTCATCTGTTTTGCGGTGAGTTGGGGTCCATTGTCCGAGACGAAGACATTGGGTAGGCCGTGTGTCACAAAAATCCTTCGTAGTGCCCTTATGGTTGCTTCCGTGGTCACCATGGACATGCTTACGACTTCCAACCATTTGGAATACGCGTCCACGACGATCAGGAATGACTGCCTCACCATAGGTCCCACGAAATCGATGTGCAGTCAGGACCATGGGCCCTTGGGTCTTTCCCACTCCAAGGTTGGTGTCCGGGGAGGAGCTGGTCACGTTTCTTGGCACGGCATGCAGGTCGCCACCCACTCAGTGATGTCCTGGTCTAGATTGGGCCACTAGATGTAACTCCTGGCCAGTGCCTTCATGCGGACTATGCCTGGGTGCCCCAAATGGAGTGTCTCTAGTACTTGTCTCCTCAAGCTTTGGGGCACAACAACCCTCTCTCCCCACAGTAAACAGCCCTTTAGTTCTAATAGTTCCAGCTGTTTGTTTTGGAACCCTTTGTATTCTTCCCCCGTCCGTTCCTGTGGCCACCCCCTTAACACCTAGTTGATTACTTGGGATAATACCTTGTCCTTTTTGGTATGTTCCGCTATTTCACGTGAGGTGACTGGGCTGGACTTGTCAATGTCTATTAGTAGGATGTGGGCCACAGGTGCGGGGTCTTCCACGTATTCAGGTGTGGGGCATCTGCTGAGTGCGTCTGCATGGCTGATGCTTTTTCCCAGCCGGTGAACTAGTGTTTAATCATATGCTGTCAAGAAGATGGACCATCTTGTCATTCTGTAGTTTGGTGTCTGTTGGTTCCCCGCAAGGAGCCCCAGTAATGGCTTATGGTCCATGACAAGCTCGAATTTCCATCCATATAAATACTCATGCAAGCGTTTAATACCTGCTACTGCTGCCAGGGCTTCCTTGTCTATCTGGCCATAGTTCCGTTCGGCTGGTGATAATGTCTTTGAATAAAATGCAATTGGTGCTTCTGCTCTGCTTGGCAATCGGTGACTTAGGACTGCTCCGACTCCAAAGGGGGATGCGTCGCATGTGAGTACTAAGGGAAGGGTCTCATTATACTGAATGAGAACGCTATTGGACAAGAGTAGATCTTTAATGGCGGTGAATGCTTTTTCTTCTCTCTGTCCCCATGTCCAGGCGGTCGCCTTCCCCAGTAGTCTGTGTAATGGTTCAGCGACGGTCACCTTCTGTTTTAAAAAAACACTGTAGAAGTTTAGCAATCCCAAGAAAGCTTGCAGTTCTGTTTTATTTGTTGGGGTTGGGGCGGCTTTTATTGCTTTTACCTTGCTGTCTGTGGGGCCGATGCCTGACCCATCAATGAGGAACCCCAGGAATTCAACTTCTTTTATGCCAATTTTACATTTTTCTTTCTTTACTTTGAGACCTCTTTTTTGGAACCGCCCCAGGGTTTCTTTTAATTGGCCCATTAGTTGTTCTTTGGAGTCTCCTGAGATGAGGACGTCATCAAAATAAGGGACTACCCCCAGAAGACCCTGGAGGAGGTGTTCCATCATGCTCTGGAATAGCCCCGGGGCAACACTTACTCCAAATTGCAGGCGTTTACATTTGAATGCCTCCCTATGAGTAACAATGGTTTGGGCTTCTGTGGTGGCTTCGTCCACCAGCAATTGTTGGTATGCCTGGGCTAAGTCCAATTTAGCAAATATCTGTCCATTTCCCAATGAATGCAGCAGATGTTACACCACTGGCACTGGGTATGTGCTTTGTTGCAGTGCCTTATTGATGGTGCATTTGTAGTCTGCGCAGACATGAATGGACCCATCTGGCTTCATTGGGGTGACTATGGGTGTCTCCCACATGGCGTGATCAACTGGCTCTAAGATTCCCTGGGTAATAAGCTTATCTAATTGCTCGTCTACCTTGGGCTGAAGAGCAAGAGGAACCCTCCGAGGCTTTAGCCGGATGGGGGTGACGTTGGGGTCTAGGTTGAATGATATGGGTTTGCCCGTATATTTACCTAGGCTCCCGTCGAACACATCCTGGAAATTGGCCAGCAGTTGGTCCAATTCATCTTCCTTGACTTGGTTCAGGCCGGTGATGCCTATTCCCAGTGGTTTGAGCCATTCGATGCCCAGCAGTATCGGACGGTCCCCTGCGACGATGGTCAAGGGTAGCTTGCCGGAAAAGTCTTTAAAGCATAGATGAACTTTTGCCTGGCCCAAAACTTGGATGGAGTTTCCCTGAAAATTGTTGAGTCGAATCTGTTGCGGCTTGAGTTGGTCTTTTGAAGCTGACGGCTGGATTCATTGCAGGGTATCCCAGGACATAATGGTGAACACGGATCCGGTGTCTAGCTCCATTTTGCATGGTGTTCCCTCGATGGGAACCGTGATATGGAACTTGTCACCTTCGCCAGCATCCAAGTGACCCACAGTTGTGTGATAAATCCCACGGCTGTCTGGAAAATGGTCATCTCTGCGCTTGGGTCTTGGGCCCCCTGGTATGTTCTGCCCTTGTCTTCCCGATCCCATGGGTGATTTGGATTGGTACGGGGCAGATTGATAGGGGGCGGGTTGTGTGGCTCTGCAGGCCTCAGCAATGTGGCCTTTTTTCTGGCACCGGCGGCAGATGGCATCTTTAAAACGACAAGCCACTCTGGCATGGCCCCCTAGGCAACCCGAACAGCAGGCTTGCCTGAATTCATAGTCCCTGGGGCTTACCCTTTTCTCAGGGTGAATGCGGTGTATGGCTTCCTCTTCCTCCGATTCATCCTCGTATTCTAGGACCTCGGTCATCCAATCGGGCTCCCGGTGGGTACGATGGATCCCGCTTGTCCTTTTGAGATCAGCTGCAGAGTTGTCTGAGGACTCTGCTGCTCTTGCTTCTTCCACTGCATCCTTGAAAGTGACCCCTCGCCGGACTAGTAGCTTTTTTTGTAAGGTCAGGTCCTTCATCCCTAAAATGATCCAGTCCTGCATAATTTATAAACTCGAACTTGGTTGCGATTTCTCTTAATTTAGCTACAAAATCATTAATGGTTTCCCCATCTCTTTGGCGGCGATGGTAAAACTCGTTGCAGCTTACCATCAGGGTGACAGTCGGGGCATAGTGTTCTTTCAGGGTGGTCTGCAGGGTCGTCCATGAGATGGATTCGATGTCTGCTGGTGCTACAAGGGTCTGTGCCATCTTGTAGATCTTGGTTCCACAGTATGTGAGGAACAGGGCTCACTTCCGATTGTCTGGTAAGTCCTAGAAATTGTTGGCTTCCAGGAACATGTGGAATCGGCTCATGTAGGTGTACCATTCTTCCGTCTTTGGGTCGAAGATTGCTGGTGCTGGAGAGGTTTGGGTAGCCATCCTCACATTGGCCGGAGCAGGGTGGACCTTGCTTCAAAAAAATGGCCGCGGATGCCACAAGGTGCCTTTGTTCTCCTTGTCCTCCTTCAAGATCCCACCTTCATCGCCAGTGTTAGATGTGGGCGCAAAAGAAGGAGGCAGACGCAGGAAACAGTTCAGCACTTTTATTCTCCTAGCTTGTTGCAATGTGAACTGCCGGCAGGCTGCCGGAGCACTCTATTTAAAGAGCTCCGGCAGTCTAGCCGACCACTGATAGATTTCCCGCCGTCAGATCAACCAATCAGGGAGGCATATGCAAATTCCGGCTATGTACCTCTGTACCTAACAGCTACCTTGTCTGGGAATGTTTCACTTTGCCAGAAAATAGTAATGTCTGAACCTGAAGCGGCTCTACTATTAAGGGAAAGTTCTTTACTCAATGACAGCAAATGATTGCCTCTTGATGTCCAAATATATAATTCACACAAAAGGGAAGGTGCAGTTATTGTTCCATGTGTCCCTAACAAATTATTTGTATTTGTAGATCAGCTACCCCAAAGCAACTTATTTCAGCCACAAGCCTTAAATAAATAAATAAATCCTACTCTCAAGAGAGGTTATGGATGTAATGAGAAAAAGTCTGGCATATCCATGGTGGAAAAAATGCATTTAGGAAAATGGTCCTGCAATGCACAATGTTTGGAAATGTGAGTCCAACTGATCTGGTAGGTTTTTAAAAGTCTGAGCTTAGACTTTTATTATTTAAAAGGTTTTATAAATATGTTCTAAATAGACCATAGAATTAGTCTAGCAATTTTAGGGGTTGGAAATTACTCAGCCATTTGGTTCTTATTTTATGAAATGAACAAGCATTTGAACACTCATTTGATATGCTTGTTGATGCATCACGAAAAGGAGATATGCTTTGAATTCTCCTTAAAAACCCCATGTAAACATACAGCTTATGGATAATTGCAACAAAATACCATCTCCTTAGAAAGTGCTTTCACATGCAATTTCCTCTTTGACTACTGCATGTAAACATAGTTATTGAATTTGGGGAAACTTGTGGGCTTTAAGTGGTGCAACTGGGATCAATATCTTAACAAATGCAAATTATATTTTACAGCGTCCTTGCTCTGGAGCAAAATACCTGCCTCATAAAAGGAACAGAAAAAAATAACAGGTACATTTCATCAAGCTGAAGAAATTAATCTGGATAATGATTCAATTCCCCAGTTTGGTTATTCCATCCTTCTGACGCTTTCGGTCTGGGCATTACTTGGGGGGGGGGGGGGCTGAACAATCTGCTGCCGTCCAGTTGTTTTTGAATGTAATTCTTATAAACCCCCATTTGTTGGGTCCATGCTCTGAGAATGTAGGAGCTGTATGCTAAAACTTTTGGCAGTTTTACCCCTGTACCCCTTTCAATGAGCAGAAATATTTGATTTGGTATTAAGACATTAGGAAATTGTCTTATAGCCAACCAAACTGTTGATTTATCAAGTTTAATATTACTTGTGCTGATTGGCACCAGCATATCAGAATTTCATTTTGACGTCTGTCACCTCTGCCTGGAATTGCTGGAGTTTGAATTTGCTTTTTTGGGCATACAAAGCATGTGTTATATTATAGAGCTATGGTCCCCCCCCCCAATTCCTTTTCTCATTAACAGGGCATAGATTTTAGTCACTGGGAAATGCAGCTGTGTACCACTGACTTGGACCAAAATCAGATTCACACTGATCACATACTTTCCCCAGGGAGAGGGAGAAGGAGTGTTAGACACAGAGAGAGAGAGAGTAGACATGAAGGCAGTGATTTGTAGCAGCTGATCACTTGATAGCAAGAGGATGTTTACCTTTTCCTCAGTTATATCTCTGCTAAAAATAATCATCAGTTGTTGAGTTACCCTATAATGAAAAAATAATTTGTGTATGGACAAGCTAATATGTGTATACTCAAATACATACAGATGGACTAAAATACCTTGGACATATCACAGAGATTGTATTGGGAGTATCTTTCACAGAAGGGAGGGAGGGAGGGAGGGAGGGAGGGAGGGAGGAAGGAAGGAAGGAAGGAAGGAAGGAAGGAAGGAAGCGTGCTTAAAGCCAAGTTATACAGGTAGTCCTTGACTTATTACCATAACTGAGCCTGGAATTACATTTGTAAATTGTGCTCTTTAAGCTGGTCACCATGTGGCCAGACCTAACTATGACAAATTTGTGGTTGATGTTATGTGAACTGGGTGGGTCGCTAAGGTAATACCATTGTCATACTGCAAGAGTGAAAAAGAGGGCTGTGAAAATATTTACAGACCCCTCACATCCTGGACACAAACTGTTTCAACTCCTACCCTCAAAACGACGCTATAGAGCACTGTACACCAGAACAACTAGACTCAAGAACAGTTTTTTCCCAAACGCCATCACTCTGCTAAACAAATACTTCCCTCAACAATGTCCAACTATTTACTAAGTCTGCACTACTATTAATCTTCTCATTGTTCCCATCACCCATCTCCTCCCACAAATGACTGTAACTTTGTTGCTTGTATCCTTACAATTTATATTGACTGGTTCCTACTATGATTTGATTGCTTATTTGTACCCGGACTATCATTAAGTGTTGTACCTTATGATTCTTGACAAACTTATCTTTTCTTTTATGTACACTGGGAGCATATGCACCAAGACAAATTCCTTGTGTGTCCAATCACACTTTGAATGCAGCAGTTGCCCATAACAGATGCATGGTGGAGATTCTACTGGTAAACCATCCTGAAAGAAAGATGATATTGCTATTGCCATTACATATGAGGACATTATTTCTCTCCTTCCCTCTGCAAGTCATTAGAGTTGGGCAGCATACAAATATAATAAATATTAGCAGACAGATAACAAATTCTATCATTTTATTACATTTTTAAGGAGAGCTGTATATTATTTTTGTCATTGTGACAATTACTTTGTAAAGGAAATCTAATAATATTACCAATATGGAGGAGACTAAAAATACTACTGAAATAAATTCAGCATTACTAGAACAATGTAATAAGACTCCAAATTTAGTCTTCCAAATTTGTATATACAGAACTGTCCATTTTTGTGTAAATATGACAAATTCCATTTTACTTTACTTTTCTTCTTTCACAGAGACTGTGTGGCATTTTGGCTTTCTTATGTTCAATATTTCTTGGAATATCTTCAAGGAATCCCCAAGTTATTACCTCAAGCCTATTCTTAACACTCAAGGGACAAGGTCCTTTTTTCCAAACATATGACACATTTTGAAATAGTCAGATTTACTTCTTTTTTTTTATTTGCCCTTCCCCCTGCCCTCTTCAAGTGACTTTTGTGGGAAAACAAAACTCACTGATGTATAGTAGTAGGATATACCTGATTTAATTTTACTTTTTCAAGATGACTAGGTTCCATGTGGTCTTCAAAGGCAGTTCCATGGAGAGCACATTGCAATTTTTCCAGTTCTGTAATAAAAACATTAAACACCCATACCTTTAAGCATAGAGAATTTAGAGGAATCTTTTTGCAACAAGATGGGTGGCAAACAGGTTTAATAAGAGTAAGTTGGATATAGGACTTTTTTTATTTTGCATTTTTACCAAAAGAATAATTTCTAGTTCTATTTGCAAAAAAGATAATATGGTCACCTTATATATACAACATTTCATCATTTCCCAATTGGATATATATATATATATATATATATATATCACATTCACCCTTAAAAGTTTATGTTTAATTTACATAAATAAAGGGAGACTAGTATAAATCTATTTCAAGCTATTTAGCTCTCATCAGCTAGCCACACCCTTATGGGATTAGAACCCGGGCCCCTTGCCTAAGGGACAAGGATATATATTATGTTTTTTTTTTTGTTAAATCACCTGGTATACCTAAATATGGGAGGAAGCATACTGCTTCCTTTTTGCCTTTCGGCCCCTCCAGGGTCCATCCAGACAGTTAATTACAAACGACAGTCCGTTTCTATATGTTATATTTTTACATATATAAAGGGAGACTAGTATAGATCTATTTCAAGCTATTTAGCTCTCATCAGCTAGCCACACCCTTATGGGATTAGAACCCGGGCCCCTTGCCTTGTTAGACAGTTAATTACAAACGACAGTCCGTTTCTAGAAGTCCGTTTCTTTAGAAACGGACTGTTGTTTGTAATTAACTGTCTGGATGGCCCCTGGAGGGGCCGAAAGGCAAAAAGGAAGCAGTATGCTTTCTCCCATATTTGGGTATACCAGGTGATTTAACAGAGAAAAAAACATATATATATCCTTGTCCCTGGAACATGCAGATAGGGAGAAGAATCCTGTGGCTCAGAGGTTTAACCACTTGCCTTTTAGGCAAGGGGCCCGGGTTCTAATCCCATAAGGGTGTGGCTAGCTGATGAGAGCTAAATAGCTTGAAATAGATCTATGCTAGTCTCCCTTTATTTATGTAAAAATATATAACACACACACACACACACACACACACACATATACACACACACACACACACACACACACACACACACACACACACATACATATTTGGCATCTATTCTTACAGCATCCTTTTTTAATAGGTCAAAAAACCTGTATCACACAGAAGGCAATGTTCTACTGCAGGACAAGACTTTCCATAAAAACCCAACACAGAATTGTTGAACTTTTTTTGTTTTGTTTTGTTTATCTTGGGAGAACCTCTCTCCCTTTCCTTTTTAGGTGACATTTAATTGCAACAATAATATTTGTCGTGTCACAGTCTGATAATGAGTTCTCTCATTTCTTTCAGGTAATTGCATATTAGTGGAAACAAACAAACAAACAAAAAGATGTAATGTCGTCGTCCCCCGCCACAAGGTCATTCAGGGCATAAAATGAAAGGAAATAGGTATTTTAGGTAACTGTGGGCATGGTTTTTATTTTCACTAATTTTCAGATTACTCTCAATGAGGTCTCCTCAGAGTCCAAACGTCTTGATGTGAAAAAGATACATGCTCTAAATCATTAGAGATCATTCACTAACATGTGCCACCTTTTAGGGCAATTAAACCTGACCTTGGGGTTACCTAGCTGAACACTCTCTGACCTGGGGCACTTCCTCTGAATATGAATAAAGCTGTAATACAAATACAGTCAGGAAAAACAGCGTCCCAGCTCCTGGCACAGAGATTAGATGGTTAAATGGAACTGAAAGGTTGAAGTAAGGCTCATATGGCCCTGGAATACGTAGGTTATTGATTAAGAACATTCTCAGTTGGGATTAACCTGGATTGTTGTTTTTTTTTAAAGATGACATCTGGAGTCTACCCTTTCAAACCCCCCTCGATATGCAACCCTGTTAACCCTAGGCTCAAAATAAAAGGGAGAATAGAACCTGGACCAAATTTCACCATCACTTTTATGCTAGAAAAGTTTATATTCATATTTTTGTCAGTTTCTGATATATATCAAGCTAAGCCCCTATATTTCCATCACAATTTCTCTCTAGGCAGACCCACGTATTCCTCTTCAGTTACAAAGTTATTTCTTTGTACTCACAAGTTTTAGGTAGTTGTTCCTGAGGTTTAAATGGATAGCACCTGTGCACCAGATTTATAGCCTTTTGATCTCCATGTATTTATTAGACAATTTGCTCCCATGCGTCCTGTGGATGAAAAAAACTCCTCAGACACTCAGGCTCAGGAAACCTTTGCAACTTGCTGTCGTGGTTTCAGCTTCTTGATCTGGCAGCATAAATAAAAGTTCACTATTAAAAAAAAAAGATAATGGAGGCTAGAAAAAGGAAGCCAGGAACCTGCAATTATATAACTAAATATAAAATAATAATTACCAGTATTTGTTAAAATAATGGAACAACTTTCCCTATCTGATATTGTCCAGATGTGTTGGAGTTGCAGCTATCAGAAGCCAGCTAGCATGGGGAATGATTATGATGGCTGGGTATTTTGGGAGTTGTAGTCAACAACATCTGGAAGCCCGCATAACATTAGAAAACCATTATATGCTGGTTGCAACAAACAGCAACATTTACCTGCAAGATGAATGGTTCATTTATGTTTTCCAGCTATGGTTAATACTTAACAGTCCAGAGAAAGGCCCCAATAAGCTTATTTCACTCTTCATGCAAGCTTTAAAGGAAGGGGAAGTAAGAACACATGGAATTCTTTAGCATGGCAGTGTGTCTTATCTTAATAGATGCTGCCCAGAAATCTTATCCCCTCAGGGACCTTCTTGGGAAAGCCTGGGTCCCACCTGTTCCCTAAAAATGGTGTTCTGGGAAAACATTCATGGATTACTAATAGCGGGCAATTTGCAACTGCTTTTTTCTTGGGACATATGAGAAACAACCATCTAGCTGTATTTGTCTGGAAATAAAAGGCTCCCCAGATCCAAAATGCAACAGAGGTCCAACAAACTGACAGATGGATTTTGTTTAGTAGGACAATTGCTGCATGCATGAGATACTCAGTAATCTAGTAACAGAAAAAATTACAGCCTGATTCAGAACAATTTCTTGCATAGTGACATAATTCTATGTGGCCCACTACAATTTATCCATACAGTATATGTATGTTCTGTTACTCACAATTGGCACAGATTTTGGAATATATTTTAATTGTACATTGTTTGTATATATGGTGTGTTGTATTTTGTATTTAATAAATTGCATTCCTGTTAATTTTTTTACTCATAAAACATTGAAAATAACTGACAGCAGAAATGATTTTGAAGGATCTAAATTTTGTGAACACAATATTTATAAATAAATAACATGAAGGAACATGCCATTTATTGAACAACGTTTTAATTACATATAGAATAAGTATACATAGAATGAGGTGTACGAAAAGGCGATACAATATCACCTATCCTTTTCTCAGCCTGCCTTGAAGAAGTATTTCACAAACTAGACCGGGTAAAAGATGGAATAAAAATCAATGGCGCCTATTTAAACCACTTAAGATTTGTAGATGATGTTTGTTCTCTTCTCACAAGACCCAGAAGAGCTGCAAAGACACATACAAGAGCTGCACAAAGCAGGATAACTATTTGGCTTAAAAATAAACCTGATAAAGAGCCAGGTTATATTTAATAAATTCACCAAATAAAGAAAAAAAATTATATTTGGAGAAGAACTAGATGTAGTAAACCACTACATATACCTTGGTCAATGGATCTCAATGGAAGGTGACACAAAAAATGGAAATTGGTGTGCTAAATGAGGTTGGCAGGCATTTGGCAAGTTGTGTAATTTTCAAGAACAACCTCCCTCTATGCCTGAAGAGAAAAGTTTTCGATCAGTGTGTGCTACCAGCAAAACATGGACAGTAACCTCACAATCTATACAAAAGCTACGAGTGGTGTAAAGAGCCATGAAAAGATACATGCTCAACATCACAAGACAAGATAGAAAGACCTGCACATGGATTAAAGAACAAACAATAATATATAATGCCATCAAAGTAAAAGAATGGAAATGGAAATGGGCTGGTCACATGCTGAAGAACTGATGGCAGCTGGATTAATGCAGTCATAGAATGGATCCCACTTGATAAAAAGCATCCACAAAAGAGACCTAAAACAAGATGAATGACAACATCAGCAAGTATTGTGGTTCCAACTGGCAAAGGAAAGCTCAAGACCATAATGGTTGGAAACATGCGGAAGAGGCCTTCACTCTGCAGTGGATAGACAATGGCTAGAATGATGAATTGGGAGTATTATCACACAATATTTTAAACCCTAAGTCATACGGCTCTTTTAACCCGAGATGATTTGCATTGGCTGTTTTAAGATGAGAATGTTTTCTTTGCTTTCCTAATATATTTGGCTACACTTCTAAAGATTTTGGAGCAGAAAGAAACATAAGGAAGTGTGTAGGCAATAGGCATGGAGTAAGAGGCCTAGGAATCACTTTAGAGGTGAAGCTGACTATCCAGTTCCAGGCCTGATCCAATGCATTTGGAGACAGAAACTGAAAGGTTCAGCTGAGCTCTGTGCAAACTGTGGCTTCTTATGTCCACTGTTCTGTGGCTTCAGCCTTGCAAGGAGATTGTCCTTCGATTGAATTTATTCATTTTTTCATGATTGGAACAGATTAATACCAATTCCCTTTCTTTCCTGCCTCCCCTCTGTCCCTACGACACTGCATTATCTTTATTGCAGAGATATATTTGTAGTCAAGGTGGCTTAATCTGTTCATTGCTAAATGTGCCTCTCTGTAGCCTGACACCTCTCTAGTCCAAGGACCCAGGAAAGCGAACATTAGAACATTGTGATCATTTTATCAGACCTAGACCTCAGGGAGGAGCTATCCAATCACCAAGCCCTGTCTAGGTCTTCCATATTCTTGACTGCATCTTGCACCAACAATTTGTGTGTGGGAAAAATAAAAAATGTCAACTGCTCCTCTGAGGATCATGCCCTCTTTGCAAGGTGCCTCAATCAGAGGAGCCAGGGCTTTTGACCTTTGAACTCACTGAGCATAATTAATTGGGACCAGTTTAGAGAAAATCATTGCCTTCAGCAAGAACCTGCTATCAGCATTCAGTTCTGCACATCAAACTTCAGTGTTAGAATAATCACTGACATGCCAGGCAATGAAAGAAACCTGTTGTTAAGAGGCTGAGTCACATGGTTCCCAATAGAGATATATTCTGATTCCATACATCTTGGAGAGAGAGAGAGAGAGAGAGAGAGAGAGAGAGAGAGAGAGAGAGAGAGAGAGAGAGAGAGAGTCAGCATGTCCACCATCTTAAATTTTTCAACAAAGGGTTGACTGAAATCTCCAGAATGGCATTCAGGAAAAGTTGTAAGGATAACAATGTTACTAACTAAAAGTAACAGCCTGTCATATGTGAATCTGTGAATGATCCCTAAGAGATGGGAAGATGGTACATACAGGTGGTCCTAGACTTATGACTGTTTAATGTTCAGACTAGTGGCCATGGACAAAAGTGCTTACGAACTGTACTCACATTCATGATCCTTGCACCACTTCCCTCGGTTGTGTCATTGCAATTTGAGTGCTTGGCAACCAGGTTTGCATTTACAATCAGTTGCAGTGTCCTGCAATCATGTGATTGTGATTTGTGACATTTTTTGCCAGTTTCTTGCAAAAAACGGCAAAAAACATTCATTGGTTGGATTTCCTTAACAACCACGTGACTTAATGAATGACCACAGTCATTAATCAGGGAGTGTGGTGGCTCGCATGGTTAGGATGCTGGGTTGGAGATTAGCAAGCCCGCGTTCGAGACCTCAGTGCTGCTGTGTGGAGGGGTGAGCTCCCATCATTTGCTTTAGCTCTTTGACGAGAACATGAAAAAAGTCCTCACAGGTATCTCCCCAGGCAACATGTCACTGGTTAATCCTTTCAACCCAGAAGCCCCTTAACTGGTGACAGTTCGACACGAACTGGACAGGGCTATAGTGATTAATTTTACTACCATGTAAAAACAGTAATAAAATCAGGTCCAGTAATGTGATCACTCAAATTATGACTGCCCTGATTTATGATGGACATTCTGGTCCCAACTGTAGTCATACATCAAGGACTATTCATATGCCATCCAGATGCAGCATGGCCTGTTTTTCAAGGACCCATCATTCTTTGTCTTAGAGACAGCATCATCTCTAGGTACACCCAATAGAAGACTTCCTGCAAGGGACTGCCTGTGGGATAATGTCAGTGTCATGCAGCACTTTCCACACTGGTCTTCTTCCATCATTCCATCTATTGTCATTCCCTAATTCTCAGAACTGAGGAGAAGGCCATGAAATCCACTCTGAATCTTTCTCTAAATCTAGTGTTTTAACATATGCAGGTATTAAAATTACTGAAAAAAGGAGAATCAAATTCTTCCCAAGAGTTTCTCTTTTTATGTACCACATCTCTCTGTACACAAATGCTACAACATCCTGTTTTTGTGTATTTACTCTAAATACAACTTTCTCTTCTTTAGTTAAAATAAAAGTAACAAGTTCAAGATTTTGTGTTCATTCATACATTTATATTTATATTTCACAAGAGCCAGTAAGGTATAATGATTAAGGTGCTTGATTAGGAGTGATGGGACCCAGCTAGGTAGCTTTGGGTTGGTACCTCACTTTCTGAGCCCTAGACTGGGAAGTTAAAAACCTATTTGTACTGAACTAATATGGCAAATAAAGGTCCACATCATTCAATGAAAAGGACTTCGTACTGGATTGACTTAGGGTGATTTAAGATTGATTAACAACAACATTATTTTTCACAGTGATGGGTGGCATTTAAATTTGATAAATAAATAAATAAATAAATAAATAAATACATTATTATTGTTTGTGGGAGATACATAAGAAATAGTTATGAGGAACACCTTCTTGTTTTCATTTAATCATCTTTTATCATGACCTTCAGCGCGATTGTGCTTATAGTGACTCTTCATCACCCTATTTAAGTTCCTATAAAGTAGTAGAGATTGACTTAATTCAATTCAGTTTATTGCAGTCATGCACCAGTGCATATTAAGTGACTAGAGATGAACTTCATTATTGGTCCATGATCTGAAGATGAAGTTTATATACTGTACAGTCTTAGTTCAGCACTGTCTTAGTCTCACAACAGTTTTGGTGTAGAAAAACAATTTAGTTTTCATGCTTTTATCAAAAGCTACCTTAAATTTCCTCTTTATTGTTATGGAAGTGTGAAATTGGAGAAAATGCATTATTTAAAAAAAAAATGGGGGGGGGGAATATTTGCATAAAGTAGCATGTTTCTTAAATATTGAAGATCTTACAGAGTAGGGAAGTCCATGTCTAGGTAATGTGTATGTGTAAAGTTGTGCCAATTCCTATCAGACATATACTTAAATTGTAAATCCTCTTCTGATAGAGATTAAATAGAACAGGGATCAGTAGAACAGAAAATACACACTGGGATTTATTATAAATCACCAGTGATTTCTGAATCCTTTAAAAAAAGAATAATGCCACAATTTAAAGTAGCTATGGGAAAATTCTAAATGGAATTTTGCAAAAGCAGAATAGATTGATGGCTTGGTTTTGGCAGTGAAAAAAAGCAGATTGAGGTAGATTCAGCCATATTCTGATTAATTGTAAGGGTACATCTATTCTTTTTTATAAACCAGTGTTATGCATTTAGGTTTAGTTTCTGATCTTCCCAAACAGAAGACTCTCTTTTGCAAAGAAAAAACCCATATGCTTACAGAGTATTTTAATAAGTGGATAGCATCCAATGAAGTAAAATCTAGGAAAACTGTATTCATTCAGAATGAAAGTAGATTCAATAGATACAGTCATGTTTAAATAGGAATGTATATTGAACAAATGTTTTGGAACACCACAAACACTTTAAAAATCATTATTCCCCCCACCTTAATTTTCAGAGTTAGAATCACTGGATCTTGGAGACCAGCCCCACTGAAGTCATTTTATCATTTTTTTTAATTTTTATTTTTTATTTATTTGTTTGTCGAACATGTACAAGATAGCAGGTATAGGTATAAACATAAACATAATCAAAGTGAATACAGATAGATGAGGACAATAGGACAGTAGGACAGGGACGGTAGGCACGCTGGTGCGCTTATGCACGCCCCTTACAGACCTCTTAGGAATGGGGTGAGGTCGACAGTAGACAGTCTAAGGTTAAAGTTTTTTGGGTTTGGGGAAGAAACCACAGAGTCAGGTAGTGAATTCCAGGCATTGATCACTCTGTTGCTGAAGTCATATTTTCTGCAGTCGAGTTTGGAGCGGTTTACATTAGGTTTGTATCTATTGTGTGCTCGTGTATTGTTGTGGTTGAAGCTGAAGTAGTCATTGACAGGTAGGACATTGTGGCAGATAATTTTATGAACTACATTTAGATCGGTTCTAAGGCGACGTAGTTCTAAGTTGTCTAAGCCCAAAATTTCAAGTCTTGTGGAATAAGGTATTCTCTTGCGAGTGGAGGAGTGGAGGACTCTTCTCGCTTTCCAGGTGAGTTCAGAAACAATTATAGAAGAATAACAACCAAACATTTCTTCATAAGCACCATCATTATATAACATTTTAAATAGAGCATACTGAAAGCATTATTTAATCTATTGTTAGTCTAAATGAAATTCCCTTTCAGAATTAGGCATAGCACAAGAAATAACAGATACTTAAATAGTTGCAGAAAGACTGGTAATAACTCAGAAGATACTCAGCATCAAGTGGTTAAAAGTTCAGAAGAATCTTTACTACAGTATTGTGTCCTATTGTTATTAATGGTTAAAAATTGTTTCACCAGCCTGCAAATTAAGATATTCCTTATTGTTGGAAACCTATACAATACTATGAATTAAACTTTTCCAGTTGAGGCTATAATTTAGAAATGATTTAAGCCCTTTGTTCCAAGTTTGAAACAAAGGATAGTTTATCTTCTTTAGTGAGTGAAATATCATTGAGAAAGACAGGTTAAAAAAGGGAATAATTTACTGTTCCTTTTATGAACAGCATACTGTGATTCTATCCATCTTTCAGTCCGGGGTTCAACAACTTCCTGTTAGTGACTTATTAGCAGGTATTTTAAAGTGACTTGCTCAATGTTATCGCACTGTGAAGCAGAGCTGTGCGTGTTGTAACCGATCTGATTTACTGAAGTGCCATATTGTGGCTGCAGTGGTGAGAGAAATAATCTTTGCTTTGCAGGCAACAAACTGAAAGAGTTGTTAGTTCAGAATCAATGGTGAAAAAAGATATTGTGCAAGTGAAATGTTAAGTTTTCACCCACTGTTTTGTCTGGCAGGACTGATGTTTTGTCTAAAGCACTGAAAGTCTTTTAAAAGCAGAATATTATATATATATATATATCAATTTGTAACATACTCATTAGGCAGTTGACAGATTTGTTCTGTTTTACCATTTATAAACAGCCAGTTTTTCATAATGTTACAGCTTAGCTGCAGAAATGGTAGGTGAGAACCTCAGCAATCATACTCGACTTAGAGGTGGCCAAATTTACTCACGTACAAAGTTAATAATTTACTTAGAATTCACTGTGTGAGTTGTAGTATTACTTTGCTTATGTTGGGTTTATCTGGGTACTGGGCCCATAACTTGTTAGAAAATTTTATTATATTATATAGAAATGGTAGCAGAGGATGGTTACATAGCCATACAGATCAAAATAAAGTGTATAGTGTAGTCCCCATGAACCTTGCTGCTTAACGGATTCAACTGTCACAGGAAACTCTCCTCAGAACATAAAGGAACCATAGATTATAACCATAGATGCAAACTAAACACTGCCATCTACTGGCGGATTAATTCTGTAGTTGTAGCAATACAAAATACATTCTAACATGTATTCCAACAGCTTATCTGTCTGTTGTGGTCTCCTGATTTTCCATTAGCCATTACAAGGGCTGCTTGTAGTGAGAAATGTTGACTCTGCTGGCTTTATAAGATGTGCACCTTGCCTTTCTTTCAATGAATTCAAGCCAATATGTAAATTCTCCTTTTCTCAACAACAGCACAAGTGTCTTGTGGGGGGGGGGAACTGTCAAAAAGTCTAAGATGGGACCCATGCTCTTGTAACTGAAGCCTCACCCATTTTTACCATGTGTTGTGCACATGATTGCATAGTTGTCTTAATGATGCAAATCTCTGCAGAATCCAATCTGGGTCAGTCACCGGGACCAGAGGTTTAGTGGTGACTGACCCAGATTGGATCTTAAAACATTATCCTAGGACACATATATTTGCCTTCATTCATGCAAATCTCTATTCTTTGGAATTCAGTGTAGTCTGGCAGCTGAACTGTTTTGAAGCTTTGATCAACTTTCAGGCAGTTCTATCAGAGACTTTTCTTGGTCATCAACCTAAGGTCCCGCAGGTAGAGAAGAAATGGAAGCTTGAAAAAGGTTTGGTATTTCAGAAAGACAATGATCTGAAACATACTTCCAAATGAATCATGCAATACTTGCAGAAAAGAAAGTGAAAAAAATTTAAATGACTCTCACAGTCCCCAAAATAGAATAATATTGGAAATTTGTAGAGACATCTCAAACACCAAATGCATGCAGGGAGATCTAAGAATATTTCTGAATCAAAAGATTTATGTAGAAAAGAGTGAGACAAAATATTCCAAAATCAAAAATAGAATGACTCTTAACTGGCTACAGATAATATTTGGAAGCTGTTATTTCTGATTAAAAAAAGGTGTTATAAAGTAGTAAAGTAGTGTGTAAAAAGGTGTTCAAAGTTTTGCAGCTACTGTATATATTCTATATCAATATTCTATATCAATATTCTATATATCAGTAATATATATATTATTCTATATATATATTCAATATTATATACTGTATATATATATATATATATATATATATAGATATTTTTAGTATTGTTCTTGCAACTGTATATGTGTGTGTGTGTGTGTGTGTGTGTGTGTGTGTGTGTGTGTGTGTGTGTGTGTGTAAGCGACTGCCTGCATGGCCCCTGGAGTGGGGCCGAAAGGCGAAAGGAAGCAGTCTGCTCCCTCCCATATTTGGGTATATATATATACAGAGACATACAGACAGACAGACAGACAGACAGACAGACAGACAGACAGACCGGCTGACCGACCAACCAAGGGAACTTCAGTGTTTCTTTGTAACTGTAATAATAATTTTCTCTTCTGTCAGAGACTAGAAAAACTATGTAGCCCAAACAAATCAAAGTCTGACCTCTCCAAGATCCCTTCCAGGTCTTACTTTCTATGATCCTGTGACTTATTAGTAGTTTCCATGCAGTGATCAAGTCACAGCTCACTAGATCATGAAGGAAGTTTACCTGTATTTACTTCAATTATTTTTTTGATTTCATATGTTTATTTGGATCAACATGAACAGTATTATATGACTGTTGGATGACATGGTACAACCAAATTTCCTTCAGAGCCTTTGAAAGATTTATTTTGGACTTGCCAGAACAAGTCCAATGACCACATTCAGATTTGAGAAAAAAAACTTTGTTTCTGGAAAGTTTATAGTTAAGGCACTGATTACGTCATTCACTGGGTTACTTTGAGTTTATTATTTATTTATTTATTTATTTATTTTTTTGTAGAATGTTAACTATTTTCAGTCTAATCTTCCTTATAGGTTGGTTGTAGTAATAAAAGAAAAGTGAATTGGGAGGAGGGGAGCAAAAGAGGGTTTTTAATCTTTAAATACTGCTCATATATTTGAATTTCAATGATGTTGCAAGTTGCCAAAAGGCTTATAATAGTTTCTTCTATTTCTTCTAAAAAAAAAAAATTCTATAGTCATGCTGATTTAGGTTGTAACCACTATTTGGTGAGGCACTATAAATATATTATTATATTTGAATTAAAATCATATTTATATAATGGATGTGTTACTGAACTTTAAGGATCTTGGCAGAAAAACAGATTTATTTCAGGAACTGAGGAAAAATCTACTGAACGCTGGTGTCAAAATGTACCTAGGTATTATTCAATGGTGAATGATTGGAAATGTGTATGACAATGTATGGGTTGGGTTTTTTTTTACATTCATGCAATATCTGAAATATTTAGATGTTTGAAAATATGGAGAAATTGAGAAATTGTTGACATTCTTTGTGGTTCTCTTAATATTCTCAAAATTTAGGGTTTTGGACCCCCTTATTAGAAATATTCAGACTCTTTAAATAACTAAAAACTAGAAACTCACCATGAATACTTTATGTGGAGCCAAACAGATTCTCTAAAAGTTACTTCACCTACCAGATAACCTACTGGGACATAAACATTATTAGTTTACCAGGGATCATGGGAGTAAGTCTCAGAATCAGAAAAGACACTGGCTGCCTGTTACACTTTAGCAATCCTTCTAATGGATGGAGAGCTTGTAGTTCTTCTCCAAGACAGGATGCTTGGCTATGACTGTTTACAATTACATTCCACCAAAGTGATTCTGAATGTATCAGTGCACTGCTTGTACCTCCTAGTTAATGGAATACAGGCAAGCATATGTTCGTTTCCCAAGCAATCTCTAAATAGAAATCCTAGCTTGTATAGAACAATATGTTGGGAATGAAAGTAGCTTTTGCTGTGCTTGTGGCATACTGACCACAATGTGCTCTGAATGGCCCAGTACTGTCCTTTAGCAAGAAATACTGCTTGAGGCACAGATGTGGCTAAAGCTGGTAGTCTGCTATAATACACCATTTTCACTTTCCTAAAAAGTGTTACATGAAAGTCTCTTATTGGCCAAAATGATGATGGGTGGCAGAAATCAATATTTATGGGCCCAAGTGATAATGATGACATATTGCAGACTGTGAATTGGAATGAAGAGTAAATGATAACTCACATGAATTAACTAATGAAAGAAAAGAAACACAAATATATTGTGCATCTGTGAAACAAAGAGAGAAGGTCAAGAGATAATAAATTTGGATGAATATGGTCTACTTTGTGGAATTGATAAATGAAGGTATGTAAATAGAAATATAGATTTATTAATAGCAATAGCAATAGCACTTAGACTTATATACTGCTTCACAGTGCTTTATAGCCCTCTCTAAGCGGTTTACAGAGTCAGCATATTGTCCCCAACAATTTGGGTCCTCATTTTACCCACCTCGGAAAGATGGAAGGCTGAGTCAATCTTGAGCCTGGTAAGGTTTGAACTGCCAAATTGCAGGCAGCCAGTAGTCAGAAGAAATAGCCTGCAGTATTGCACTCTAACCACTGCGACACTGTGGCTCATGAATGAAAGGACCAACATTGGATGGAAAGTTGTAACTCTTGTAAGAATGTTTTAAAATGGCAAGGTTGCAGGAATAGGCATAATGCTATCAGCAGAACAGATTATTTGGTTTGATGTTCCAATTAGTCACAGATCTGTGTAATGGGTAGTTTATCCCTTACACCAAAACAACAACAACAACAACAACAATAATCCCACGAGTCCGATCAAGAATATAAAGAAGCCTCAGAATGTCTAAGGAAGCCTCTGGCTCTGTGTATAGCCTGGAAATGATAGAGGTGGGGAAGCCTCTGGTTAGAAGTGTCCCATCTTCATACGAAAAAGAGAGAAAGGAAAGAAGGAAGGAGATGATGGGAAGAGTTTGCCTTGTGGTAATTGAAGTTTGGTGCTGGACAACCATTTTGTGAGAAAGTCCATAACAGGCTTTTACATTCCAAGTGGAATTTAATGTCTACCACCTCAGACACATTGAGGACTGTGGTTTAGAGAGGATGGTTATCAATGTAGAACAGCTTACTATGGCAAGTGGGACTGGAATTGCCATCACTAAGTAACATAGTTATAAAGGATGTGTGTATCGCTTATCAATTGCAATTCTAGCACTGCTGGTTGTTGTCATGAAACACTTTCTGATTCACAAGAATATAAGAAGGGGAGAACATACGGTATAATCAGAGATTTTTTTTATAGCCAATATCAAAAAAGTAGCTTTAGCATTGCTCTGGAGTTGATTTTGTGGTCTGTCTACCTAGTGGGATTGACAGCAACCTAGGTTAGGCAAAGAAGAATTAATAATATGACTCCTTTAAAAATATCCAGCACGGCATCTCTCCTCTCTTTGCTCTAGGTATATTGATGCAAAGGGTACAGTGTATTGATACAAAGGGTACAGAAAGATATAGGGGTCCCCTTGTACGTACCCAGACTTCCACTGAAGACGTCCTCGAACTCACGGATCAGGTCCTCGGTGGCATCGTTGCTGACAGCATTGATGCCTGTCACCCCCATGCCCAGGGCCTTGAACCATTCCAGGCCAAGCAGGCTTGGAAGAGAGCCGCTGACCACTGTGAGTGTGAGTGGCCCGTTGAAGTTCTTAAACGTGACACAGAAGGTGCCACAGCCTACAACAGGGATGCGGTTCCCCTGGTAGTCAGCTAGCCGCAGGTCTTGGCGCCGTAGTTGTCATTTCTGGATGCCCAGGATAGCTCGTTGTAGTGTGGCCCAGGGCATGATGGTTAGAGATGACCCGGTGTCGATTTCCATGCTGCATGGTGACCCCTCGATGAGGACGGTGACACGCAGCTTCTTGCTTCGTGGTGTACTTGATTGTCAGATGGTTGTTTGACAGGTTTCGGTTGAGTCAGCCCTGTCAGTTCTCTGCTGAGACTGCCATGCGTTGCATTGGGGCAGCTTGGTGTAGCCCGGCTTGTAGGGTGCCCTTCGTGTCGGCTGTGGCGATGGAAGTTTGGCGCGGCAGACCCATGCCAGGTGGCCCCATCGGCCACATCTTTGGCAGATGGCCTCTTGGTATCTGCAGTCAATGCACTGATGGTTCCCTCCACAGCTGGCACAAGACGGGAATTGGTTGTCGGGTACGTTTGCCCCTTCTTGTTTTTTGAAATGAAGGCAGCAAACTTCCTCTTCACTGTCAGGCGAGAGATCTCATGCGGAGCTCTCGCCATGAATGGTGACAGCTCTGTGCGCGCTTTTCGGGCTGCTCTGCTGCTGGAGGGTCTCGCTCGACCTGGTTGATGCTTCTGATGCCCTAGCCTCATCTAGGGCGACCTGGAGCATGAGGGTCATTTTGGACAGTAACCTCCGTTGGAGGTTTATGTCACGCACCCTGCAAATTACTCGGTCGAGCAGCAGTTCGTCCAAGTCCCGGAAATCACAATGGGCAGCAGCTTTCCGAAGCGCGGCAACGTATTCGTTGATTGATTCCCCCTCCTTCTGGTTCCTCATATTGAATTCGTGCTGCCGCACATATTTGGAGGGTTTTGGCACATAGTGCGTCTTCAGCATGGTCCGCAGAGCGGACCAGGTGACCATCTGGACTGGCGTCGGTTCTGCTAGCGCCTGAGCTAGTTCCACAGTAGCTCAGAAATAGAGCTCTTTTGCGGCTGTCAGACAACCCAAGGAGGTCGTTTGCCTCCATGAAGCACTCAAAGCGAGTCATATAAGTGTCCCAGTGCTCCCGTGCTGGGTTGAAGTGACTCGGTGGGGCGTGCGTCATCATTCCAGCTGAGTGGCGTTTCTGAAGGCCGTTTGTGCCGAATGCTTACTGCCCGGGCTGGATTGCATTTGTCAGCTCTTTTTATTATCTGCCTTCCAATCCCACCTTCGTCGCCAGTGTTAAGTAGGGTGAATTGATGGGGCAGACAGCAGGAGTAGTGACAAATAACAGTTCTTTATTCAGCAACTATTTACAATCCAGCAAAGGTCCTTTCTGACAGCTAGCCCTTTTATAGGGAGCTGTCAGACAGTTCAACCAATCAGCACTCAGTATTCTTCCCACCGAAATGGAGGACCTGACTGAAGCCTATGTACTTCAGTCCTAGTATGTAACATACAGAATAAAAAAAGAGAGAATAAATAAACAGCTAGGACATTCAAGGTAATAACAATGAGAGCAAATACAGGATGACCCTCCCCAGATGAACATGAGGATGCCACTCTTTTGGCAATGGCAGATCACCAAAGACTCTCTAGATCAGGGCTGTCAAACTCACTGCCCGCGGGCCGGATATGTCACGCACTGGCCACACCCACGTCAGGTTTAGCGAAGGGGAAAAAAGTCATGATACATCACGTGACGGCGCCATGACGACGCGAGTTTGACACCCCTGCTCTAGATATTCTAGATGACTTCTAGATGTTGATGAACTTCAGTTCCTCTAATGCAGCGGTTCTCAACCTGTGGGTCGCGACCCCTTTGGGGGTCGAACGACCATTTCACAGGGGTCGCCGCGCGCGTTAGCCCGCCATCTTGGTGCCACCGTGACTGCAGAGGTGAAAAGGTCCCGGTTCGGCCGTGCTGCGGGTCGCCGGACAGCTGGTAGCCCGGACGCTGCCATTTGAGTTCTTTTACCCTCTGCGCATGCGCAGAATGCTTTGCGCATGCGCAGAGGGTAAAATAACCCAAATGGCGGCGTCCGGGTGAAGTCTCCTGCTTCCACGCTATCAGCTGTCCGGCGACTCGCAGGCAAGCCCGAACCCAGAGCATTTCGCCCCTGGTGCCACGCCCCCTTTGTCACCTCGAAAGGTTGAGAACCACTGCTCTAATGCCTCACCCTTAGCCATGCTGCCTTGTGTTGATGGGCACTAGCTATAGTCCAACAACATCTGGTGAAATACAAAAAAAAAATGTGGAAGTTAAACTTAAATGCTGCCATAGAAAACAGGGAAAATAATATCCTCTTTGAAACTGATTACATGTAATGCTGCATCCATCTCTCATCCACTGCTGCTTTAAAAAAAAAGATACCAAACTTATTCTGTAGTCTATTAAAAGGCATTGCTTATCTTTCTCCTCCACTGTGCTGTTCTACAGAATGCCAGTGTTCTCAAATAAAATAAATGAACTGTCAAAATATTGAACTGAGATTTAGGAATTTACTAGCATAGGAAGATTAAGACAATTATAGCTTAAATTGGTACCATTTTGGGCTAATTGGTTGCAGATATAGAGCAATGCCTGAATGTGTTGATTTGAGAAAGAAGCATGATTGTATTTAACTGTTAGTAGAGAAGAAAGACCCAGGAAGACAATTAAATTAAAGGTGTAAATCTGCATACCTATGCTAGAACATCAAGTCCACCTGATGATCTTTTCTTTTCTGATCTAAACTAATATTAAAAGGAATGTTATAAAATAGAATTGTACAAGCATGTTTAGCAACACAACTGTGGCATAATTATTTAAAGTCCAGTTTTGTTGGCATGGAATTAGAAAAGGAAGAAAAATTCCTTGGTTTTCACTGGAATGAAAAGTTCCTTAATGTTGTTTTTACAACGAAACACTCTCTCAACCTCATTATCCTTTGAAATTTGCATTTCTTCCCATTTTGCAGTTCAGTTCTCCATAATGCGGATTATGGAAATTGGAGATTAAACTACTTTTCTTTGTAACAATAATGCACTAAAACACATTGTGTTAGGTAAGGCTGCTTCCAGAACAGAGCATATTAATTGAAACTTGTCTACAAAATGGGCATTGTAGGAGAATTGCAAAGAAAATCATAGAACTCTAAAGAGTTCTATGTAATTCTCCTACAATGCAGTCAATGCAGTCCTCTCCCCCCCCCTTTTAAATAATTTTCTCAGATTGATGTGAAAACAGAATAAACCAAATTTAAAATTGGGAAAATAAGAAAATGAAAAAAGGAAGTTGATACATCCATCCATCCATCAGTCCATCTATCCATCCCTTCTAACTAGTTGAAGGCAAACAACAAATGGAAACAGCTAGCTATTATCATTAGACATAATTTTTCCAAAATATGTATACCCTGTTTTCCCCAAAATAAGACATCCCCTGATAATAAGCCCAATCGGGCTTTTGAGTGCATGGCAATAAGGCCAAGCGCTTATTTCAGGGTTCAAAAAAATATAAGACAGGATTTTATTTTTGGGGAAACATGGTAGCTTTTTTTAAATTTAGAGGAAGGAAAGAATTTGGGCAGCGGAAGTGGAAGATGGGTGTTGGTAGTAGTGGGATTGTTAATCTTTTCCCTCTCTAACATTTCCCCAGATTTAAAATCAGCTGAGGCTGATTTTAAAAAGAGGACAATACATAAGAAAAGTATTAGCTGGGCTTGCTGTCTGTGGGTTGGAAATTGATGCTGACTTTTTCTCAAAAAATATTGAGTGATGTTTTAATTACATACCAATGTCTAACTATCCAATAATGATTATAATGAATGAATCTTAAGTTTAAATATTAGCATGTGGACCTTAACTTACCTGGGTTCTACTATCTGAGCCTGTTTGCCATGAAGTAAAACACAGACCTGGAGCATGCTGAAACCTTGAAGTTATATGTGGCCCCAAATTTCCAAAAAACCATACAAACTAGGGGTGAAATCCAGCAGGTTCTGACAGGTTCTGGAGAACTGGTAGCAGAAATTTTGAGTAGTTTGGAGAACCGGTAACAGAAATTTTGAGTAGTTCGGAGAACTGGCAAATACCACTTCTGGCTGGCCCCAGAATGGGGTGGGAATGGAGATTTTGCAGTATCCTTCCCCTGGAGTGGGGTGGAAATGGAGATTTTGCAGTATCCTTCCCCTGCCATGCCCACCAAGCCACACCACGCCAGGGGTGGGTTCTAACTTACCTCGCTGCTGGTTTGCTTCCTCCCGTGCCGGGTGGCCGTGCCTCATGGGTGCGCGCGCACATGCGCAGTGCAAAAATATATAAAAAAATTTAAAAATAAAAAAAGCCAAAAACAAGATGGCGACGCATGCGCAGTGCCGGAAACTCGGGTTCTGCGCATGCGCAGAAGAAAAAAAAACCTAAAAATTTTTTCAAAAAAAATTTAATTTTTTTTTAAAAAAAGATGGCGCCCACGGACCGGCACCGACCGAACCGGATCCGTGATGTCATCGTGACATCACCAGCGGGTCGCTACCAGTTCGGGCGATCCGGTCCAAACCGGGAGGAACCCACCTCTGCACCACGCCTACCAAGCCACACCACGCCCACCAAGCCACACCCACCAAGCCACACCCACAGAACCAGTAGTAAACAAATTTGTATTTTACCACTGATACAAACCATACAATTACCATTAGCTATTAGTGTATATTGGGAAAGACCCGCAAATTTTAGCCTTATTGTCAGCTGTTTATGCTGCTTAAACACACACACACATGTATGCACATGCACACACAGTGCATACAAGCTGACAGGAATTATAAATGTATTACCCAAATGCAACAGCATTGTTTTCCGTTTAAGGAACCAATTGGATATAAATAACTTCTTGCTAAAAACCTTTCATTGAAAGGAGAATCCTTCAGAACTGGGAAAATTAATGTTGCTTTCAACAAAAGAGCAAATAGAAAGTCACCATCAAAGGCAGACAAATCTTAAGATTTAGTCACAAACTCTAATGCATACAGTAATTAGTACCAAAGTCGATAGGCTGTGGTAGCATATGAAACAGATCTGAGCTTGAATCAAACACTACATTTGAATGCCCTGGGTGTCTGTTTTAAATCAGAGCTAGGCTGCTTGGATCCATCTTTATTCTCAAAACTGCAAGGGTTTCTTCTAATTGTTGTGGCTCCTGCACATGTGTGATTTAACACATATGTGCAAAAATATAGTTCAGGTGGCTTCATTTTGCTTCAAAATACTTTGCAAATAATCTTGTCCAGTAAGCTGCTAAAAATCAGGTTAGAGTTCACTATTTTCAATTAGTCTGTAAGATATTTCTGTTTGGAAAGTTCCTTGTTCACAATGTTGGTGTCAGACTCTGAAGCTAGTCTTACCAATCTTTGTGAAGTATTATGAGCAATGAATATGTACGGAGGGGGGAAACCTGCATTTTTATAGAGGCCTTACTTGGATTTTCAACAGCTAAGATCACTAGGATACGTCTTCATTCATAAATTCAGCTTTTATGTCTGTCCATGATTCTGAGTGACTAAATTTATGTACCAGACAATAGAATCAATGGGTTCTTCTGGACTTCATCTGTGGAAACAGTAGTAGGACTTTTCAATCAGCTTTTTTGAAAGATCAGTTCCATCTGGCTTCTTTTTTCTCTGAAGTGTATCTAATAAATATTTAAGTCAAAACTACACAGGATTCTTGGGAGGACATCTTGATAATCACATTGCTTTTATTGCCATCTAGCAAACATTTTGTTTTATTTTTAAGAAATTTATATGACTACCCAAAGCTTATAATTTATGACACTGAGCAACATGTATCAGTGAAAAATAGCAATCAAAATTAAACCAAAAACATAATTAACAAACTACAATAGTACTTACATAAAACCCATAAGCATAATTGAAGGTGGGGGTAACATTTGGCCATCCATAGCTAGCTACAACCAGATACTTTGACCAAAACTTCAGATTGGATCCATTCTTATTGTATGTGAAATTATATATGTGATTGTGAAACGTGTATTCACATGTATATTTCAAACAGTTCGTTCATTTTTTACAATGTTTTCCATGCCATTTCTATAGTTGCCCATCTCCTTTGGAACCACTCCTTTCAAGGTCAGATAATAATCTGAAAAATTTCTCAGGATTAATTATGTGGCAGGTCACCTCTTATAGTAGGCAACTGTGGCTGCTAAGAATATTTTCTTTGAAATATTAATGGCTAGGAAATTGATTCTTACAAAATGAGGGTGGCGTTTTATTTTATTTTTTAAATACTTTCTATTCTTTGAACTCTTTCTACTATACTCTTATCATATTTATATGCTGATTAGAACCTTTTTAGAAATGATTAATCACGCATATCATTAAAAAGGTATGGGGGGGGGAAACTTTGGGAGATGGGGTGAAAAGATACTGCCTAGGGAACAGCCAGATAAGAGACAGCATAGCCCACAGCTGGAGAGTGGGCAGAAAAAGAGCTTCATAAAAGACCCTCCCTAGTTTCTCCAGCTGTAAAATACAATTAGTTTATCTGGTCGTGTTTCCTGTCTGTTCTACCCAGTAAGGCTGATATCAATCTTGCAAGTTTGAAAATACATTTCTCCCACTGACTCTAGACAGCATCCCTTTCCCGTGTCTCCCAAGGTCTTTCCCCTATACGATGACATTAATTAAATAAATGCATCATTATAGTTGTTTTGATTTACACTTTTTTCTTCTCTGGAGACTGCTCAAGAATGAGAAAATGTAAACACAAATCATACACGAGCATTTAATAGAATAGAATAGAATAGAATAGAATAGAATAGAATAGAATAGAATAGAATAGAATAGAATAGAATAGAATAGAATAGAATAGAATAGAATAGAATAGAATTCTTTATTGGCCAAGTGTGATTGGACACACAAGGAATTTGTCTTGGTGCATATGCTCTCAGTGTACATAAAAAGACAAGATACATTCGTCAAGAATCATGAGGTACAACACTTAATGATTGCCATAGGGTACAAATAAAAATGCAAGATAGAAACAATGATCAAATAAAATTCAAAAGTATGACTACAAAAATGTTATATAACCCTGGCTACAGATTTTTCCACATTATACCACCGGGAAAGGGGGAACTGGTTGAAGTCTTCTTCACACTGAGGGTGAAGAAGTCTGATAGAGACCATGGCATGATATAAGTTGCCTTGATGATCCTCTGTTAGAAAGAGCAAGCTTGGACATTTTTGCAGGTACAACTTTTAGGCCTTCACAATGTCAGTTATGGATAAATGGTAAGAAAATATATTGGGGCTTTGAATGAGGGCTGAGGGTTAACGTGCAACAAATCACAGGACCCTCAAAACTGAGGAGATATTTAAGATACCCCCCGAGAAACTGAAATAAAATAGTCATTATTTGAAATAGAACTAGGATATGTACAAAGTCTGGATCTCCTTTTTGGAGGGTTTCATATTCCAAAGTATTGAGATTAACTATAATGGTTCCTTTAAAAAACATACCAGATCTGAAACCTGTTCAGAATAGCTGCACGAGCCTGAGTCAACGTCTGCTGTTAGTTGATTAGAGACATCTTGAAAGAATTGTTGGAGCAGCCTTTCTCGCAAGTCTGGAGTTAGCCTTCTGTCATTTGGGTGCTCTTTCACAATTGAGTTCATGCATGCAAGAAAACAGTTGATTGGAAGCTTCAAGGACCTGCATGTAATCAAAAGCTTTGAACTCTTTGTAGTTTGTGAAGTTCCCTTACCCCTAGCTACAGGGTCTATCAGAATATATTACAATGACCTAAACCAGCATCACCAGTAACAGCTGTGAGTTTAATCCATACATTAGTTCATTAATTCACGGTAACATATTTTCAGCTTGCCTCTTATGTCACAGATAGGAGTATTTTGGGTGTTTGGCAAAATATATAGCTTCACTGAAAAGTTACCAACACTTAAACTTTTAACAAATTGTGTAGGTACTGTTCTGGTCTATTAGGATTTCTGTTGAGCATTCTATTTTTTCCCAGTGCTTTTAAGCTAGGAGTCCTTCTGTAAATGTATCGATATATTTATATTGATTCAAAGCTGCATTGCAAACATATGACGAGCACCATCTGGATGCATTTTCTAATCCTCATTTCAAGGATTATGAGTTTATGATTACTGTAACACTTTCTGTGGAGATACAAAATATGCAGGCAATCATGGGGAGTCAGGGATTTGGAATTTTGAAAGGATGTGATTTGTTTACTGTCCTGTATTCACAAATGTCTGCCAAAATGCATATTCCTTTGGGCTAGACTGCAAAAATCTAGATAATCACAAGATGACAGCACAGAGATATAGAACCTCTCTGTAGAGAATTTACATCATCTACTTTAAAATAATAACAATGGATGGCACTAGAATATCTGTGCATTGACAGATAACCACATCACTTGGATTCACACATATATTATGCCGATACATTATGACATCCTAGGCTCTTGTGTATCCTTAGACATCCTTAGCCATGATGGTGCAGTGGGTAGAATGCAGTATTGCAGGCTAACTCTGCCCACTGCCAGGAGTTTGATTCTTACTGGCTCAAAGTTGACTCAGCCTTCCATCCTTCTGAGGTCGGTAAAATGAGGACCCAGATTGTTGGGTTTGATTGTCATATTGATGATTGCCAATATGCTGACTCTCTAAACCACTTAGAGACTACTGTAAAGCACTACGAAGCGGTATATAAGTCTAAGTGCTATTGTTCTTCTTGGTAAGAACTCGATGTGTAGGAAGGCCAACACCAGCTAAAGGACTGGCAGCTATGACTTCGCGTTGTTGTGAACAGATAATAACAATGCATTTTCCTCACTTTTAATCATCTTAGTGCTACACTTTCTACCAACTAATCATTATGATCTTTGAAGTGGCAGATGATTGAACTCTGTTGTGACTCATCTTCACCATGCCTTTATGGTTAGTGCTATTTTTGGTAAGGGTGCATGAAAGAGTGTGAATTTAATTTGAACAAAACCATGATTTGACTGTGTGCAATTTTTAAAATTGTTTAAAATTAGTCTTTTCAGTATGCTAATACTTTCCTAATGATAGTTATTATGTTGCATCCAGTGGTAAGAAGAATGTAATGAGATGTGCCACTACTCTTGCTCATGAAGCTGCTTAAAGCACAGGAGAGCTAGTTACCTAGATGGATTAAAGCTTCAGATATTATTATGCATATGGCAACTAGGTGGAGCCATTCTTCTAGGTGCCCTGCCTGGTAATGCTATTTGCTGTTAGTACCACAAAATAAGAAAGGGGGTCTATTTGTTTGTACATGTGTGATTGCTGGAATGTGATTGTGTTATGTAGCAGGTAAGAGAATTAGCAAAAAAAATTAGGGGAAAAAAGAATTTGGCATACCTTAAATATAATGTGGGCATTCTGGGAAATGACCATTAGTGAATGATAGTCTTTCATCCTTTCTTAATTACTGACCTCTGGTGCAGGCATACAAAACACTCTATACTCCCAAAGTGTATAAATTCAATTGTGATTTCACACGCAGAGGAAGAATTGTAATAAGCTGGTGTTGGTAGCCAGGCCCAGAGATAGTTTAGATACAAAGAGGAAACTAAGCTGAGTTCTCTATGATTGAGACCAAAGCTACCACCTTCTGGTTCCATTTACTATAGACATCTTCAGATAAATTCATTTGGATCCTCTCAGAGTTGGATTCTGGAGGTACAAGTCCCTTGAAGCCTTGAAGTCCCTAGTTTTCTGGGTTGGACCTGAGGAATTGGACAGAGTCTTCATGGCTATGAGTATGGTCACCTATATATTAGATCCTTGTGTATCCTGGCTGGTTGTGAGGTTACTTATCAGTATAGAGTTGGGTGTCATCAATATGTCATGTTCTTTCCTAGCATCTGGATTCTGTATGAATCTGGGGGGGAAATGACTTCAGCTTACCAAGACAAAGAGGCTGTAGGTTTCGGGGGTTCCTGTTTGGGGGACTTTCCATCTTTAGTTCTAGGTGAGAAAACATTTTCTTCATTTGGGTTCTTGTGGTGTGTAGTAGAAGCGCAGGTGTAGCCATGATCAAGAGGGACTTTGATGAAATCCATCCTGTGCACCAATTGTGCCCCTTCCAGGATTGTGAGGAATTGCTTATGATGATTCATGCCTTGATCACTTACAATTTGGAGTAAGGCAGAATGTTCCAGATGTGGTATAGGAAGACCATATAAAAGAAACCAATTGGTCCAGATTATAGTAGCATGGATAGTTATGGGTACACCATGGAAACCCATGTAAAGATGGTATTTTGTGGGCTGCACTGTCTCCCTATGGTTTTCTGGGTGCAATTTGGGGTGCAAATGATGATATATGATGATCTTCATGGCACATAGATGAGTTCTTTGCAGGACTACCTGTCTTTGATGGTCTCTGCTTGTCCTACAAGATTCTTTAGAGTGGCATGTTTCAGGTCTCTTCCATGAAACAATATCATCCAGTGGAACCCAGAAAGCTTCTCTGTTGGAGTGAGTGCCCTTAGGAACTGCCTTCCCCCAAGATTCAGATGACTCAATTCTACTGGCCATCTGGAAGGCATTGAAACCCTGGTTTTCTACCCAGGCACTGGGTCAGAGGATTGGATGAGCCTGTCCTAAAATGACATGGAATTGGAATGTTGTGGTTTGGCCTTGGTTACCCTGTTTTGGATGTTTTGTTTGGTGTCTCTGGTTTTATATGTGTAGCTACTATACATGTAAGCCACTCAGAGTCACTATTTGCTAGTTGAGTGGCCATATAAATATCCAAAACTCCTCTAGGCTGTTTTTTCAGTACTCATTCACCTTTTGGCAGTTGTTTTTGAGTGGAAGAGCAATTGCTCTAGATTACCTATAGCCCAATTGCACATAGGTATGTGTGTTTGAAGGAAGAAATTAAGTCTCCCCCCCCCCCCGCCCTTTGTCATGGCAGAGTAGCTGTGAAGGAAAGCATTGGCTTGCATGAACTCCCTCAATGCAAATGTCTTCTTCTGTACAAATAGAATATGAATTTTCTTGAGATCTTTTTCCACACACACAACTGAGACATGCCATAAGAAGGATCTAATGAAGAACTCAAAATTTCTTGGTCCAAATTTCATTCAATTAGGAGACCAAGTCTAAAATAAGCTATTCTGTATTCCATTTTGTGGCCTGATAGACTATTTGAAGAACACTAAATGTTTTTAGCAATAGCAATAGCACTTAAACTTATATACCACTTTACAGTGCTTTACAGCCCTCTCTAAGCTGACTCACAGAGTCAGCATATTGCCCCCAACAATCTGGGTCCTCATTTTACCCACCTCGGAAGGATGGAAGGCTGAGTCAACCTTGAGCCGGTGAGATTTGAACTGCCGAACTGCAGCTAGCAGTCAGCTGAAGTAGCCTGCAGTACTGCATTCTAACCACTGCGCCACCTCGGCTTAGATCTTAGATCTTATTTTAGATGGAAGATTCAGGGGAGGGTCAAATATGCATCCTCATTATGCTGTCTTTCTCAACCTTAGCAACTTTAAGGTGTTTGGACTTCAACTCCAGAATTCCCCAGCCAGAAATACTATGTAAGGCTCTGCAGCCTGCTCCTTCTGTGTTTCAGAGTCTTTTGGTTTTTCCATACCACACCATGGTAAGCCATGAAAATCTCTTAACTCTTTTAAAGTTCATATAGCTGTTTCTTAGGAAATCAACTATTTCCTTTTATTTAGTTATTTTTTCTTGGTAGAGTAGAATGTAGAGAGTTCACATTCTCTGTTTACGTAGGCTGGTTGAGACATTTCATCTGGATAATTGATTTGCTTGCAGGTGGACTCCATTCCTATATGCAGAGGAAAAAGGAAAATCAGACAAATTTCAGTTATGACAATTTCCATAATCCTAACTGTAATCTAAAATCTAAAAACTAAGTAATTGTTTTGGATGAGTTTAGGTGATTATGAAAACATTTTTCTGTAACATACAATTTTGTTCAATAACAAGTGGCCAACTTGACCTAAAGTTTATAAATGCTGCAACATCAAGTGATCTTTTTCAGATTGCAAATAGCTAGCAGTGTTTCATATCATGTCATGTCATTGCCCTTTTTGTGTGTCCCTGCTTCTGTTCCCCACATGCCCAAACATTCAACCCTAACATCTTTGGAATGATATTTTGCAAATGTCACCTGTGTTACATCTCAGTGTCTTTTTTCTCCCATAATTTTTTGCATTTCCACAAATCTTGGCATTCTCACGAGGATTCAGATTTTTCCTTGTCTTCAGAGTCCTCCCTTAAACAGAGTGGCTTTCACTAAACCCTGGAAAACATGCAGCTATTTTCAGGATGCTGTCTGACCTCCCCTTGCTTCCCAGGGCATTTTTGGCCCTCAAACCAGAAGAGTTGTATAGCTCTAATATTGTATTCTTTATTGTTTTTTTCCTAAGCTTGTATCAGAAGTTCCCATATTCTTTTATACATAATACTATACTTATTTTGAGTTACAATATTGGATGCTATCAAGCCCTTCCTTAAGCAAATTATTTGTATGCAGCTCATTTAATTTGGCCATATTTGCAAATTTCCTTCAATTTCTACATCTAATCCAATGCAAGGGCATTTTCAGGCATTTCTTCTCCCTTCCAAGAATCAAATCCTGAGAACTTTTATCGTAGCAGTCCTTCTGTCTAAAAATCTAAGTTGCAGGTTTCTGCTGTACTGTGACCCAGCCAGAATTAATGGAACATTAATTTAAAGATAAAAAATATGTGCTTATTTTCTTCCACTGAAATTAAGTCCCATAAATGAGACTTGAACATGTTTATGAATTGTAGCTTAAATTGTGCTTCTCTTTCCATTAAAAATGTATATGTGTAGGGGTAGATTTGATTCTAAATGGCATTGGATTTTCCAAAAGGATAAACTTTCATTTAAGGTAACTTCAAAAGTGCCTGGTATTGCAAAACAGTGAGAATTAATGTAATGATTAAAAAGTATAATGCTGTAAGTTTCTACAATTTATATTTTGTTGATTGCAGTTCTTCGAGGTTTCTATTTGTATTTTTGTTTTGTTTTGCTTTGGTCCAATAGAATTAAATCCAACTAACATTGGAAAAAGCGGGGGGGGGAGTGTGTGCTCTCTTTACCATATGTGGCATAAAAAGCACATGCTGTCACAGTTTGACAGGTGTGTGCTCGGGCGCTGCTGAAACAGCTCTTGCCCAGAGTTACTCATGAAATCCGAGAGTGTTAGTAAACAGTCTGTACTTTCTCAAAGGTGCCCTGGAGATTTGTTACAGGAAGTCAAATTGCTCAAATCTACCTAATTTGGCACGATACGCTGAAAGCACGCTTGAGTGGTCATAATTGCAGGGGGACTGACTTCATTTAGCAATCTTGGGCCATACCTTTCCAATAACAACTGCAGGCGATATAAATTCAATCTCTTGTTTGTTTCTGAAAGTGATTAGTCCGAAAAATTTGGAATTTAAACACTCATAATTGCAAAGTGTTATTTACATTCACTTTTGATTAAATTCAACAACAACAGCAACAGCAAAAAAGAAAAAAGAAAAAGAAATTAAAGGAGAGTCACCTTCCTTTGGGAGATGGGAACTCAAGACAGTGTTTATTTGTAATAATGATGGCATGAGAACATCTAGAAATAAGGTACCATTGCCCTTACAAACCTTTGTACTTCCTACAGACAGAACTGTAAGAAATGATGTTTTAAACATGTGCAAAAATGGACTACACTGTAGAAATGTCATACCTTAAATATTGAGATACAACTGAAATTATATGAAGAGTTGCTTGAAATTGCCTAGGAATAATTGTTTAGTTTGGGATAATTTCCACCTTAATCTGTGTTTGGGAAAAGGGATATAATGGAATGTTGCCTTTAATCCTGAATTCTGCTGCTTACTTTCAGCAACATTGTTGGCTGAATGTATGCCTTTATACAATTCTATAAAAGTTGCTTTAGTCATAGATTTAGTAATAGTGCATTCTATTCAACTTAATACCCATCTCACTTTAGCAAACCATCTTCATGACAGCAGCATTAAATACTTAGGCACTGCCTTGTTGAAAGTCTTTGTGAGAAAAACTTTTAAATGCATTTTATAAATCCAATGTAAATAAGCATAGCCAATTTTTCTACTGCCATTTAAAAAAAAATTGTGCAAGATAAATAGATCTGTATTTTGTACTTCAGGGAAAATGTATTTCTTGGAGAAATTATACGTGGCAGATTCAAAATATTGATATCCACAGATCTCTACATTGCCTCACTAATACAATGTTGAATCAAATGGTTTCTTTTCATACTACACATATTAAGTCAACAAAACAAGAACATCTTGAATGCCCACTACAATTTTGTTGATGGCACTACATGGATATAATTCTCACTGTTTCCAATCTTTCCTTTTACTGTCCCCCATTTCTGTAATTATGGTTAGGTATATACGACGCTCATTTCCCAGACTAACACTCCCTAGGTTTGATGAGATATACTATGACACAGTAAAACTTATGTAATAATTGGGCTATTTGGAAAAAAAAAGTTTTTAAGATGCCACAAGATCGTTTATTGTTTTAGTTACAAAAAGATACTTTAGTTAAATTTTGTCCCATCCTTATTCTGAAAGTTCAGAATCATGTATGTAGATTAAGTGTAGAAACTTTTGTATTAACACTATTTCTGCTCCCTGGTGCTTTTTAAAGCCTCTCTGCATTCATCTTTACTTTGTTAGCCTCATAATGCCAAGGGCATGCAGGGGCTCTTCAATGCGCCACGAAGCTGACCAATAAAAGAGCACACAGAATGATATTCGATCAGTTCCCTCTTCTAAGCTGCTGTCCATCTTGCAGTAAAAAATAACAACAAAAGCCCCTTGTGTGCATCCACAAAGGATACAAAATTATAAAGCATCGTTGTACATTTGGGAGTTATTATGAAGGGTGGAGCTGGCATTGTGATGCAATATATTTCATCAGTTGGGTATCATCATGGTTGCCTATGACCCCCGCTTTATATAAAAAGAAGAAGATACCATTGCTGGTGCCTCCTCATCTATGACTATGTTCATGTCATGAGCAGTGGTTTTGTCACTTCCCAACAAGAGACAGTGAGTGTGTGCTTGAGCAATTCCAATGAAGAGAAGCTATAATTCTTCTGTTGCATTGAAAAGACTCAATGGAAGAGGATCCAGAAGGAGGCAAGAATGCTTGCTAATGAGAAAATAGCCCATCTATAAATTCTGCAGAGCTTCAACTACTTTTCCTCAATTTTCATACATCCAGCTTATCTCATCTCCCAGGTATGGCTGTAAAATCAAACAAGTCTGCAGCTGATTCTGAACTGCTAGAAAGTCTCCATGTACTTTGGGGGAGTACTTAGTCATCTAATTATTTTACTTGCTCTTGGGATCTGAATCCTGGTGTTCCTGTTCCCAGGCCAGCACTTAAAACCCTCTGCCACTTTTCAGCCTGCAGTCCATAGAGGTGCCTTTGAATGGAGAAGCCATAGGAAATGGAACCTTTTCAGAACCAAAATATTAAAAGTTTGGCTTTTATTACATCATTTTCAGAAGTATCCTAAGAATATTTAGGGAAGGCTCAATAGTATTTCTCAGAAGACATAATAACTGAATAATCAGTTCCTTTTTCCTGTATGCCCTACTGAAATATGGAAGAAAGTAGTTAAGTGAACACGGAAAAGCTGGAAAAACAGGTAAGTGATGCTTTCTTCAACAGAAGAAGTACAGGAGGGGGAGGCCCATTGTTCTTTCCATGATCATAAGTACATGACTGTCAACAGTTTCATTTTAGTTTGGCTGGGCCAATTAAGGTGACAGCTCCTGTCAACAGATGAGTTACTAAGAAGTTTAACTGAACATAGATGGCTTTCACATTCTGTCTGTAGCTCATTGTCAGCCTAGCACATTAATGGAAAGCATGCTGTAGGAATAGTACACTTGTGGCTATTAAGCTCTGTCATTGCTACAAGGGATATTACTTGTCATTTTGGGTTTAATTGTAAATCAAGTGTCTCAGCAGTGGAAAAGCATTTAAAGTAGAAGCAAACATGATAAAATATAGATCCTTTCTTGACTAGAACAGCCTTTTCCAGATACGTTTGGCTATGACTTTCACAATCATCAATTAGTATGTCTTTAAAAAGGCAGTTGACACCAATGGGTAAGGCTGATCTAAAAACACAAATTTGCCAGAAGACTAACTGATGAGTTAGTTGGGATTCTTACATTAAAACAATATATTTCATATGCAGCCAGAACCCGAATATTACACGGTTCTTTATCTGGACAGAACTTTACAATTGAAAAGTGCATATGTGGCTCTGATTGGGGTAAATTGTAATAGTGGAACAAAAATATGATCTGCATTTCCTTTTTCTATATTTGTAAATGCCTTATTCTCCAGTGAGGTTGCAGGATAGGCCAGGAATGGGTGATGACTTCATCCTTCTGCCTAGAGACTGAGTCATAATTTTCATAGCCACGCCCCGTTGCCTCTCTCTCTGCTCCTGTTATCGACTCAGTCCTTGCCAGAGAGAGACGCTTCGCTTAGTGGCTGCTCGCCTCTAGGCAGAAGAAAGAGTCATTATCCATTTTGGAGGTCTTCTGATTTGCTAGGAGTTCTTCTGAGCTTCAGGCAGGTTTGAATTTGGCGCTTTGCACTCGCCGCTCACTGTCTGGACTTGGCTGATCAGCGGGACTCTGCCCTGACAAAGTATTTGACTGTCGCCCGCCCGAGGCTGCCAGGCTCGGGCTTGGGCATCTGGGAGCAGGCTACCTCGGGTTAGCTCGGATGCCGCCCGCATTCCTCAGACCGAGGGGGGGGAATTCTTCCCTTTCCCCCTCGCATCGATCCTCTATCAGGCTCCCTGACGGCGCAGGCTTCCCTGGGTCCGCCCCAGACGCCGCCCGTCTCCAACGGCCCCGCTGGGCCGTCTATTCTGGCGATCCCTTCTTCTAAGCCGGAGCAGGCTTCCCTGGGTCCGCCCCAGCCGCCACCCATGCTCGGATCGACCTAGATCGGCTCCTTCGAGCCGCAGCGTGATCCCCGGAGCAGGCTACCCTGGGTTCGCCCCAGCCGCCGCCCGCAGACACGCGTGAAGGACAACTTTCCTCGATCCTGAGATATTGACGGAGCAGGCTACCCTGAGTCCGTCTCAGCCGCCGCCCGCCTCGCTAGCCTTTTAAGCCTGTGACTTTTGCTGCCCTCCCCAGCTGCCCGATTCAAATTTCTTCTGTCTGGGTGGCCAGGCTGTTTTTCAACGGTCGCCTTTTCTTCGGTTACAAAATGGCGGCCCGTCAAAGTCCCTCTGAACAGGGACGTCCTTCAACTGAGCCTGCAATGTCTGCCACTACTAGCAAGGGCGGAGCCAAACAAAGGCAGTCTGGAGGGAATCCAGCTTCAGTGCCTTCCTCCAAGTCAGATCAGAAGCTTGCGAAACGGAGGTTAAAGGCAATAGAGAAGCAGATTATGCTGAACAGGGACGTCCTTCAACTGCGCCTGCAATGTCTGCCACTACTAGCAAGGGCGGAGCCAAACAAAGGCAGTCTGGAGGGAATCCAGCTTCAGTGCCTTCCTCCAAGTCAGATCAGAAGCTTGCTAAACGGAGGTTAAAGGCAATAGAGAAGCAAATTATGAGGGTTGAGAAATTGCAATCCTCGGAGCTGTCAGTGGCCAACCAATCAGGGGCCAGCTCTTCCCGCCCTGTCTCCTCAGGTCATTTGGCTCATCAAACAGCAGAGGGAGCTGCTGAGCTTTCCAGCTCTCAGACAATGATGCCAGTTACTGAGCAATTCGAGGATCCATTTGCCTGCTCTGCCCCTCTGAGGTGGCAAGAGCCTGCCATCCCTGGCAGGGGTCCTCCAGAGGCCACCTTTACTCCGACAGCTGCTGGCCTTCGTCCCAGTGAGGAGGAGGAGGAGGATGGACTGGACATCCCTGGCAGGCTCAAGGATTTTATTTCTCAGGCCATTTCTAAGGGGCTTGAGGCTGCTTGACAACGCCAGCAACTGCCTCCTGTGTCACTGGGAGAGGGGTTTCCCTCGTCATCCCATCAACCCACCTTTCAGGGGTTACCTCAGCCCGGGCAACAAGCTTATGGCCATTTGGGAGGACCTTCTGAATCATTATTGGGGGAGGAGAGCCAAGTAGATCTGGCCCTCTCTGACGATGATGAAAATTTCTTACCTGATCCCCCCGCTTTTTCTGGACTTTTTCCCTTGGCTTTATTCAAGCCATTATTGCATAAGGCTCGGGCCACAGCCCAAATTGGCTCTGATGCCCCGACGCCTCAGAAAGCACCACAGGGTCCTGAACCCGGCCTTTTTACTGCTCCGGTAGCTGAGCAGGACTACATCCCGGTTCCTGACTTGTTTCTACATGTCGTCAAGAACCAATGGCTACAGCCGGGGGTTCTTCCAACTCCCAGCTTCAGTGATAAGAAGCTATATAATATGGGTCCTACCTTAGCTGATCCTCTGACCTTGCCAACGATCGATGAACCTATTGCTGCCCTTTCTTCTTCTTCTCCTTATACATCTGGGGATGCAGCTGAGAACCTAAGGGCAGAGGACAAGAAATCGGAGTTGACACTGAGGAAGGCTCACCTGGCGGCGGCATGGGCTGTCAAGGCGTCTTCCGTGGCCTCATTTTTCAATAGCACCACTCTCATGTGGTTGCGACAACTGCAGGCCAAGATCTTACCACAGGAGGCCAGACTACATCAAGACTTGAATAAGCTGGTGGCTGCGGTGCAGTACTCATCTGATGCCACCCTGGATGCAGCCAAGTATGCGTCCAAGGCACTTGCGGCCTCCGTTACATCTAGGAGTCTCCTGTGGCTGCGCCAGTGGCCAGCCGACGCCAAGGCAAAGTGGAGGCTCGCGTCCGCCCCCTATTCGGGGGGCAGGCTGTTCGGCCCGCCGCTGGAACCTCTCCTCATCGAGAATAAGGATAAACGGAAGGTGCTTCCTTCCTCCACCCGCAGGGCGGAACGACGTACCACTCCCTATGGGCGCAGGTATTCCTTTCGTGCCTTCGAGCCAGACTCAAACCAGTTCCAGTGACCCCAATTTGGCAGAGCGGCTCGTCCATCGGACCGCTCTGACTTTCACAGCAGACCCAGGCAACCATTCCAGGGCAGACGCCCCTTTCGTGGGGCAGGAGGGAGGGAGTTCAGGAGTTCCCATAGGAGGGCGCTTGGCCCTCTTGGCAGACAAGTGGGAGGAAACAACATCTGAACATCTGACACCTGGGTCCCTCCGGTCGGGCCTCCCTCTGGAGTTTCTCTCCAGCCCCCCGAACCACTTTATGCAATGCCCTATCTCCCGGGATCCGTTTAAACGGCATCTCATGGTGTCAGCTGTCCAACACCTGTTGGACATCAGGGCCATCGAACCAGTCCCCGTGCCTGAAAGGGGGCGGGGAGTGTATTCCATCCTTTTTGTTGTGCCAAAGGCTTCGGGGGGGTGGAGGGCGATTTTGGATTTGAAATTCCTGAACTCCCACATTGTCTACAAGAGGTTCAAGATGAGCTCCCTACGCTCTATCTTGGAGGGGATCAGGCCGGGGGATTTTCTAGCCTCCATAGATTTGACCGAGGCATACTTACACCTCCCCATAGAACCTAGGTACCGCTGTTACCTTAGATTCTGTTACGCGGGACAACACCTGCAATACAGGGCCCTTCTGTTTGGATTGTCATCTGCCCCCAGGTATTTTACTAAGGTCTTGTCGGCCCTGGCAGCCCACCTACGGTCCATCCCAGTGAGACTGCAGTGTTATCTAGATGACATCTTGGTGCAGGCCTCGTCCTTCTCTGAGGTGGCCGAGAATGTCTCACTCACCATTAAGGCCCTAGAAGACCACGGATTTTCTATCAATCATTCAAAGAGTCACCTCGTTCCCACGACCCGACTGCTCCACCTGGGAGCCATTATTGATTCCAGACGGGGGGAGGTCTTCCTGTCCCCTGAGAGGCAGGACAGTCTGCTTGAATTGTTATCCAAAGTACAGCGGACACCTAGGATCTCCATAGCCACCCTGTCATGCTTATTGGGGAAAATGATATCATGTATTGGTATAGTTCCCTGGGCACACCTCCATGCCCGTAGCCTGCAGTGGTTTCTCCTCCCCTTCCAACGTTCCAATTCATCGACCTTGTTAGACTTGGTCAGCCTACCTGACACGGTTCTTGCCTCCTTGCGTTGGTGGTCGCCTCCGACACTCGCCAGGGGTTCTATATTCCGGGAGCCAGACCGCATAGCATTAACATCAGATGCCAGTCTGTTTGGATGGGGGGCCCATGTCGAGAACCATCTGGCCCAGGGCCGCTGGTCTCCTGAGGATCTACTTCATAATATCAACTGGTTGGAACTACGGGCGGTTCACCTGGCCCTGCTCCACTTTCAGGATCTCCTCAGGGGAAAACATGTCCTGGTCCTTACTGATAATACAGCTGCTAAGGCCCACATTAATCGCCAGGGAGGTACTCACTGGCTTCCCCTCATGAGTGAATCCTTCCTCTTAGGGACTTGGGTGGAAAC
>QLTV01000240.1:1887274-1900673 GCA_003457575.1 Thermophis baileyi
AGCGTTGGTCCTACCTGAACGCCTTTTCTCAGTGTAGGTTGCAGGATAGGCCAGCCCCACCCTGGCATGACCGTAGGGTCTGGATCCTGGAGGGTGGGGTCAGGGTGCCTAACCTCTGGATAAAGTTTTGTTGTTACAGCTGCGCCTTCATCGATAACTGGAGCAGAGAGAGAGGCAACGGGGCGTGGCTATGAAAATTATGACTCAGTCTCTAGGCAGAAGGATGAAGTCATCACCCATTCCTGGCCTATCCTGCAACCTACACTGAGAAAAGGCATTCAGGTAGGGCCAACGCTCCTTTTTTTTTCTCTAATTTGTGACACATGGTCTTATTGTTCTATATTTTATATTCTGATATGACCTAATGGCTATTCAATAATTCAAAATTTCTTCATATATGCCTCAAGGTAACAGCAAAATAAAGGCAACAGGATGATGTGGAATACAAAAAATATCAAGTACAAAACTTTCCCACATTTTATAATATAACTTATTATATTAACATATATAACTTACATATGTAAGATCTGTTTGTCTGTCTGTCTGTCTGTCTGTCTGTCTGTCTGTCTGTCTGTCTATCTATCTATTATCTATCTATCTACTATCTATCTACTATCTATCTATCTATCTATCTATCTATCTATCTATCTATCTATCTATCTATCTATCTATTATCTATCTATCTATCATCTATCTATCTATCTATCTATCTATCTATCTATCTATCTATCTATCTATCTATCTATCTATCTATCTATCCCTTCCTCCCTCTCTCCCTCTCTCCCTCCCTCCCTCCCTCCATCCATCCATCCATGCATCTTATGGGTCATGATGGGATGCAATATGGAGGCATATTGTTTTATTACATTTGAAAATAAGTAAAATTATTCCTATTATTATATAAGTATATAGTAAGACCAGAGTTTAAATGTAATTGTATCACAGATGAATGGTTCCAAATTATTGAGGCATACATTTTCTAGTAATGAATATGACCATGTACTGACTTTTCTACCTTCTTATATTTGTATCCATAACCATGTATGAAAAAGAAAACAATTCAATAAACAAATGAGAAGAAAATGGCATGAAATGTCAACACAGTGGGACTCACAGTTATTTTAGAGGCAGCCCAACAGTTAGTCTCATCTCAGAGCTTCTCTGTCCCTTTACACATTCCTTGATGTGACATGATATTCTATGCAGAAGGTCAATAAAAAGCAGAGAACAAAATTTTCAACAAACATGAAAGGCCATAGGTACTTTAAAGAATAAAAGCACTGATGCCCTTTCTTCAGTGTGTCTCCCCTGAGGATACGTTTATAGAATCATTTATGACACAAAAAGGTCACCCCCTGCTAAGATTTCCTTGTCAGTCTTCCATTTCCTGTCATTTCCTTGATTCTGTAATCCCTGTTTTTCTTTCATTTCTGATTTATTCATTCTTTTCAACAGATTGCAACCAGTTCACCAGTACTTGTTAACAAGATCAGCTAAATACAGAAGACAAATGAGGCAACTGATTCAAGGGTTTCATAATTTTTTACAGTTAGTTATCATGGCTCTCATTAAATATCAGATTACTCATATTTCAGAGACACACAGACACACACAGACACACAGACACACACACAAATTTTTCCCAAACTTCTAATAAGGATGGGCTGTGGCAAACATCTAAATTTAAATCAATTGAATGAATAACTACTTTCAAATCTTTTTCTGTAAATTAACATATTCTATTTATAAATCTCTCTTCTATAAAAAACAAAAAACAAATCTTCAACCTAACCTTCAAAATTGCCCACACTTTTCTGCCATGATTTTTACAGTTATTTGCAGTATTTTCAACAATATATTTTTCTCAGTGTATGGAAGACAATGGGTCCTTCCCATTCACATATACTTGACAGGAGGGGAGAAATTCCATTCATGTAGCTATGGTATGTTTCACATAGAAAAGTGTTACGACAACCATCTATTCACAAAATATGTGTGTGCGTGTGTGTGCGTGTGTGTGATGTCTTTCCTCATATTCATGCAGGTGAAGCTTCTTGCTAGCAGGTCCTATGAATGTGACACCTGTGTGCAGATGTATGACATGGATAAAAATTAGACCTAAATTAGTGTGTTAGGTTGATGTTGGGATGAATTAACTTTGTCAACATGATACCTTGCAGTGATTTCTTGGAAGTTATACTTCCAAATGTGGCTGAAGCAAGACATACATAAACTTGATTTAAGATGGGGTTGTTGTGTTTTTTGTGTGCTTTCAAGTCAGAGTTGAATCTTGGTGATTTCCTGTGCTAGTCCCTGCAGTTTTCTTGGCAAGATTTCAGACATAGTTTACCATTTCTTCCTTCCTAGGGCTCAGAATCCTAGGCTGAGAGTAATTGGCCCAAGGTCATCCAACTGACTTTGTACCTAAGCAGGATGAGAAGTCATGGTCTCTTAGTTTCTAGCCTGGTGTTTTTAGTGATCATGGGACATTGTCTTAAGTGACTATGGGTCACTGCAACCAGTCATAAAAATGAGCCTGTTGCCAAATGACTGAAATACAGCCACGTGATAGTGGGGGGAGGGGTGTGGCAATTGTAACTTCAAGGAGGGTTCATAAGTAACTTTTAAGGAGGTTTATTGTAACTTTGAATGATCATTAAGTGGTTGGTTGTTAAGTAAGGGTTACCTGCATGGCAATACAGCATGACGTCCTAGATTCCTAGAAAGAAATTGATATGTATGAAGGCCAACACTAGCTAAAGAGCTGGCAGCTGTAACTTCACATTTTCGTGAACGGATAATAATAATATTTTATCTAATTGATAGAGTGAAAACATTAACACTACATTTTATATTTTAAGTGAAAAGATCCCCGCTCAGGGATAGTATCTGAATTCAGTTCTGAGCCATTACAAAGATACGACTCAGCTGAAGACTACTGAATTTATCACATTTCTTGCAAAACCAAATAATATGTGAAAAGTAAACATTGGATTTGGTAGTTCCTTAGCAGCTGCAGCATTTTACTGAACTAATGGAGAAAAATGAGTGATTATGATCTCCATAAACCAGATACCCTGGTCTTGAAAGTCCCTAGACTTAAATTAAAAATTGCTGGCATTCCAGTGGCATTCAAATAATAAAATGATTTTATGTTATTAAAGCATATAAAGCCATGGAGGAACTTATCCCCCACGAAAAATATTTGATGCGCAATCCTCCCCTCCCCCCAAAAATCATTATTTTCAAGAAGTGCAAACAGATTTAAACATAAATAAGCAAAGTGCTACCAATCATGACCAAGGTGATTATGTTGCTTTTTATTAATAGGTTTATTAATAGGTTTATTATTTAATTAATAAGATGGGGAACCAGAGGTGGGTTCCTCCCAGTTTGGACCGGTTCTATAGAACTGGTAGTAACTTGGCGGCCTGGGTCGCTGCCAGTTCTAGCGACCCAGGCCTGCCATGCCCCCGAACCAGTTCTTTCGGCGGCGCCATAGGCGCCGCCATCTTGTTTTTTGCTTCTGCGCATGCGCAGAAGCTTTTTTAAGCACCGTGCATGTGCGAAGCGCGCGTGCACCTGCATGGCGCAACACTGAGCGAACCAGCAGCGAAGAAAACCAGAACCCACCCCTGTAGGGAATACATATAATAACAATATATTACATTAAGACTATTTTACACTTTGATGAGTCTTCCTTTAAAAAATATTCCTATACTTTTTTTTTTGCCTATAATAGTTTGCATGCAAAAATTGTAGAGTGTATAATAAATACACTTCATATCTTTATTGAATGTTGGACTCCTATTTTGATTTAATTTTGTAAGAAAATCAACTACTTAAATGGCTGTATAAAAATTAAACAACAAACATATATTTATTGTTTGGTTATTTGGTTAGGGCCAAGCATGCCAATAAATAATAACAATAAATAAATAATCTATGCACATATTCTCTAGTAACACCAACATTGCCTGCTTACTAAAGGGAAAGAAATTACATAAATACCTACTTGGTCATGCTCTTTCCTTCTGGAATAAGCAAGAGTAAGAAATACTAAGCCAGTGTAATTAAAGGCCTAAGATGAGAAATATAACTGAACTACTCACACTGACATTTATCACTAGGAATGTTCAAATCTTCTAATGCATGAGCTGTTCCATGCATAGGTTGACTGGTTCGGAGTTAGGGATCAAACTGAAAATGTATATACAGAGCAAAATGGGGCTGATAGGCCAAAGCCCAGATGTTGTGGGCAGAAGTGGTTTGGTGGAGTTAAAAGTAGGAAAATGGCAGATGGGGTTCCGGATGGGCAGCAAAGATGCTGTGAAGATGAGGGATAGGCCAACCAATGGGAACTTTTACATTGGGAGTCTTGTCATTTATGGATGTCACAGGAGGGAGTAAAAAAAGTCAAGATGGCGGCCCTAATCATGCAATCAATAGCACTATAGCAATAGCACTTAGACTTATATACCGCTTCATAGTGCTTTACAGCCCTCTCTAAGCGGTTTACAGAATCAGCATATTGTCCCCAACAATCTGGGTCCTCATTTTACCGACCTCGGAAGGATGGAAGGCTGAGTCAACCTTGAGCCTGGTGAGATTCGATCTGCCAAACTGCTGGCAGCCGGTGATCAGCAGAAGTAGCCTGCAGTACTGCACTCTAACCACTGCGCCACCGCGGCTCCTAATCAAGAGTCAGTTTGGTTTAGTGGTTAAGACATTGACTTCAAGTTCTGCCTTAACCATGAAAACTGGTTGGATGACCTTGGACCAGTCACTCTCTCTCAGCCCAGTTCACCTCACAGGGTTGTTGTTATGGGAAAATAGGATGAGCAAGGTGCAATGGATATGTTCACGGTCCTGAGATTTATGGAAATAATAAAGGTGGGATATCAATAAATGAATAAATAAATTAAATAAATCAAAGTCTCACCCCTTATTTATGATGCCTTTTAAAAGAATGCGGCTTTCATCTCATGGCTGTGGCCTAAGTATTTCTGGTTTAGTGTAAGACTGTGAATTCACTTGGTAACTAGAACACATATAATGTTATCAGACATGTTTCTAATAAGCAACATTCCATGGAGGTCAGATGGTTTCATAAAGCATTCTCCACCATTTTAGTTGTGCACTTTGCTTTATTTGACTATGTAACTTAGAAGGAACCTGAATCTGAACACCCAGGAACAGACTGCTTGATGTGATGGGAGAAAGAAATACATAAAACTAACTTGAATGTCGGATGTTCAGATGGAATCACCCCATATAGCACATTGAAGTGCCATGTTTTCTTTGTTGACATAAAGTTTGTGTTATCTCCCTGCTTGAACAAGCAATGAGATCTTCAAAGACAAATGTTTTTTTTATTCTCCATTCTTAAGGACAATACTGTCTGGTTAAAGTGTTGCCCAGAGTATGCTTTAGATCTGACACTGTCAGTGTGACCTGTAATAAATCAGAGTCCTGCCTGAACCCAAAAACCAGTCAGAAAATTAACAGCTTAATTAGGAATTGATAAATAACAGCCACATTGGACATTTGATGCAGCCCATTTTCAGCAGGACCCAGGCCTTGTATCTTGATATAGCAAGTGTTTATGTGCTTGTAACAAGGGCCTGAGAGGTCTGCATTTTGTCAGGCTTTGGATTCCTTCATATGTTGACCTCCTAGCCTACTTTTCTTAGTTATTAGTCTCTATTTAACTGAGCAATTGCATTGGATGAGTCAAGATGCTGAGCAGTTCCAAAAGGAATTACATAATTTGGCTTTTGGAGAGTGAAGCCTTCTGTTTAGTTCATCCTCACATTCAAACTGTTTAATCAATCTGCTTTCACCGTTCTGAATGGGAAATCTCATTCAAGAAACAAAGCAGTTAAACATTTATGCTGTGGTACTAGCAGTTGTTAGCTGGCCTACACCAGGGCCAACTATGTGTTAAAATACTTCTGTGCAAAGTTGGAAAATGATACAGTTGCAAGATAATTACAGAAAATGTGATTTGAGTCATTTTGCTTATTTTAGGATAAGGTTAAGATAACAGAGGATGCTCCCTACATCCTCAGCAGGCTGATGAAATTGGCGGGAAAGTCTTCAGGCAACAATATCCGAAGCAGGCCAAATTTAATCAAACTGAGGAAAATTCAGAAGACAGAAAGCAAGCTTTGCCCTTTCATTACAGGAAGACAACCTCATGAGGCAGATATGGAAAGAGGTGGAGTTGCATTGCTGCACCACAGCACATTTTGGCAATTGCTCCCCTTGTCACACATCCACAGGGGGAAACAATTATGTGAGGGCAGGATTTGCCTGATAATGACACAATGTGCGAGTCCTCATTTGTGTGCCATCCTGACTTGATGTCTTAAACCAATAATTTGGCTACAAATATGAACATGAGCCAAATAATAGTACAAAGTCCTGACTTTTGTGTACAAAAATACAACTTTGGAAAATCCAGCACAGAATTTTCTGTAAAGGAAAGAGGACATGCAAGAGATGTCCTCTGCATGTTTGTCCTACATATTATGGAAGGCCAGTGCAAAATATTTTACTGCTAGATGCACAGAAGACGATGGCATTCCTTTCCTCCACATTCCTTTCCTAAACATTCTTTCAGATGTTTATGGGATTTCATCAATAAGAGCAGCCAGCATGGCACATGTAAGTCTCTCCTGACATGTTATTGCTACTCCCCATTCCAATATAATTGCTGTACTTTCTGTCTATTGTATGGCTGAGGGTATCTTCTTCCTCATGGGAGAAGAAGAGAACATTTATAGAAGAGTTATATATGGAAATATGGAAAAACTGAGTCCTCCAAGTGTCCACACCCAGTCACAATGAGGAATGAGGAAATGTGCACCATGACATCATAATGCATGATGTCTTTCATATTGCATTAAAAAGTATGGAAAGGGTATATCTGGTGCCATAATATTATAATGCCATTTTGTCATTTCTGCTCATCATTGCCCTCCTCAATGCTGGATTGTTGTTCTAGGCAGCTAGTTTTAAGAGCTAGAGCTCTTGAAAGCTAAAGCTTGATTCCTGGTGACTTCATCAATAACTCATTTTCACAACAATAATATAGAAATAGTTTGCCATTTCCTTCTTCCAGGAATTGTTTAGCTTGCCAATCGAATCTATCATGTTTGCATTTTCTCATGTCCCTCCATCCCAGTACAACATGACCAAGCTTGCGGTGACTTTGACTTTGACATCGCGGTGAGATTGGACGCGAGGAGTAGGGCTCCGCGAACTCACGCTGAATCCTCCTTGTTGGAGGGCCCCCCAAGGGGCTAAAGTCATGCTGTAGGGGTGACGAAGAAAGGAGGGGCACCCTGCAGGTTACGGAGAGCCACGGCTCTCCAGCCAGACCCAGGGATTCCCTCCCATCCAATGATGAAGAGGAGAGGCAGCCATTATGGCTGACATGAAGCTGGGGCAGCCAAAGAAACAAAGAATGTGCTGGAGCAGTGTAGATGAACAGTGATTGGAACTGGGTGAGGTGATTCTTGTTTTACCTAGAACCTAATCCCAAAGAAAATAAATCCTGGAAAAGAGACTCTTTGAAATGCTTGTCAAAGTGGCGAATAATTACAGAGAAAAAAATTATAGACCCGAAAGAAAAGGAACTAAAGGGAGAGTGCAAAATTTTAAAATATAGAAAGATTGGATTTTTAAACTTTATTGGCAATATTTTGGTAAGGCATTTTAAAATGCTGGAATTATTTGTCTGAATATTGACTATTTGCAAAAAACTGAAATAAATATTTGTCAGATTTTGTGCAATGTTAAAATTTAAGCTGAAGGCACCATCTACTGGTGAATGGAATATATACTAAACTCCTACAACCTTGGGAAGTACTGATAAGACAATGGGGGGAAAAAGTGGAAATAAATAACACCTGGAGGACTGCTGTGCTATCTACTATTCTATATCTGTCTACTTCATGGTTATTGGAGGTTTATCTCTGAGATTATGGAAGACATCTAAAGAGTGGACTTAAGGAGACATTTGGAAATCTTCCTGGATTATCTAAATGGAACTAATTGACTAACTGTGGGACACAAAGAACTATAAATATTGCATTCACCTGAGGAGCAATGCTAGGATTAAGCAAACTGTTTCTAAGCTGGCTTTCTGACGTTATAGACAATTGCGACTTTGGGGTAGTGACAGACTACTGACAGGCTATTGAGCAATATTTGGACCTATCAAAATAAGACAAGATGTTGCATCAGGGGGAGATGAGTGGATTTCAAAAAAAGAAATGGTGTTGATCAGTGGTGGGTTGCTACCGGTTTGCCCTGGTTCGGGCGAACCAGTAGCAGTGGTGGCAGGAGGCTCCGCCCACCCACCTGGACGTCATCATGGATGATCTGCGCATGCGCAGAAGCTTCTGCGTGCACGCACATCTCCAAACCGGTAGCAAAGGTAAGTGAAACCCATTACTGGTGTTGATGCTCCAAAGTACTTATGATATGTTGATAAAGAACCACAGGGAGATAAAAGACTTAATGCATGAAGACTTCCGGCGGTGACATCACGCCGGTGCGGAGCAAGCCAACAGGGCCCCATTCGGCTCACACAATTTTCTGTGATTTCTGTGGCCTTTGGGGCAAGGTTAGCTCTTGAAGAGAGCACCAGTGAAGAGGGGAGACCTCGGAGCTCCAAAGGAGAAAGGCGATCTTCTGCCAGAGCGAGAGGTTCCCTCAGATCAGACACGGAAGAAATCGGCCAGACAATGGCTGATCTGAAGGCGTGACAGTCCACTTGTTAAAGAGGAAGGAAAAAGAGAGAGAAAGCAGCGAGGCGTATCAGTGGAAAAGGAATCCGAAAGGTGGAGGATCCTCGATGTTGATGGAGAAAAAGTGAATGGAGAAAGGCAAGTGAAAGAACGAGATTCCGAAGGGATTGAAAAATGGCGAATACGTAGTGGGAAAGGAGAAAGTAAAGTAAAGTTTTATGGTTGGAGAAGAGGGAGGTGCTAGAAGGGACTGAGAAATGGTTTTGAAGGCAAAAGAGGGAGAAGGAAGAAGAGAAAGAGTGGAGACTTTGGAGAAAGGATTTGGAGAAGAACAGTAGAAGGATACGAGAAAGTAGGACAGAGAAAGGAAGAGATTGAAAGAAGGAGGTTGGCTGACAGTGCAAAATGGAAAGACAACATCTTGGGAAGAACCCCCCCACACACACACTATATTTGGAGATCTTGAAGAAAACAGAATAGAGGAAGAAACTTGATCGGTGGACGTGGCGGTTGGATATTGAACTTAAAGTTTTTTATTGCTATTATCATAGGAAAGACAAATTGTAAAATGGACTGAATTAAGGAGGAATATTGGACAAATACCCCCAGATAAAGGGGGGGAGCCTTTTCCCCAATTGAATAGCAGGAGGGGAAACAGACCTGAGTGAAGCAGTAAAAATCTAATGAATATTTAATTTAATAGACAAATTGAAACAGTGGATGAAATTGAAGTGGTGATTGTTTATAACTTGAATGTGATTATTGATAGCTGATAAAATCAAGTGATTAATTGTTGTGAATATACATTATATACATTCTAAATTATATATCATTAATTATATATAGAATATCAGTAAGTTATCTATATTAACTATAAGTAATTTTGTATAGAATATTGGCAATTTATTTATTTATATTTAATTAGATATACAGTATAAGAAAAATTGAGATATAAGCAGTATATGAGAAAGTGGAGTAACTTGTTTAAGATACTTAAAATGACAAGTACATCAACAATTACGAAAGGTGGTAAAAAACCTGTAACATCAATAATCTCCCCTGCTGGCCAAAGGTCAATGGAAAGTATGTTGGGAGGGGAAAAGGCAGGTTCAAATACGACTATGCAAGGGGTACAAACATCACTGAACCTATTGCAAGAAACAGTGATGAAGATGCAGGAGGTAATAACAAAAGGGTGGGATGGAGTGAAAAATGAGATGGGTGAGATGAAAAATGATATACGTAAAATAGATGATAAGGTAGGAATAATTCAGGGGGCTATAGCAAAAAACGAACAACAAATAAAAGAAGTAGAGGCCAGAATTGATCAGACAGAAAAAAGATTAGATTTTACAGATAATAAGCTTGTAGAAATAAATAAAAATTTGGAAGAGGCAATTACTCATCTCAAGATGGAGAAGTCTATGTTTTACTTGAGATTCCAGAACATTCCAGAAACTAAAGAAGAAAATTTACCGGAGCTTATGGCAGAGATTCTGGAAGAGACATTAAACAAATCTAGACAAGAAATTTTAAACGAATTTGACGAGGTGTATAGAATTTATACCAATTTTGCAAGAAAACATAGACTTCCACGGGAGGTACATATCAGATTTCTGGGGGAAATGGTGAGAGATGAGATCTTTAGCAGAACAAGAAGAGACCCTTTGACATATAAGGAAAAGGAAATATTGGTATTAAGACAGATTCCACGTAGAGTGAGGGAAAAAAGAAGGATGTACAACTTTTTATCGACTCAACTGATAAAATACAAAACTATGTTCAGATGGCTCATCCCAGAAGGGATGTTGATCACGTGGAGAGAGAAGTTTAGAGTTGATTCATTAGAAAAGGCACAAGAATTCTACGAGCACTTCCTGGCAGGAGATAAGGAGAGTAAGGATGAGAATGATAGTAGAAGCCAGGAGGATCAAGTGTCAGATGGCCTAATGGAGGAGCAAGTGTCTGGGGAAAGAGCAGACTTAGGAAATCATGAAAGAGAAGGAGCAAGAACAAGGGCGCAAACAGAAATACAAACAAAAGGAGTCTCAAAAACAATTACCGAACAATAATGTGGAAGAAGGAGAGATTAATATACTGTCAATAAACATTAATGGTTTAAATTCACCTATTTAGAGAAAACGTGTACTGTTAGATCTTCTGAGACAAGAGATGGACATAGTCTGCCTACAGGAGGTGCATATTAAAGAAAAATTTGCAAATTTGCTAAATTATACAAAATTAGGGAAATTATATTTGGCACTCACCCAAAAAAAGGGGGGGGGGAATCACAATTTATATAAAAGAATGGTTAAATTCGAATTTGATATATACGGATAAAGAAGGTAGGATTTTAATAGTAGAAATAGTAACTGGGCAAAAATGAATTTTATTAGTGGTAATATATGCACCGAATAAAAATCAATTTTTTTTACTCCAAATTACATAAAAAAATAACAGAGATAAAATGGGATAATTTATGTATAGTAGGTGACTTTAACGCCATCGTAGATAACAAAAAAGATTATAAAAGTACAAATACGAAGAAAATTAGAGACACTTACCAAATACTTTTTTGAATATGGTGAAAGAATTGGATATAGATGATGCATGGAGGAAATTAAACCCACAAAGGAGACAGTACACGTTTTTCTCAAACCCCCATAGATCATGGTCTAGAATAGACATGGCCTGGATGAATCCAGAGCTGATAACTGAAGTGGAAGAGATAGAGATCTTACCAAACAAGTGAGCTGACCATAACCCAGTGAAAATAAAATGGAGAGGTAGGAGAAGAAAAAAAGTCAGGTGGTCACTTAATCTAAATATCTTAAAGGAAAAAACATATATACAAAAGATAGAAAGAGAATTAGATTTTTTCTTTAAAGAAAATACAAAGGAACAAACATCTACCCAAAATGTGTGGGATACAATGAAAGCATATTTGAGAGGTCTGACAATTGCATATACAGTAAAGAAAAATAGAGACAAAAGGAAAAAATTGGAAAATTTGCATACAATTCTCAAAGAACAGGAACTATTAATGCGGAAAGAACCACAAAACAATAAATACAAAGAGGAAAGAGATTTAGTTATCAAGATTAATTTGATAACCCAAGAAGAAATGAGTCAAAATGTTAAAGCAATGAAACAAAACTATTTCGAATTCGCAAACAAACCTGGGAGATGGTTGGCCCATAAATTAAGGAAAGAAAAAACAAAAAGAAATATCCAACAACTGCAAGATGAAAAGGAAGAGCTGCAACACGGACTCGAAGAAAAAAAGACTATTATACAATTTTTTTTTAAAATTCTATATAGACGTGAGAAAATTAAGGAAGAGGACATTAAAAATTATTTGGATATCAAAAATTTGCCAATCTTGCTGGAGGAGACACAAACAGCATTAAACGATAAAATAACTTTAAGGGAATTAAAAGAGGCCATCAAAAAGCAAAAAAATAATAAAACACCAGGGCTGGATGGGCTACCAGCGGAGATATATAAAAAAATGCAGGAAGTACTGGAAGAAAAAATGCTAGAATTATATAATGAGGTTTTAGAATATGCCAAACTGCCTAAATCTTGGGAAGAAGCCTATATAACACTAATACCAAAGGAGGATTCAGACAATTGCTTAATCAAAAATTACAGGCCAATCTCACTTTTAAATTCGGACTATAAAATATTCATGACAATTATGGCTGAAAGATTAAAAACAATATTAAATCAAATTATTCATTCGGACCAAAATGGATTTCTTCCAAAACGTCAAATTCGGAACAATACAAGGATGATTATGAACATATTAGAATATTAGACTGGAAATTTCTTACAACGCAATTAAAAATTATGAAATTTGGTGAAAAATTTATTAAAATGATTGAAGCAATATACTCTACACAATCAGCTAAAAAAATGATAAATGGTGATATGACCGAAACTGTAAACATAATGAAAGGTGTTAGACAAGGATGTCCGTTATCCTCCCTTCTGTTCATATTATCGTTAGAGGTGTTGTTGAATCAGGTAAGAGGAAATCAGGAAATAAAAGGACTCAAAATTAAAAAAGAAGAGTATAAGACGCAAGCATTCGCTGATGATATGGTGTTTATTATCAAAGAACCTTTAAACTCAGGACCTAAATTACTGCAGAAGATAGAGGATTTTGGTGAGGTCGCCGGACTAAAAATAAATAAGGAAAAAACAAAAATAATAACAAAAAATCTTACACAACATCAAGATAGGGAATATTTTGGGGAAACGATTGGGGATCCAGGTAAGAAAAAAAGACAAATATTTAGGGATATGGATGACAGCGAAATGCTCGTCAATAAAAGATGATAATTATAGTAAATTGATACAAAAAAATTCAAAAAGATTTGGAAAGTTGGACCAAACTGCAAATTTCTTTAATTGGGAGAATAGCCACCATAAAGATGAATGTACTACCAAAAATTCTTTACCTTTTTCAAACAGCTCCAATAAAATTAGGGAAAATTTTTTACACAGATTTAAACAAAATAATCTTGAAATTTATTTGGAATGGGAAGAAAGCTAGGATAAAGAGTAAATTGTTACAAGATAAAAGAAGTAGAGGAGGATTTGGACTCCAAGATTGGGAATTATAACATCAAGCG
>QLTV01000240.1:1900802-1915018 GCA_003457575.1 Thermophis baileyi
AATATACTCTACACAATCAGCTAAAAAAATGATAAATGGTGATATGACCGAAACTGTAAACATAATGAAAGGTGTTAGACAAGGATGTCCGTTATCCTCCCTTCTGTTCATATTATCGTTAGAGGTGTTGTTGAATCAGGTAAGAGGAAATCAGGAAATAAAAGGACTCAAAATTAAAAAAGAAGAGTATAAGACGCAAGCATTCGCTGATGATATGGTGTTTATTATCAAAGAACCTTTAAACTCAGGACCTAAATTACTGCAGAAGATAGAGGATTTTGGTGAGGTCGCCGGACTAAAAATAAATAAGGAAAAAACAAAAATAATAACAAAAAATCTTACACAACATCAAGATAGGGAATATTTTGGGGAAACGATTGGGGATCCAGGTAAGAAAAAAAGACAAATATTTAGGGATATGGATGACAGCGAAATGCTCGTCAATAAAAGATGATAATTATAGTAAATTGATACAAAAAAATTCAAAAAGATTTGGAAAGTTGGACCAAACTGCAAATTTCTTTAATTGGGAGAATAGCCACCATAAAGATGAATGTACTACCAAAAATTCTTTACCTTTTTCAAACAGCTCCAATAAAATTAGGGAAAATTTTTTACACAGATTGAAACAAAATAATCTTGAAGTGGAAACAGTTAAAGAAGTAATGGTGATATGGGCTCAAAATTTTGGCTATACAATTGAATTGGAGTATTGGGAGAAAATTTGGGATCAAAATTACAAACTTACAATGGCAGCATCATATAAAGAAAACATTTATAAAATGTTTTATAGGTGGCACTTACCTTCGGCAAGACTGGCAAAAATGTCCGTGAATATAACAGCTAAATGCTGGAAGTGTCAACACGACCAGGGGATGTACTACCACATGTGATGGACGTGCCCAGAAGCAAAAAAATATTGGAGAAAGATCCAAAGGTGGATAGAGGAAATCATAAAACAAAAATTAGACTTAAGACCGGAATTGTTCTTGTTGGGTATTATAAAAGGAAAGATAAACAAAAATAATCAATACATGATACTTCATATTACGACAGCAGCCAGAATTACCTACGCCCAAAATTGGAAGTCAGAAACAGCCCCTACAAGCACAATGATAATTAAAAAAAATATTAGAATGTGCTGAAATGAATAAATTAACACTGGAAATACACGACAAAGAGGACACGGAATATTACAAAATATGGGACAAATGGTATAATTGGTTGGAAAATAAAAATAAGATTAATAAAGCGATGTTAATAATGACAAGTTAAATGATATGTATGGATATTTGTATTGATGTATATAGATATACGGAAATAGGATGATAGAAGAAACTAGAAATATTGATATAAGATGATAGATACTAAGTAGAAAAGATATGTAGGATTTAGAAAATGTACAAATAGAATAAGTTAAAGAGTAAGAATTATAAAAGCAAAATACGTAAACCGATACGGTACGCTGTAAAATGATTTTATATGGTATGTGACATTATGTTTTGTCATGTTATGTTGTTTTTGTATCTGTGGTTGTTTTTAATGTTGTTTTTAAAACTGTTTAATAAAAACTATTTAATTTTTTTTTTACTTGGGCTTCAGTAAGGCATTTGATAAAGTAGACCACAACCTATTCCTTGATAAAATAGAAAAAATGTGGGTTAGACAGCATCACCATCAGATGGATTCATAACTGGCTGACCAAACACACTCACCATGTATTCTTCAATGGAACTGCATCTACATGGAAGGAAGAATGCAGTGGGGGATGGAAGAAATATTTGGGTTAAATAGGAAAGATGTAGACAGAGACAAAGACCCAAGGGAGGAGTTTGGGAGGCAAGTCAAAAAACAAATAAGAATTGAAATAATAAAGCGGACAAGAGATGATGGTTAGAAAGGGAATGCTGTTTAATATAAGATTGGCTTTATTGAGAGCTAGAATAGAGGCAGAAACAAGATCAAGGGGAATATTATTATACATATTTTTATATAATATACTAAAAGTAATAGCTAGATGTAAAGATTAGATGTTGAAAGATGGTATCATTATGTATGTTTAAATAATATTGTGATTGTTATTAGAATGGTGCACAAAAACACTGAACAACTAAACAATGAAGGAACATACTCTAATACAAATATGTATAATAACAGCACAATTACATAAGTATGATTAGTGTAACAAATATTATCAATATTACTATTATTATTTGTATTTAAATGAATGATACCCAGATGCCTCACTGTTCATATAATGATATTGATGTATATATATATATAAAAAATAATAATAAAAAAACATGACCAAGCTTGCTTAGCTTCCAAGCACCAAACCAGCCAAGTGTTGCCTAGAGGCATTCTGAGATGTTAAAAAAGTCAAAATGGCTTTTGTGACCATGTGATCAAAGTCCCACCCATTTTTATATGTGTTACGCATGTTCTGCATATTAAAAGGGGGCATAGCTTTGATCATGTAGTTGCAGCTGCCATCTTGATTTTTTTTGCCCTCGGCAGATACCCCTGATGTTGCCACATAATAAATAAACGAATATGGATTTGTAATACAGTACCTAATATTTATGTTCGTTTAACTAAAATGATTTTTGCTTATGTTTTCCAAGTCTTTTAAGCAAGATTTAAAAAGAAAAGAAAGAAAAAACACTCCAGGATTTCTAAGTTTTCTAAAAAAAAATAACATTTTCTAAAAAGTGAAAGATTCTAGAAACTATTTCTTTGTATATCAAAAGCCTTTCAGTAGCAAACATAATGTATAGTCAATTAAGTGTACAGAAAAAGTTCCTACTGCAAAATAAGGCACTTAATGTGTGGGGAGCAACTTGTGGTTACATTTAAAACCTGCAATTTTGGATCCCTCTTTAAGTAAAGGAAATAATAATGGGGACCTTAATTGCAAAAAATTACCGTTGTTACTTTGAGTTTGACATATGCTTAATGATGAGGTGGATGGAAATGTTAAGGCTAATACCATTTGGCAGACAACTGGGGTTGATAATCACTCCCTATAATGCTATTGGGGATAACTATGGACCTATTTGGCTAATTCCAAGCAGAAGTGGTTTATTGTGCAAGAGTAAGTTTAGCCTGCAGCAGCAAACATCCAGTATTTGCAGATCCCAAAGAGGATGAATATTAAGAGAGACAAAATGTTTGTTCAAGTGCTTTTATTCTTTTTACAGGAAGGCAATATTTTTTTTGCCACACATTTAGCCTGCTAAGAAGGCTTAGTCATATGAATTGAGATTGTAATAGGGGGAGGAATGACAACTTAGCTCCCAGAATGAAATTCCTGACAATTGTGAAATAGCACTAACTATCAATAATAACCTACATTTTGTGAATTATGATATTCCCATTATTTGTAACCCTGGCCAGTTGCTGGCTCGGCTTCTTCCTCCCACAACAATTATGTAACCGAGCTGTGTATTAAATCTCTCAGTTGGTGCAGATGGCTGAGGTGATTGTGGCTTGGAAGAAGTGTGTGTGTGGGGGGGTGGTATTCTACAGAGAAAACCCATCCTGGATTCTCCAGAAATGAGGAAATACAAATTATCTTCCCACCTCTTCTCTGGATCAAATGTTAGCCAACCTTCATGCAGAGAAAGAATCCCATTCCTGATGAGGAAGAAAATTGGGTGTGTGTTACTGCCACTACAGAAGGGGTCCCAGCAATTTATTTTATTTATTTATTTATTTATTTGTCAAACATGTACAAGATAGCAGGTATAGGTATAATCATAAACATAATCAAAGTGAATACAGATAGATGAAGACAATAGGACAGTAGGACAGGGACGGTAGGCACGCTGGTGCGCTTATGCACGCCCCTTACAGACCTCTTAGGAATGGGGTGAGGTCGACAGTAGACAGTCTAAGGTTAAAGTTTTTTGGGTTTGGGGAAGAAACCACAGAGTCAGGTAGTGAATTCTAGGCATTAATCACTCTGTTGCTGACGTCATGTTTTCTGCAGTCGAGTTTGGAGCGGTTTACATGAAGTTTGTATCTATTGTGTGCTCGTGTATTGTTGGGGTTGAAGCTGAAGGAGTCATTGGCAGGTAGGACATTGTGGCAGATAATTTTATGGACTACATTTAGATCGGTTCTAAGGCGACGTAGTTCTAAGTTGTCTAAGCCCAAAATTTCAAGTCTTGTGGAATAAGGTATTCTGTTGCGAGTGGTGGAGTGGAGGACTCTTCTCCTGCAATATTTTTGGACTCTCTCAATTGTATCAATGTCTGATATGCAGTGCAGGTTCCAGACAACAGAGCTGTATTCAATGCGGGTTCCAGACAGGTGAGCTGTATTCGAGAATTGGTCTAGCAAACGTTTTGTATGCTCTAGTTAGCAGTGTAATGTTGCCAGAGAAGAAGCTACGCAGGATTAAGTTGACTACTCTTAGTGCCTTTTTGGCAATGTTGTTACAGTGGGCTTTGGCACTTAGATCATTAGATATGAGTACTCCAAGATCCTTGACAGAATGAGGGTCGTCTACAAGGTCGTGTCCTCCAAGCTTGTATTTAGTGTTCTGATTCTTTTTGCCAATGTGTAAGACAGAGCATTTGTTGATTGAGATTTGAAGTTGTTGTTTTCATTTTCTGGAGAATCTGAAGTTGGGCTGTGGGTGCAACTTTTTGCTGGGAGCAAATTGTGTCTGTTCTCTCTTTACACTTGCTGAGTGAGTGAGACGAGAAGGTGTTAATGGAGAGCATGCTGAGAGGATTGTTCAGCCAGCTACTGGGGGTTGACACTTATTATTTATTTATTGTATGGTAGTGTTACATTAGCCAAGAGACTACAGTGTTAATACAGAGTAGTTATTTGGCTGCTCGCTCAGTTCACACTTGTGTGGTATCCATGGTACACCACAGAGGGAGAGCTAGTTCTGCACCAGAAAGAAAGATGAACAGCATCCTGCAGCGTCATCAAAATCACCTTGCAAATGGGTGTTGCATCCAGAAAGGTCCAGCATTGGCAGGGATCTGACTGTCTGCACAAAGCACTAGCTTGTCTTTCCACCAAAGTGGTATCTATTTATCTACTTGCATATAAGGTAGTTTTAAACTGCTGGGTGGGCAGAAACTGAGACAAGTGATGGGAGCTCATTCCACCAGGTTGGGGTGCTAAACCAAAGACCTTCTCCAATGTCATTAAGCCACTGATCCATCATGCCTCTTTAGGGTCAACACTGAGCAGCAAAGTCCACTGCATTAAGTCAGGCAGCCCGACCTTGGTGAATGTTTGGATCCAAAGAAGAAGAGGGCAGTGGAGCACTGGAAACAAGCCTGTGGGTAATTAGCATGGGCAGCCCCCAAATGGGGAGCCTTTGGTGTTCCAGCTTTAACCTATTTTATATATGTAGCAGCAGCAGCAGGCTTGAGATGGAAAATACAACATGAGCTGATCCTCTGTTCTGCACCATTAAACAACCAATTTGTTGGATAGAGATGATGCATCTAACAAGGAAGAGCAAAGTGTTTCTGTAGTACAGTGGTTCTCAACCTTCCTAATGCCGTGACCCCCGCTCCCCGGTGCGACCCCCTCCCCGCCCCCGCCCCGCACGCGATGAGGTGACAAAGGGGGCGTGGCGGGCTAGCGCGCGCTTATGTGACCCCTGTGAAAGGGTCGTTCCCAAAGGGGTCACGACCCACAGGTTGAGAACCGCTGCTGTAGTAGCACCTAAAACGCATGTGGGCAGTGCTAATTTTGTTCTGATTTTCTTAAGATGGTCACTTATTATCATTATTGTGTAGCTTATTATATACTCCTGCTTTTTAAGATGGTTTGATTCATTGTTGAAGCCATGTAAAAGTACTTGTAATAAATGAATAAAATAAATCCCCCACACACATGGATATCTGTCTGCCCTTATTTCTCCCTATAGTATTACATATATACATATACATATATACATATATACATATACATATATACATATACATATACATATACATATACATATACATATACATATACATATACATATACATATACATATACATATACATATACATATACATATACATATACATATACATATACATATACATATACATATACATATACATATACATATACATATACATATACATATACATATACACATATACACGTACACATACACATACATACATACATACATACATATGTTTTTTTCTTCATATACACATATACACGTACACATACACATACACATACACATACACATACACATACACATATACCGTATATGGGTTAGTTAGGGTTTGGAATTGATTTAGTTGGACAGAATGTTGTAGCTATTGTGTTTTCTTTTAACCTGAACTTCATACAGAAATGTAAATTATAAGTATTAATAGTACTTATTTATGTCAGACCTGTGTTAATTGTTAGCAACCATATAGATAGATTTTCTCCATGACAATCTGTCCATAATCTGATGTTAAGGTGTTCCAACAGTATTACAGTATTAGTAAAAAAAAACAACCCATCATATACTGTCATTCTTACTATACTTTATACTATAAATGAGTGTGTCTGTAAAGCTTTTCTCATTTCCTTCAGTCCCATCGCTGAATGACAATGACATTTACATACATACATACATACATACATACATACATACATACATACATACATACATACATACATACATACTGTCAGCGTTCCAATAAACACCCCCAACAAAACAAGACTCCAACGCTAGAAGTTCCTCAAAGTTCCAATTTATTAAAAATGCCATGTTGGCAACATCTGGGAAAACCCGAATCTGAAAGCTTCCAGGTTTTCCCCACCCAAATGAAAGTTCAAGTCCCTGCCCAGAACCCACATGTCCATCACACGATCCAATCAAGCACCATCAAGAACTGAAGATGCCTCCCCGTCACTTCCTCGCAGCTGCTGGGCACAGTGGCCTTGACTTTCTGGAAAGAATGTTATTTAGACTACTACATATCACCTACTCCATATAATCCCCCCTCCCATTTTCCCACGGTAGTAATGTGGCAGGCCTGAATACAAAAAGGTAAAAGATGGCTTCCAGGCCTCTCACACACAACTATATCCAAGAGTTTTTGTAAGGAAAGTCTACTGGTATGACATATTTTCCTTGTTGTTAAGAATCACATTTCATGATATTGAAAATCTACATGGAATGGGAGGAAATTCTACTTGGAAATCTATATGGTGAGGAAGAAAAATCCTGAATCCTAAACTGACCCTGAAGGAAATAGTTCATTAGAAGATAAGTCATAAGTCACCTATAGCTTTTATACTGTTTTATTTCATATGTATGTTTTGTTACGTGGCCAGAATTAGTTGATTAAGATGGACAGACATATTCACTTAATAAATGAAAACTAATTATATAAATTACAGGCAAAGACATTTAATCTTCCATAGCAAACCTACAGTATTCATGCATAACTCATAACTATTTATTTTTGATTCCAGGGAGTTTGTGTTGCTTAGTTGCTAGATCAGAAAAATCTAAGTTCGGTGTGTTGATTGGTAACATGTGTGCAAGGACATAGAAACACTTGTATGTACATACCTTAGTACGTAGAATAGAAAAGTAGTTTGACTCTTTTTCCCCCCTGCAATGAGTTTGTGCAGTTGGAAAAAAAACCCTAGGTTAAAAACTTAATTTAATATATAAAACTTTACAGATGTACTATATAGATAGTATTATGTACTATGAATGTGTAAGGACTGATCAGCATTGGCATCATGTATGCAAATAGTGAGACTAAGTTACTAGGCAACTGTAGCTTCAAAAATTATCACTTTAATAGTAAAAGGGGAAAAGTGCAATAGCACATTGCAATAGCAATAGACTTATATATACCACTTCACAGTGCTTTAAAGCCCTTTCTAAGTGGTTTACAGAGTCAACATATTGCCCCCAACAATCTGAGTCCTCATTTTACCAATCTCGGAAGGATGGAAGGCTGAGTCAACCTTGAGCCCATCAGGATCAAATTGCTGGCAATCAGCAGAATTAGCCTGCAATACTGCATTTAACCATTGTGCCACCATCATTATCCATGCACCTCTTCTGGTTCTAAAATGTTGATAGTTATAATGTATTTGTTTCCATACATGTTTGTTTCTCTTGTGTCCAGCATAACATGTTAAAATGAAGGCCTGTTAATTCATGATCAAATATATCTTTTCTTGGGACAACCAAGAAACATCAAGAGAATAAATAAAGATAATATGTAATTGAAACAGGATGATGACAGCCACATGCTGCTTGGATCCAGGCTTGTTTCAAGTAATAAATGCTCTCAAGGAAGGGGGTTCAAATGGGTGATAGAGATTGTGTAAACCTCCTTGAAAAGAAATGTTGAACTGGTTTCCCTAAAAAATTATGGTAAAATCTTGACAAGATCAGTGGTGAAATTTTTATTACCAGTTCTGTGGGCATGGCTTGGTGGGCATGGTGTGGCTTGGTGGGCGTGGCTTGGTGGGCATGGCTTGGTGGGCATGGCTTGGTGGGCGTGGCAGGGGAAGGATACTGCAAAATCTCCATTCCCACCCCACTCCAGGGGAAGGATACTGCAAAATCCCCATTCCCTTCCCACTCCTGGGGGAAGGATATTGCAAAATCTCCATTCCCACCCAACTCTGGGGCCAGCCAGAGGTGGTATTTTCCGGTTCTCCGAACTACTCAAAATTTCCACTACGGATTCTCCAGAACCTGTCAGAACCTGCTGGATTTCACCCCTGGACAAGATGATTATTTGCCAGTACTGTATTGCCAATTTAATGCTGTAAATTAATGTGAAAGATTATTCTACACAATCAGGGTTATAAGACTATATAGCATGGGGATTTGTTGCATTGTAATTTTAACATGACTTCTAATTCTATTATATTTATTTATTTATTGTATTCATTATATTGATTTTTTTCTTGTTTTTCATTTTATGGCAAGTTTTAATTAGTACTTTAATTAGTATTGTACATCATCCCATATGCCAATAGAAAATTACTTTATTAATTAAATGTGTAAATTATAATAATTTTATATTGACATTTGTGATGATAAGTATAAAGCATAAAATTTAATAAAAAGTCCAGGAAACATTGCAATGACCATAGATCCTTAACACTGAAACAGATGTCAGAAAGAACAATACAAAACTATGCGGATCCCAAACTCCAATATTCTGGAGATTAAATCAAAGATAAAAAACATAAGAATATCCAGACTTCACATCCAGCAAGTCATCCTGTACATCAAACAAACAGCTAACTAGATATATTCTAGTTAGTTGTTGTACTAACGAATTACTATATCCAACAAAACATTCACTAAAATATAGGAATACAGTACAAATTGCTTGTTTGTAGGGCAGAAGAAAACCTAGTGTACATACCTGGTATGTGTGTATTCAATAGCATTATTTGGCTGTTGACCCACCATGGTAACATTTATATTAGGCCCATGTGTGGCAGCTTTCATATAAGGAAAATATTTACAAAATGTTTTACCACTGGCACCTACCCCCGGCACGATTGGCAAAGATGTTCCCGACAGTGTCTGCGAAATGTTGGAAATGTAAGAAGGATCAAGGGACCTATTATCATCTCTGGTGGACATGCCCTAAAATCAAAATATTCTGGAACAAAATAAGGAACTGGTTGGAAGAAATCACACAACAGACAATTGATTTGAAGCCGGAATTGTTCTTGCTGGGAATTTTTAGAGAAAAGTTTAAAAAGGAGGACCGCTATTTAATACTGCATATAACCACAGCATCCAGGATTGTATATGCACAGAGTTGGAGAACCGATATTATTCCTACATCCTCTATGGTGGTTCGAAAAATATTAGAATGTTCCGAGATGTGCAAATTGATTATGGAGATATATGAAAAAGAAGATACAGAATATTATGTAGCATGGAATAAATGGTATACATGGTTAAAACACAACAAAAAACTTCAACGCGTGCTGCTCCGCTCCGGCGTGACTTCAAAGAAATATTGTACATTGTAAATAGATTAGGAAATACTTTGAAAAAGCTGTAAAAGTGGTTAGTAATTATTGTGTTTGTTTTTGTTTTGTGTATTTTTTGTATGTTTGTTCTATATGTTGTTTTTAACGAAAAACCTAATAAAGATTATTTTATTAAAAAAAAACAGCTAACTAGATATATTCTAGTTAGTTGTACTAATGAACTACTATATCCAACAAAACATTCACTAAAATATAGGAATACAGTACAAATTGCTTGTTTGTAGGGCAGAAGAAAACATAGTGTACATACCCTGGTATGTGTGTATTCAATAGCATTCTTTGGCTGTTGACCCACCATGGTAACATTTATATTAGGCCCATGTGTGGCAGCTTTGATGGCTTGACAAGGTGTTTCATGCAGCTAACGTAAGGCAATTCATCTTATAAAAGCAAAATGGAAACATAATTTGTCTTAATGATATATTGCTTGATGCTTCATAGAGGCTAAAATTTGCTTTGACAAAGTGCTTTGCATCAACCCCCACCCCCAGCTTCTACTGTGACCCTTACAAAATCTACAGTGAAACAGAAGTTTGGCCTGGCTATCACAAGAGCTGCAGGAGATGGCAGAAGAGAGCAAAGTAGAGTGAAGTGAAGCTGTGCAGTTCACTCTTAGAAATACCAAGATCACACTTGTTACAAAGTGGTTTCAAGGGGATGTTTCAGTCAAACCTTATCAAGAAACGATTGCACTGTCCTATATAGTATATGCTCAATTTATATGAATCTACCCATTTTTAATTGACAAATAAGAAAGGCTATTATTCTGAACATATAATTATGTCTGAACATCAAATGTGTCTATAGTTCTATCAAGTTCCCTGTCTTCGCCTCCATATATTTACAGAAATTGTCTTGGTTTCTACATTTAGCTCTTAGGTATTTTTTTAGAAAATAAGAATGATGAGTAGCTGCAGCCAAATGTTCTGCTTGTAAATGTTTAGGATAAAAAGAAAAGAAAAATGATAAAGATAAAATAAGTTAGTTGGGAATTAGAAAAGGTGGCAAGGAACAATTACATCACTGTGTCTTTTAGCATGGTGATGTTTTATAACTGCCTATATTCATACTGGTGGTCACTATTTTATGGAGAATCACCATCTCCCATTGCAGGCATTTTTTTAGCAATCACAACACATTCTACAAAACATGATGTGTATCTGTTAATCTGAAAGATCACTCACTTCTAATACAAGCACAGAAACAAATTAGTTAATTAATTTTAGTTGTGTTATAAAGTAAATAAGGGCATTTAGTCATCAGACAAAAATGCAGCTTTCTATATTTCTGTAGATCATTGCTACAGAGAGGTCAGATCCTCAGAAATAGGCTCTTGACACCCTTTTCTCCAATTAGCACTTCCATCTTTGAATCTGTTCTGCTGGATTGTGTAGCACGAATAGCTGCAGGAGATCACTATTTATTTCCTTGACAATACCTCATTGGAAATACCTCATTGGAAATACCTTATTGGAAATGCACATCTTAGGACAGGGGTGTCAAACTCGTGATGACACGTTGTCGTCACGTGACATATCACAACTCCCCCCCCCCTGCTAAAATGGGTGTGGGTGTGGCCTTGATGCATCCGGGCCGCGGGCCGTGAGTTTGACACTCCTATCTTAGGAGGTTATACATGTCAGGTGTGGATATAGCCAGGAAACTTGGGTTGTGGCAGATTCCTGAGAAGCTGATGTTCATGTCAACCCTGTATGTATCAGCCTATATTGGTTTGCACTCTGGCATTTCATTTTATGGCGATGTTTCTTTCAAACAGCCTGCAGTTTCTTACTCTCTTGAGTCAGGAGAAAGAGAGGAAGACAGAGTGTGTGGTCTGAATATTTGACTTGTTTTATTAATGGGAATAAGATCCCATGAAATTGTCCATATCTTGTAACTCCATGTTCAACATTTTTTTTCTGAAAAAACCCAATAGCTGCCATAAATGTAAAGTCATGGCAAATTTAAACTGAACAGAAAACAGTGTTTTCTACTTAATTTGTAACCCATAACCTCTCAAGTAATACATAACACAGCTTGCTTCTTTCCAAAGGAAATAATTTCACAAGTAAAACATTTTTTCCTACTCGTGCAAGGCAGCAGCAGCAGTGCAATGTCATTCATTCAGAACCTAGCCGGTTCCATCACAGCCAGCAAGCCAAAGCACATGGGCCAATGACATGCATGCACTGAGGTATCTCAGAGGATCAATCTATGCCAGTCCATGTATTTGGCTCTTTTTTCCATGAGTCTTTTGCCAAAGACAGTGGGTTCATGGAAGAAGCAGACATATAAAGAAGATTCCTTCGAACATCTGGGTTTCACAAGCTAAAAGCAAATATCCTTTTCCCCAAAGATGTACAGTTGGAAAGCTGATTGTGAAGAAACCAGAACACATACATGCACACCAAAAAGGAGGGGGCAGAGGAAAGAACTCTTGTAAATAGACTGTAAAAATCAATCTGTATAAATGCATGCATAACTTGATTTTGATTTGAAACAACCATACACAAGACTGTTGCCAAAATCCAGTGTGAGATGGTATTTTGGCCTTTTGAAATCAGTGGGATTTGCACTTATTTTTGTGTTCAATTTTGGTCTACAAGGATAACAGAAACACTTCCCAAAAATGTGGGTCATTATATAAATGCATTATAAGAAGAAGAAAAAAACAGACTTCATGGATGAGTCATTTAAGGAAGCAATGAATTTCACATGACTGACCATAATCCAGTCAGAGAAATGTTTGTTAAATTTATATCCCATCTTTCTTCTAAGAGTTCATGATAGCTTACATGGGGATACCTTTCATTTTATCCCACAGCAGCAATCTTATGAGGTAAAGTGTATGGTGAGAGAGTGATTGGCTCAAAGCCACACAATGAGTATCCATAAGAAATGTAAATTGAACATGAATCTTCCAAGTCCCAGTCCAACCCCTCACAGGCTCAGGAACAGCATATTCGTAAGGCAGTCTTAATATTATGTATTATCTTAAACCACTGAACTATTGCATGATTGTCACACAATGGAATGATTAATTTGTTTATGTGCCATTAAGTTTTCTGTCAACTCTTAGCTACCCCAAAGATAGATTTTCTTCCTGAGGAAAGTTTCTTCCTTAACCTGGTCTTTGGGTCTACATCAGTACCATAAATGAGTCTATCCACCTCACTGCTGAGTCATTCCATAATGTGTCCAAAGAATAATAATTTATGTCTGGTCATTTGTGGTCACTGTCCTCAAGTGACAATTTTGGGTTGATTTATTCAATGATTCATTGGCTTTAGTTCTCAGCTGTCCATTGTGTTATCTAGAATTTTCTCCGACATAGAATTTCAAAGGTATCAATATTCTTTCTATCCTTCTTATTCAAAGTCCAACTTCTGCTTCCTTAGAGAATCACAGGGAAAAGTATTGTCTGCACAACACTAATATTTCTAATTTAAGTAACCTAACATGTACACATGTTAAAGCAGCTTAACTTTGTTTGTAAGTATTTTAAAATTTTAAATACAATTGTTTTTAAAACCTGTGTTTTAAATATATTTTTGTAAAAGAGAAAATTCAGTAATTTTACAGTAAGGATAGAGATTTTTTTTTTAAAGTAAGTTCTACTCTTTGTAAACATCTTCCACTGATTACATTCTTTGATTATCTTTTTTTATTATTGTTATGTTCTAACTGTTTAAACTGTGTTACATGTTTCCAACCAGGTCCAGCGTTTGAGCGGGAAAAAGCTCAAACGCTATTGGCTGGTCTGTCTGACAGCTCCCTATAAAAGGGCAAGCTGTCAGACTGCTCTTTGCTGGTTGCTGATACAAGAGCTGAAATAAAGAGCTGCTTGGGAAGTCTGTCTCCTGTCATCTCTACCCACTATCTAACAGTGGCGACGAGGGCTTGGGCCAGGAGAACTGTGACTAGCTTCTTCAGCACTTTCAACCAGCCAGGCAGACANGGAAAAAGCTCAAACGCTATTGGCTGGTCTGTCTGACAGCTCCCTATAAAAGGGCAAGCTGTCAGACTGCTCTTTGCTGGTTGCTGATACAAGAGCTGAAATAAAGAGCTGCTTGGGAAGTCTGTCTCCTGTCATCTCTACCCACTATCTAACAGTGGCGACGAGGGCTTGGGCCAGGAGAACTGTGACTAGCTTCTTCAGCACTTTCAACCAGCCAGGCAGACATCTGCCTGCC
>QLTV01000240.1:1918610-1933849 GCA_003457575.1 Thermophis baileyi
GCTGCCTCACCACCATCTGTATTGCGCAGGTCTAGTAGTGCTCCAAAACGCCCCGCCTACCTGCGTGATTACGTATGCTGGACAGCTCCATCCAGGAGGGGAGGGGTGTTATGTTCTAACTGTTTAAACTGTGTTACATGTTTCCAACCAGGTCCAGCGTTTGAGCGGGAAAAAGCTCAAACGCTATTGGCTGGTCTGTCTGACAGCTCGCTGCCTCACCACCATCTGTATTGCGCAGGTCTAGTAGTGCTCCAAAACGCCCCGCCTACCTGCGTGATTACGTATGCTGGACAGCTCCATCCAGGAGGGGAGGGGTGTTATGTTCTAACTGTTTAAACTGTGTTACATGTTTCCAACCAGGTCCAGCGTTTGAGCGGGAAAAAGCTCAAACGCTATTGGCTGGTCTGTCTGACAGCTCCCTATAAAAGGGCAAGCTGTCAGACTGCTCTTTGCTGGTTGCTGATACAAGAGCTGAAATAAAGAGCTGCTTGGGAAGTCTGTCTCCTGTCATCTCTACCCACTATCTAACAATTATACACAGTGGTTTGTCCTTTTAATGTTTTAAACTACTTGTGCACACTCTAGCCAGATTGGATAAATTTGGGTATTGCATTAACATTTTAGTGACATTTTATCTAAGAGTTCATGGAATGCTTTAAAAATCCCAGCTTAATGGAGGCCAATCAATCATCACATTTTTTCAAAGCACAAATTATTTTAAGTTTTTGTACTACATGGGAATAATCACTGCAGAGAGATAGGCATATCCTATTGTTTTGACTGATGTCATTCATTTCTCTTGAGGCCGACCCAACTGATGGCTGATGGCTTAAGTGCTGAAGTTAAGTGGGCAAATTGATGTGTTTTTCCAGGGGTGTTTCCACTGCAGCTGCCTTCTCAGCTCTAAAAATGCCAAATCACTGATAGCAGCCTGCAGCTGCTTCAACTCAAAAGTGCTGAAATGAGTTGGAGTGGGCAGTGGCAGCACATGCTGGTCCCTTTTCATCATCACCCTTAAAAGTGGTGACCTGCCACATTTTTTGCAAATTTCAGCTGGGAGGAGGACACTCCTGAATGCTCCGGGTCCCCCAGAAGAAGCTTCAGGAATGGTCCACTTTTAACCTCATTTGTTCCCCTTCTCTCTGACTTGTAAGTGGGAAATCTTTTCATTTCAAAGTGAACCTGGTTTGACCAGGAGACTTGCAATAGTCCAAACTAAAAGAGTTAAGTTTTCCCATCAACCTGATACAAAAGTTCCCATCTTTTTGCTCTCCCAAATGTCCTGTTAAAATAACAGGATTCATTCATTCTCCCAATCACTTTGTCCTCTCCAAATCCTGTTAATAGGACTTTATTTTAATCAATATCCAGGTGTTTATATCTCCATTTGAAACTGGGAATTCGAATAGATTAGTCAGTTACTTGACAGTCATGGTATTTTAATATTATTAAAATATTTAATTTAATATTATAATAATAATTTAATATTATTATTATCTTTCCTTTTCCTTCCAATATCTGCCCAAAGTCACTCAGTAGAGTGGCAGGATAAGCAATCTCTAAATTTGAGAAGGAAGGAAGGAAGGAAGGAAGACTGATGGAACAAACGAACTCTGTCTTGCTCTTCTCTCCATCTTAGTACAATCCATTTATAACAGTAACCCCAAATTCCTCTGTCTCCTGGCTTAATTTGATTAATAAATGATCTTTCCTTTTATTTTCTTTCCAAAATAGTCAACCTTAACACATGCTTTCAAAAATAGTTTGTTGTTTCTTCATTTGAGCTGATACATAAAGACACCAGTAGTAACTGAGAGAGATCCTTGAAAAATTAATTTGGTTTATTTGCTTGTTTTTAAAAGTACAGATGAAGTGAAGATGCTTATGTGAGCACTGTGTGTTCCCCAACCATCTCTCTCTATCATGTAGAAATAATTTTAGTGAGCTAAAATAAGCAGAGCGTCCTCTCTTTCTGTACATATGTGATACTTACTATCAAAGTCTTCTCCCTAAAACACCTTGAGTAGTGAAAAGAAATATTTTCTGTTTTTCCTCTCTTTCTTTCAAAACAGCAGCAAACTTTAACGATAATTAGTTTTCTTTTCTTTTTAAAATGCTTATATTTATTTATTCATTTATTTAATATTCCACCTTTCCATCTAGATAAGGCCCATAAAAGAGCTTAGGAAATCAAACTATAACCACTAAAAATAATAAAAATAAATGAAACAGTTAAACAACAAAAGGAAGATAAAAGATTAAATCAGCAAGAAACCAGCAGTTAAATCAATTTATCACCCAGAGGCTTTTGGAAATTATACAGTTCAACATTTTAACTTGTCTCATAAAAAAGGACATAATGAAATGTTTGTTCTTCCAACCTAAAGGAATTACAGTATTTGCTCAAGGCTGACCAGATTTATCAAAAAAAATATAATTGTTTCATTTTATGAGTCCCCTAATATGAATCTGAAGGAGAATTTAGTAGTGTTTCAAAGTAGTCTTATGCACTTAACTTGCATTGGATCTCATATTCCTGAATGTAAAATTTATGCATGTGGCAAATATATTTATTATCTATCTATCTATCTATCTATCTATCTATCTATCTCTCTATCTATCATCTATCTATTTATCTATCTATCATCTATCTATCTCTGTCTATCATCTATCTATCTATCTATCTATCTATCTATCTATCTATCTATCTATCTATCTATCTATCTATCTATCAATCAACTATCTATTTATCTATCATCTATCTCTGTCTATCATCTATGTATCTATCTATCATCTATCTATCTATCTATCTATCTATCTATCTATCATCTATCTATCTCTGTCTATCATCTATCTATCATCTATCTATCTATCTATCTATCTATCTATCTATCTATCTATCTATCTATCTATCTATCTATCTATCCATCCATCCATCTATTTTCTGCCTTTATTATTTTTACAAATAACTCAAGGTGGCAAACATATCCAACATATCTTCCTCCTATTGTCCTCACAACAATAACCCTGTGAGGTAGGTTGGGCTGAGAGAGAGTGACTGGCCCAAAGTCACCCAGCTGGCCTTCATGGCCAAGGCAAGACTCACAGCCTCCTGCGTTCTAGCCTGGTGCCTTAACCACTAGACCAAACTGGCTCAACTGCAGCATGAAGGGTTTGTCAATCAAGGGAGGACATTTATTTTATGTTTACTGGACATTCTGAACTGTTATTCTTTATGCCTTTGAAAGACCCTGCCACTGAATATTAAATTGAAGTAAATTAGTTCAGGATCTTGACTGGATCAAAATGCTTTCTTTTGTCTTGCTCAGCTGTACTCAGGTGCGAAAGAAGGCTGGTGGAACACTTCATCTCATATCAGATTGCAATGATTCTCCTGTACAGCACAAGTGTATTAATTTTGAGAACATCAGTGACTTGCTGGAACAGGTTGAAGTGGGTTTTTGGCTTAGTGGTTTTATGACAAAAGTCCTGTGAGCCTAGCAATACAGAGATAAGTTTACCATAATATAATTACTAAGGCATTGACTATATTTCATTGGGGTCAAAGGTAATAGCAATAGAAATAGCAGTAGCACTTAGACTTATATAACATTCCATGGTGCTTTACAGCACTCTGTGAGCAGTTTACAAATATCAGCCTATTGCCCCCAAAAATTTGGGTCCTCATTTTACCGACTCGGAAGGATGGAAGGCTGAGTCAACCTTGAGCTGGTCAGGATCAAACTCCTCACTGTGGGCAGACTTAGCCTGTATTACTACATTCTAACCACTGTGCCAGAATGACATCAACATCAATACAGCCATCCCTGGGCTCTGTCATATGTTCCCTCCCCATGCCCAGTGACATAACCAAGTCTTCATAGCCAAATGAAAAGCCACCGAGTTTAATCTCTGGAGAGACTATATTCCAAACAGCAGGTGCCATGACAGAAAGGCTTTCTTTCTAGGTTCTGCTAGGTGGCAGTCTCAAATAGGATGCTTCCCTACCACATCTGATATGGTATATAGACACAATTGGAAAGAATTAGTAAGTAAGCCAGTTCCTGCCATGAAATGCTTTGTAGGTAACTATGAGGATCTTGAATTGAACCCAGAAGTACACTGACAACCAATGCAGTTCACAGAGCAGATATGCGCCAATCAAGAAGTGCACTTAACTGCATTTTGCACCCACCTTAAATTCCAGATGCTCTTCAGTTGCAGTCCCATGTAAAGTGCAGGGCAGTAATCCTTTTCAGGAGGTGACCAGTCCGATTTTCTCCCAATGCAATTGAATACAACCATTTCCTTGTCTACTTGTGTTATGACATTTCTCCTGCAGAAAAAGCAGCAGAAGGAAGACAAATGGCAAAGCATTCTTCTCATCCAACTTTAGCTGCTCAATGGAAGAGGGGAATAGCAATTTTGAGGAAGGATAAATGTTTCGGGGGAGTATCTGAAATTGTTGATTTAGTGTAATTTTCTGTTTTTTCCTCTAGCCATGGTGCAGAAACATTATCAAGATGTTTCTGTAATTTAGTGCTGTCAGTTGTGTACACAGTGAAACAAATCTCATTTACATTTAACATAAACCCCTGTCTTGACTCCCATTAACTTCTAAAGTTCTGTAGATTAATTATTTAGGAAAATCTTTACCAGGTATGTAAACAAATTGCCAAAGAAACACAAGGTCAAGAATTAGATCTTTATTCTGTGTGCTCATTCCAAATCAATGTTTTGTTATTTCCTGCCTCCATGATATATACAAAGAAGATGATACTTAACTTTCCCTGGGGTATAAGCAGGAAATGGCCTTTTTAACCAGTGAATTTCAAAACTGATCAAAATAGCATTCCTGTTCTGCCTATTACTGACAATCACAGGTATATAGTAATACTGGTGGCATCTTTTATCCAATAGATCTCTCAAAATTAAAAAGGGCTTTTACTTTAGCAATAGCAATAGGACTTAGACTTATATAACGCTTCACAGTGCTTTACAGCCCTCTCTAAGTGGTTTACAGAGTCAGCATATTGCCTCCAACAATCTGGGTCCTCATTTTACCCACCTCGGAAGGATGGAAGGCTGAGTCAACCTTGAGCCGATGAGACTTGAACTGCCAAACTGCAGTACTGCACTCTAACCACTGCGCCACCATGGCTCTCATTAATGCATTGTAAAGCTCTCATTTTGGCTGTCTTGGAGGATTCATGGCTTAGTCATTAATACAGTAATGCAAGTAACCGCTTGATTATTATACTACTGGAAGAAGCAATGAATATGAAATTTGAATGGGATTTACTGAATGTGTTTTGAAAATATTTTATGCTTATCATGCATATGTAGAATGAGGAATGAGTTTTACGCATACCAAAAGCATGCACTATACAGGTAGATTTTGTCAAACCAAATCCCATTAAAGGAGGGTGTGTTGTATTCAAAGAAGGGTTGCACAACTTTAGCTAACCCTGAGTGAGGATTGGATTAAGAGTCATGCTGAATAGCCATGGGAGCAAACCAAGATAAAATGGGCTGTTTTCCAAATTGTGGTCAGTACATACTGTTGAGCCCTTATGTTAAATTATGAACCCATTTTGCTTCAAGGCTATTGAACATATTTGAGTAGAAGTAATACTTTCTCATGAGAAAACCTTCGTAAAATACCAAAAAAAAAAAGATTGATTAAAGTAAATATGTCATTTCTACATAATGGGGGAAAGTTCTGAATTTTAAAAAACCCAGTATCCCAGTTGGCCAACATAAAATCTACACATCTGGAAGAAATAAAATGCAATCAAAAATCCATTCCACATCTTTATTCAAACACTATTCAACTTACTTCTTTGGACAATTTGATCAAAGTATTTTACAATCCTTAATATATTTATATTCATAACATCCCTTTGAGGTGAAGTGTTTTGGCTCCCCCCCACTTTTTTTTTCCTTTTTTTTTTTGTGCCAGAACAGATGGTAGTCAGAGAGACCAATTTTAATACTGAGAGAATTTTTTGCTCTGATCTGATGAACTCTGACTTCAATTTCATTTTACAAAGCATCCAATGCATTCTCTCTGTAACATTAATGCCACCAATAAACCAAATGTCCATCTAATAATGCCAACATTTAAGGAACTAAACAGGCATTTATTCTGCAATATTCTACATATCTGTTCAGAAGTAAGCTTCATAATATTTCAGTAGGGATTATTTCCAGATAGTTTGTATACAGGATTTCATTCTGAATCAGATAATTCAAGGAAAAGGGAAAGTACCAGGAAAATCAGGAAGATTTATTTCAAAATTCTTCCTTGAGATGTAAGTTCTTAAACGTTTTCCTCTTTTCTCCATTCCTTGGTCATTAACTGTAGTTGTCACACTGCTTCATGCAACATCAGGGTCCCTTTGGTAATCAGTCTTCTTCACTCAAAAAAGTTTCAAAAAGGAAACCTGATTATATCAGTTTTGGTTTCTATCTTATCTAACATGATCTTCCGAAAGAAAGAAAGAAAAAATAAAGAGAGAAAAAGAAAGACAAGAAAGACAAAAAAGACAAAGAAAGAAAGAAAGACAGAAAGAAGACAAAGAAAGAAGAGAAATAAAAGAAAAGAAAAGAAGAAAGTCTTCCCTGAGCAACTGGAGTTCTGTGAAATCTGGTAGTCAAAAGTTGGCCCTTGAGATACAAGCTCCAACAACTATCTTTCCTTCTTCCTTGCAGCAAAAAAAAGCACAAATGATGACTATAATAACAAACATGACACTATTATCACATGCCAAATCTGCTGTCAGAGGGAATCATTTGACTCTGCTAATGATGTAGTTGACTTGCTAATTGGAATATCAGCAAACAGTGGCCTGTGTTGTTGACCTGCTAAAATGCACATAGAAATAGAGATCACGCCTTCTTGCATGATTTCTGATGGCTGAATTTGCATATATTCAGAAGATGCCAGTTGTATAACAAAATACAAACAATCCTCATCAATTTGACACAAGTGAGGTTTTGATAGCACTTTGGGTGCATCTGAATAGAGACAGAGCAGCATGGACAGTCTCTCCATATCAGTGGGAAAAATGAAAGCTGCAACTCTATCGCTAACTACTCAATATAAGTCTTATTGAATTCATTGGAATGTTATTTCTGAGTACATTTGAACCGAGTTGTGCATAGATATGATACTCTTTACTAAAATCGTGTGTTTACTTCTAAGTATCCTGATAATACAATATATCGTGACTGCAGATTCAGAGAACTAAAGCTTTTTTACAAAATAGCTTTTGGAATATTTATTTATGTATTCAATTTCTATAGCCGCCCATCTCAACCAGTGACTCTAAGTTGCTTACAACTGAAATGTGACCCTACAGCTACTTTCAAATCCCATAGGAGCATCAACATAATAGTGATAAACCTAACTGGAATTTAACTCTGTGAAAAAAATAGAACTTTTTCATTAAATCCTTAATTATTCACAATATCTCTCTGATTCAATAATACAGGTAGTCCTTGACTTACAACCACAATTGAACCCAACATTGCTGTTGCTAAGTGAGACATTTGTTAAATGAATTTTGTCCCATTTTACAATCTTTCTTGCCACAGTTGTTAAGTTTGTAACACTGGCTTTCCCATTGACTTTGCTTGTCAGAAGGTCACAAAAGATCACATAGCAATAGCAATAGCAGTTAGACTTATATACCGCTTCATAGTGCTTTACAGCCCTCTCTAAGCGGTTTACAGAGTTAGCATATTGCCCCCAACAATCTGGGTCCTCATTTTACCCACCTCAGAAGGATGGAAGGCTGAGTTAACCTTGAGCCGGTGAGATTTGAACCGCTGAACTGCAGCTAGCAGTCAGCTGAAGTAGCCTGCAGTGCTGCACTCTAACCACTGCGCCACCTCGGCTCTTACATGACCCTGGGACATTACAACCTTCATAAATATTAAACAGTTGTCAAGCGCTCGAATTTTGATCATGTGACCACAGGGATGCTGCAACGGTTGTAAGTGTGAAAAATGGTCATAAGTCACTTTTTTCAGTGCCATCATAACTTCGAATGGTCACTAAGCAAACTGTTGTAAGTCGAGGACTATCTGTATAGAACAGGGGTGTCAAACTCATGATGACACGTTTTCATCATGTGACGTATCACAACTTTTTTCCCCTTCGCTAAAACGGGGGTGGGTATGGCCAGCGTGTGACGCATTCGACCCGCAGGCCACGAGTTTGACATCCCTGGTATAGAACAAGTAGATTATTGGAAATCGTTTTTTTCATGAAATTATTATTATCTCTTTTATTCATTAAACATGAAACTCAGTCAACTGAGCACTTAAAAATGTGTCACAAATACCATTGACTGGCGCTGATGGTTGATATGGGTTGCTGCCAGCATCATAGGTATCAACCAAGTATCTTCTTAAAATGTATGATGTTCCGAGTAGCACAGTTTTTAACAAACTCATGCAGAGTCTATGTTTCTGGTCATTAATCCATGTGTTAGATAGACTCTGAGTAATCTTAATAAATGATTTTTTTATTAAGGATGTATAACTAGAATTTATTAATGTGTTGTATTTACTGCCACAGGGAATGTGGTTTCAGCTGTGTATTCTTCAGCAAAGGGGTGTGTTGTTTTCAAAGCAGGACACAGGTGTTTGTACGTGACTTGTATTGGTTCTGATGGGAGTTTTTACTTAGAAGAGTGTGTGAAGTCATTAAATATCATTTAAAATATATCTGAAGTTCTCTTGTAAACAATTGTGGGATGGACTTTCATTTTTGTCCACACACATAAAATCTAATGTAGAGCCAAAAATGTTTAGTGCCTTTTATTTCACTACCAAAGCTTAAAATGAGCTATTAAAATAATTACACCCTGCAATTAATGTTTCATATGGCAATTATACAATTTCATAAATCACAGGTAATATTAAGCACTTGAAGTGTACTTTCACTGACAGAAATAATATTTAATATGTCATAAAAAATATTTGCTTTTTTAATGACAAAAATGTTTGGGAACATGCCAGAACTACATTACTATTTAATTAAGGGGGAGGGGTAGGAAAAATACACTCACTCCCACTCTCTTCTTGTCAATTATTTGCTTCCAAAGTGATATTTTCCCTCTCTTTTCTTTTTAAAAATTTTTTGTTACAGAATCATAGGATTGGGAGAGATCCATTTGGTCCTCTGATTCAACCTCATGCTCATAGCCCTTCTTTTTGCAGATCTTTGTATTTTGTGATCCCCCCCCAGTTCTTTCTCTTCTGCATTCTGCAGGTATTGCCTGTAGCAGATGACCAGGCTGAGTCCGAGAAAGGGGTCAAATGCATGATAAGTCATGAGTCTCTGTGCAGCACAAGAGATTTTAGTTCAGCTCACCTTGAATGCCTTCTTAATTCTTGCTCATTTCCCTTGACTGTTAGTAGCTCAGATTCTTGTAGAGAGTTTAAGCTTGCAATAAATCTTTATACTCATTTGAACTGAAATATTGTATCCAGGTTTGGTCGTCACGATACAAATGTTGAGACTCTAGAAAGAATACAGAGAAGAGCAACAAAAATGATTAGGAGACTGGAGGCTAAAACATATGAAGAATGGTTGCAGGAATTGGGTGTGTCTAGTTTAATGAAAAGAAGGACTAGGGGTGACATGATAGCAGTGTTCCAATATCTCAGGGGCTGCCACAAAGAAGATGGGGGTCAACCTATTCTCCAAAGCTCCTGAGTGTAAGACAAGAAGCAATGGATGGAAACTAATCAAGGAGAGAAGCAACCTAGAACTAAGGAGCAATTTCCTGACAGTGAGAACAATTAATCTGTCAGCAAAGAAAGTACTTGACTTGACAATCAATGACTAAATCCTATCAATTAGACACATCTTTAATATGAAGATTTCTACATGTATGCTCCAAATGATGATGTTGAAGAAGAAAAAATTGATGAGCTTTATGGTCAGGTTCAATCTGAATTTATAGAAAACACAATCAAGATCTCCTGCTTGTGATTGGAGACTGGAAGGGCAAAGTTGGAAATGGCATGGAGCTGAAATGTATGGCCTTGGAAACAGAAATGAAGCAAGAGAAGGACTTAACAGTTTCTGCCAACCCAGTGAACTGCTTAATTGCTAAATATCCAAAACAATGCCTATATACATTGATAGCAGCAAATGAAGGGGTGAACAGAAATCAAATAGTCTATATTATTAATGCTAGGAAATGGAACAGCTTAGCTGTAACTACAAGGACAAGACTGGGGGTTGACTGCAGAACCAACCACAAGGTAAAGCAGAAGAATAAAGCCAACCAATTTCTACACTGTAATTTTGAGCCTATAGCTACATTTTCAAGAAGAACATCAGAAAATGCTGAAGTCCTGAATCTCATTGATGAGTTTTCAAGAGCACTTGGGAATGAAATTGTTAAGGATGAATGCCAGAACAAACTGTCAAAGACTAAGAAACAGAATTATCAGTGATTTTTGTTGGAGGAAGCTCAGGAAAATAGGGATGTGTGTAGGGTTTGGTGCAGGGGTGAAATGTTCCCAGTTCGCTCTTACCTGTTGGTTGCCGTAGAACCGGTCGCCAAGGTAGCGTGAGGCGCCGCCCACCCGCCCGGACGCTGCCCGGATGCCGCCATTTGGGTTTTTTTACCCTCTGCGCATGCGCAAAGCGTTCTGTGCATTCGCAGAGGGTAAAAGAACCCAAATGGCGGCATCCAGGCAGGTGGGTGGCGCCTCGCGCTACCTTGGTGACTGGCTCTATGGTGACCGACAGGTACAAGTGAACCGGGAGCATTTCACCCCTGGTTTGGTATCACAAACTGCCCACTATCTTTGAATACAAAATTACTTCAACAAGACTAAAACAGAAACAAGGAATCTGTGACTATTCAGGAGCTCCAGAACTACAGCTTGAACCACATCTCTGATACAGTAGTTATCCTGTGGAACATATTCATTATGGTGACAGGAAGGTAAAATAATGTGCTATATCAATATTGCAGACAAATGCAGATTAGTAGCATTCTTTTAGTAAGAATGCTAAAGCTTAAGCAAAGAAGAAAATCAACATCAACTTTGTGGGAGCTGAGTATTTTACAGTCCAATCATATATTTTCTAAATAGGATTTTTGGAGAAAGTGAAGATGCCTACAGTATCAACTGTCTTCTATTAGATGGTTTCATAATAATCTGATTTGTTAGCAATGTACAGTCTGCTCTTTCAAAAATTATTCCAAATCTTAAAACTTCATAGAGTTAATGTAAACATCCTATACAGATAATCCTACCTAACCAGATGACCTGCTATTTACAACAGAAAGTTTCTATTTATATCAGCAAGTTGTATTTATTAAAAAACCCAGAATGGCCACAGATGTTTGGCAATATTTAATACTGAATTTGCTACATAAGAAATCAATTATCAGTTAAAGTAATGTGGTGACCGTGTATATTTATACATTCAGCTGACTACTCAGTACCTGTATTCTGCTAGATTTGCCGTGATTTGTTATTTAAAGGAAAATGCATTCTGATGCATGTATGGAATTGCTAATCTTCGAAAGTTTTGCATATATACAAACTTAGTACTATTTCAAGGAAGTTAGTGACCTTGCAGGTGAAATGCTCATGCCAAACTATTTAGCAATGTATTATGGCAAATGTCCAGGGTGACAGAAATGTGGTTTTAGCCAGAATCATTACATGCTAGATTTAAACTGGGTCTCCACGAATGAGAGCCTTGAATGTATAAAATGACTAAGTTCTGTAATTCCCAGAGGTCTTTGAAAGTGTTATGCTAAGGGAGTAGCATTAAAATTCAAAGCAAAACCTACTAGGTATTATTAACAAACATTGTATGTTTTTTAACTGTGTAACAATTGCTACATCATAGAACAAGAGGCCAAACTACTGCGCATAAGAGCCAATCACTGCATGCACACAAAGCAAGAGCACTGGGCTTATTCCTTTCTCCTATACACATTAACTGTAGGGAAATATAGTTCTTCAGATTTGAAACCTTTTCCTGGCTTCACATAGTAAATAAATAATTAGTTCATTTACCTAGGGACCATCTTGGTACACATTGTTAGTGCCTCATTAACTCAAACACATATTTTCTTGTGACTGTGTGGTTATCATTTGGATCCAAGAAAAGTCATTTTTTTAAGGAAGCATGAATAGGTCCAGTAAATTTCAAAGTGCCCACTTTGAAGCACATTTTGTCAGATCTGAATAACTACTTGTCCTTAATGAATTGTCTATTGGGTGGAGCCCCCCTTTGTGTATAGCTGTATACACTGAGGACTCCATTAATAACGCCATGTTCAATCATATGGTGAGCAGTCCACACATATGCTTGGGGAGGGGGGGAAGTCACTTGAAATAAAGAACAAGATGTTGCCCTTCTCGAATCCCCAAACCAACTGAATTGGTATCTGAATGATGTTCAGAGCCTGTGATGGGAAGTACAAGGATCACAAATCTCTGTCCTTCAGCACCCGACCATCTCTTCAAGATTCCTCAACATCTGCTGTCTGCCCTGACTAATAGTAGGCCAGCCTTGTCATTAGGAACAATTAGACATGTTTAGATGAATGGAACATCACATAAAAACACTTAGGTTGGGAACATTTAATCAGCATTTTCTACTGAAATTGCCAATAAACTCTTGTTCCTAAAAATAACCATTTCTTCATGTTTACAGATAAAATGACATTTTGAGATCGGTTTTTATAACTTGCTTTTAAGAAGAAACATATTTTTTGCAGTTTCTTTTATGTTCATCCGTTTGGTGAAGCTGGACAGAAAGTTGAACATCTGTCTTTATTTCTATGCAAGGAAGCACTAAGAGTGATTACTTTCTCATATGAGTCTACTGTGGTCTTCTATAAAAAATTGTATTGAAGATGTCTTCTCCATTAACGGAAGTGGAGGAAGTAGGGAAACTGGTTTTTTTTTTACAACATTAGGAATTAACAGGAAAATCTTATCTTCAGTTTCAATCAGTGGGTTCTTTTAAGGTTCCAAGTATTCTAATTTACCATAGACACTCTATTATCTTTGATAGCATCATAGCATGCATGAACTTATAAGATTTATGGATTTATAAAAATTTTAATAGGGTATCACTAAACACATTCCATAGTATGTTTTTTTTTCTTCGCCTTCTATAAATAAGCTACATTATATGAACAGTACTGACTTGTGGAATGTCTTGGGGAAAAAAGAAACATTACATAAAAACAAGCAGTTGTAAAGGTTTTTTTTTTTTTTAAGAAACAAGATTCACATTTTAATGATATGATTCAGCTAAAAAAATTCTTCATTTCCTGTGATCCTAACATGATGCATAGTCTCTCAGATGGTTTCAAAATTATGATTTGTTTGCAGACCATTTTCTATTAGTAAAAGTCTTCTTTTTCAAGATCTGCGATATTACAAATGTAACTAAATTGAAATAGAACCATTAGAGCCTTTTATGAATTAATTGCATTTGTCCCACTGCTGAGAATATTAGCCCAATTTAAATTCAACTGAAGTAAATACTTCAAGTTAATTTCTAATATAGGGCATTACCGGTCCTCATTGTTGCTTTTTATTCTATTTCATATTGCATATATTTTTATTTTATAAACTTCCAAGAACAATTTGATGAGGTGGTATATAAATGATTGCACAAATAAGTTCATAATGAATAAGTAAAAATGGATTGGAGTAAATATAAATGTAAGTGGTATGTAGAGTGCAAAAGAAAAATTCTTTTGATTTCTTAGCAGTGGGATTTGGGATTATCATGTGCAGAAAAATAGTAAGGGATTCAGGGATTACAATGCATATAGAATACACTATTGTGAGATTTAGCAATAACTTTAAAGAAGTATTTAAAAAATCATGGGAGCTATCAGTAGTTAGCAACTATGATGGCTATACTATCAGATGCAATATACCTCTCACTATCAATAGCTTAGAGCAGATGTCTTCAAACTTGGCAACTTTAAGACTTGTGGACTTCAACTCCCAGAATTCTCCAGCCAGCTGGCTGGAGAATTTTGGGAGTTGAAGTCCACAAGTCTTAAATTTGCCAAGTTTGGGGACCCCTGACTTAGAGACATGCCTGGAGATATGCTACTATGGTCATATTCTTCTTAAGAGCTTCCCAAGATGTATGGTTGGCCAATGTGGGAGAATGCTGGATTAAAAATGTGATAGTTAATATTTCTGTTTCCAAGTTGGGTTCAGAATTCAAATCATTTTTCCTGTGTCTTCCTATGCTTCTGCAAAATTTACCTCAGAAAGCAGAAGCTTCCTTCAGAACAGTGTGAAAACTAACAGGGAAGAAGTGAAAGTCAAAGGGGAAAAAGGAGAATTGGTGAAAATTGCCTGTGGCCCATTTTTGTTCACAGATCCTTCGATCCATAGCATGGGACAACCCATTAGTAGAAGAATCCCTTCTATTCATGGAAGAACATATTTGAATGTAACCTGTTATATCTCTTGTGATCCTACTGAAATGCATGGAAAATGCATAAGGGTTTCATCATTGGTTTGATGGGAGTAGATCAGGGAAGTCTTAGTAGGATGATGAGTTGAGTTGTTTCTTGCAAGTATGTAATTATAGGGAACAGACATAATTCAAACTGTTTTTTGTTGTGGTTCAAAACACTCTGAATTAAAATAGCAATGATACAGGATTGCAGCCAGGCACAAACTAATTGTTAAATTGTGCCTCAAGTACAAAACAAGGGTGCAGACCTATATTGTTAACTCTGCAGGGATTTGCTTAGAAACTGAATCGTGGAAGTTTTCTGGACTTCAGATATGCTGTGAATATTATACACTAGTTTTCTCTGCTGTATTGTGAAGAAAAATTGTGATATATGGTTAGGGAACAGCTGTATGTACATTTCTGTTGCTATTACAAAATAGATAACATGAAGACAACAACAAGAAGTTTGGAAAAACATTTGTCTCTTTGTTTGAGGCAGGAGGTACTTAAGATTTTTCCTACTCTAGATTTTTCCACAGATCTCAAGATTTTTCTCAGCCTCTCTTGTGTGGTACATTTTGTCTATACAAAGATATGAAATTGGAGAATTGGGTTTATTATTCTCATGCACCAGGAATTCTTGAATTTTAGGTATACTAATGCCAATCGTACATTTCTGAATTAATCCTTCCTTCCTTCCTTCCTTCCTTCCTTCCTTCCTTCCTTCCTTCCTTCCTTCCTTCCTTCT
>QLTV01000240.1:1970611-1985336 GCA_003457575.1 Thermophis baileyi
GTGGAAGCAGGCCCCGACCAGGTGCTCTCAGGATGGACTCTGATGAAACACGCCCAGGAGGCCCACTGCTAAACAGCCTCGGCCGTCTCCCTCCCAGACAGCCGGATGATTACAAACAGAGGCCATCTGTGAGTTGTTCCATGACAGTTTCAAAAGTTTTTCACTCTCTCAGAGGCAGGAAAAGTGTGTGTGCCTGGAACAAACAGTCCCGTTTCAGGTCTCAACACACACACAGCTGTCAGATCAGACCAGCAATTCACCCAAGGCCACATAGATAACAAGGAAAGGAACACCCATCAGAATTAAAACCGTCTCTGGAACAAAAGCTTGCCTTAGTTCCCCAGAAAGAAGCCAAAATTCAATCTGAGGTTTGGAGCACCCAAACAGGTCAGTTAGCCAGTCCAACAGTCGGTCTCTTCATAGATCTTCATAGATCTGTATATGATGTCTTTTTTTATGCTGTCCTCATCCCAGCTTGATTTTCTTTATGCCAAAGCCTCTTCAGGATAATAGGAGGTGTTTTTCTGCCTGCCCTTTCTTTCAGATAGTTGCCAGGAGTGTTTGCAATGTTTGTAATGAAGAGAGGAGGAAGCCTTGATATTCACACAATGTATTAGAACTTATACTTTAAGATTTTTCAATCCAAATTGATAAGGCATGTTCAAAAATATCATTTTTGTGATATAAGTGATATAAAAGAAGGGTCTTCTCAGAGCAGATCAGAGGCTGCTAATATGTAGAGCAGTGTTTCTCATCGTTGGCAACTTTAAGATGGGTGGACTTCAGCATCCAGAATTCCCCAGTTAGCAATTCTGGGAGTTGAAGTCCACCCATCTTAAAAGGTTGAGAAACACTGATGTAGAGCACTGAGAACTTTTGCCTGTTACTGACTTTCTGCATATGAAATGCAATTGTTCCCCTTCTGTATATTTAAACAATTTTAGGAGCTTTTAAAGTTAGTAAATTAGTTGCAGGATTGAGTTATTAGACTACTGGTGATGGCTGGGACTTATGAAGGAAGTCATTTTGCCACTCTGCAGCTCACTTGATCAAAAACAAAAAAATTAGGCCAATTATTACATTACATGGAATAGATCAGAACTGAGTTTGCCTGATCCCTGATAAAATAATACTAGGCTAGCAGCATGGGATTTATTTACCCATCAGTATGACCTGTCTTTTACAAGCTCTAAGTTTGGAACCCTGTTTTGGACCATGTTCTTTCAGGCCTGGGGTCACTTCAGCAACAGCTGCTCAAACAGTCTGGGAAAAGGGATACAGCATACAGGAATTATGCATGATAGACATAACTGCAAGCATATTATGTTGAACGTTTAGCTCACGAACTTCTAGACATCCAGTGGTTATTGCACTGGGCCACAAAATTCTATTTTTGGGCTTTATGTTTACAGCACATCCAAAATTAGCTAGGCATTTATAGCAGAGACTTCACTGACTGGAGAATGAAGAATGAAAATGGAGACTGAGAAGACTGCATCATAATTTGTAGGTTATTTTTCCAAGGCTTCTCCATCCTCGACTACTGCCCAGTAAAAGTAATTAGAAGCTTAAACAATAAAATTTATATGCCCTTAGAAAGCAATCTAAGAGGTGTCACAATGGAAAGAATAGCCAACTGAAAGTCCCTCACATTGACCTACCTACCTACTGAGCAAGTTTGAAGGAAAGGTCAGGGTCTGGCAGAGATTTCTGAGGGGAGCAATGTGTAACAAATACATACTTTCTCCACAAATATCTGGTTCTCATTTAAAATGATTTGACTACATATTTTTATAGCAAATGCAATTCCTTTTCTTCTGGGAGTTGCAAGTTATCTTCTTCTCAGATTTCCCTTCTTTTTTAACCTGATGCCTTACTCTGATTCTTTCCATCTAGGACCCAGAAATGAATCTTCCCTGGCCTGGAAATAACAGGTGGGACAAGGATCAGGAATCTTATTTAAAGGACTTCCTCCTCTGTCATTTCCTCTGTTTCATAAAACTGAATTAATAGTAGCTCTCCAAGGACTTAAGAAGAGAAAGCACATCAACAATCAATGATAACTTACATTAAGTATTAGACATCTCAACCCCAGGCGAAAATTAATGACCAAAAGGTTAGGCAAGTTTGGACTGATTCCATCAGTAAAGTGACTGTTCACTAACTTGATCAAACTGATCATTCATTCATTCATTCATTCATTCATTTTCTATAGTCATCCATTTCATGAGTCTGAAATTAATGAACTGCACATTTACATGAGAAATGAGAGTTAATATTTTTTAAAAAGTCTTTGTGATATGAAATAAAAAAGGAAATGCAAAATATAGTTTCTTGCTGTTTATTGTAATAATTTTTGCTGACTGAATTCATACTTTTCACCAAAATATGAAAAACTACCTGACACTGTTTCTGACTGTCAAAGGTTAGTGGTGCTAAATTAATAAAAACTATTAACACAAAGGCTAGTTAGTTAGCATAAACTCAGCATAAGCCTTCTGTGGGGGATAAGGTGATCTGCACTTTTGATCTTGTGGAAATTTTCTTCTGGCTCAATGATGAGGAAATGGCTCCTGCACAGTCCACTTCAGTTCTTTGTGCATCCCCTTGAAAATAGGAAAGAAATACTGAAGTCTGCACAGGATATCGTCCGGCAGCGTCAAAAGAGTCAAGAACACAGCGGTGACCATACAATTAAACCCCAACCTTTTCCCCCTCATGCAATGCAATGGATGTAAAAATGAGGTGGGCTTTTGATTACACTGTTGCACCTGCCATCTTGACTTTTCTCAAGCTCCCCGCCACTGCTTCAGGAGAAGACACCATCCTGTTGTAGACATGTTCTCCATGTCTACAACATGGAGAACATGTCTTATTTTCTCCATGTCAGAAAATAAGCATTCATTGTAAGAATTTTCTCTCTGTCTTTCAACTGATTCTTGATCTAAATTGCATGAGCAATGTTGTAAAAAAGTCTGCATGTGCCTCTCTGAACACTTTATGAAGAGTTAAAATTTTAGAAGTTCCCATGTTTATCACATACAATTTTTCCAGTTTAAGTAGTTTCCCATTTAAATCGTCCATTTTTGGCCAAAAGTTCTTATGAAGACTATATAAAACCTTCTAAATCATTTATGTCATAGGGGCCTTGGTCTTAAAACACATTGTTGCTGAGAACCAGAATAGTATATAAAACCTCAGCCTTCTTCCTTACTTTACTATAAATATTAAAATTGCAATGTCCAGTGACAGCTAGCAAAATGGCAAGGAACAGCAAAAAGCAAATATTATAATCACTTGACGAAAAAATATTTCCACTGGTCTCTCTCTGTGTGTGTGTCTATTTGCATGTGTTTGTGTTTGCCTTTTTTCCTGCCAAGGTTCCTCGTTTTCTTTATAATTTTCTTATCTAGAATCAATTAAAAAATGTTCTCGTTGGATTAACACTTTGACTACAATGTTAAGAGATTGTAGGGCACACTTAATGTAAGGATATGGCTTCTAAAACTAGATGGAAAAACAAATGGATTTAGTTAAATCATTTTAAATTAAATGTTATATTCATTTTCTCTTTTAATAACACAAAAGGCACCTTTCACCCTTCTCTATAATTTCCATTTCCTCATATATATGTCCCCCAGATTTAATTCACTGAAATATCCATTTACATAGAAGACACAACACTTCCAATCCTCATACATTCAAGAATATTCCTTGAGCATAACTTTGTGAATCTATCTATCAGCAATCCCCACTCCCCAATGTAAAATATTATTTTCATGGTCTTAGTTTTTGGAAATAGTATAACTAAGAGCTTCTAAAACATTTTGTTTGCCATTAGATTTTTTTTAAACCAGTGATAACTACACTGGGAACATGTCATCTGCATTATACTTTACTTACTAATTGAAGAGATTTGACACATATGTAGAATTAGTCAGTCTTACATACTCTTTTCAAAACAGTCATCCTAATACTGCCTCTTAAAGTGTTAATCAGGACTGAAATGAAACAGGCAAGCAACTGGTCAGCAGCTTCTCTTGAGAACTTTCTAAGGATTTCTGATCAGATGCACGTATAACTGTATCTCCCACTGCATGGATGTGTGAGTGTTTCTCTGTAGCAAAATATTTATTGAAATTTTAAAGATTATTTAAATGGAAACACTACTTTGTGTGATATTGCAGAATGAAAGCATTTCTATTTCTGCTTCTTGGGAAATTAGCCATTTCGTCTCTACATAATACCTTAGTTTTTCTTTCTTTTTTAACCATCTTCTTGACTTCTCTCTTTAGACAGAACTGCATGTAAAGCAAACATAAGAAAAGTTCCCAAAAGCACTTACTTGTAAGGCATGAATTCTATTTAAATTATCCAAAGTTCAGATTGTTCATAATAAAGAACAGCCCTCGCTTCTCTTTGCACAAATAAGTGTCTAATAGAAATTACTCTAAGATTTTTAATCCTTCTTTAATGTAATAAACCTCATGAATGTAGCATGCTAAGCAGAGGCATCCACAGAGAATTTTAAAAAATCATACCGACCACAACCATGAGATCAAAGTCTCTTTGTCTCAGATTAGAATAGCAAACATTGAATACAATTATACTCAGTGGATTTAGCCATCTTATCTGCGGTTGAAGGTTCCCCCCCCCCTGTAAAACAAAAAGTGAGAGGGAAACAATCCAGTGTCATTTCATATTTCTCAGGGTAATTCTCTCTTCAAAATATTAGAATGTTAGAATGTTGCCCACTTCTGTGAATCTGCAAGAGTGACTTTCACAATGAACAAATGGATCACAAAACTGGGAGAAGCATTTCTGGCCCAAGGTTGTTTATACAGATAGACAAATTTAGAATTAATGAAATAATTAGCAATCTTACATGATTGAAGTAATCCAACATTAGGCTCTAAATCATTGCACTTAAAAAAAAGTTTGGTCATTTTGCAGATCTGTACATTTTTTAAATATCAAAATTATTCTAGGCATATACAGTAGTATGTTAGAAGCAGGGGTGGCTTCAAAAATTTTAGCAAGGGGTTCTCTGCCCGGTTGCTGGGTGGGCGTGGCCATGGTGGGCGTGGCCTAGTCAGCCTCCTGCACCACAGCGGGGGGGAGGGTGTTTTTGCCCTCCCTAAGCTCTGGAGGCTTTCCTCGAGCCTCCGGGAGGGCGAAAACAGCCTCCCCAGGCTCCGGAGGCCCTTTGGAGGCTGGAAACGGGCCCATTTCCAGCCTTCCTGAACTTCCAATAGGCCCGTTTTTCTCCCTCCCCGAGCCTCTGCGCGCACCCTGCACTTACCTGCATCCAAAATGGGCCACCTGGGAACTCCTGGGAGGGGAGGGGTGGAGTGGGCGGGGCCAGCCAGGAGTGGGATTTGGGGGTTCTCCGAACTGCACAGAATCTTAGCTAGACGTTCTTCCGAACCCCTGCGAACCCCTGCGAGTCACTAGAATTCAGAAGGATCCAAAAGGATTGCTACTTCAATTACATTACAAATGATTAATGTTGTCATCCTTTTTTAGCATCCGAAACTTTTAAAACATGAGACATTTCCCATTCTGTTTCTGATGTCCTGGTTTTTTTTTTTTTAACAGGATCTCTATTCTGTGATTATATGGAATCCAATTAAAAATTTGAACCATTATATTCCTGCATTTCACTAACAATTGCCATCTGTTTGCTTTCAGCTAAAGTTATATTGATCTTCACAAATACTGTATATCTTGTACTAGTTCAACCTCTTCCCAACTTAATTTTACTGTATTGTTTTCATTTGATTGTGAGTTAGAATGAATAAATAAAGAAAACTGTTCACAGAACAATTGTATAGATTTTAGAGACAAACACTGTAAGATTTGCTGGCATCAACCTGAAGGAGAGAAGAAAAAAAATCCCCACTTCTTCACTTGACAGACAGAAATCCTTTATCAGCTGGAATACTATTTTCTAGTATGAGAGCAAAGGGTATCCTGTATATGCTTCCTTTAATTTTTTTTTAAAGTTAACAATGTTTTTATAGCTTCTATATCAAGGGTGTCAAACTCAAGGCCCGGGGGCCGGATCCGGCCCGTGGAGTGCTTAGATCTGGCCCGCGGTGACGCCCTGGAAATAGCGAAGGACTAGCCCAGGGTGCCTCTGCCAGTGAAAACGGAGCTCTGGAGGGCTGCGTGCGGCCCTCCCGAGCTCCGTTTTCACTAGCAGAGGGTTGCAGGATGCCGTTGCAGCCAAAAATGGAGCTCGGGAGCCCGTTTTCGCTGGCAGAGCACTCAAGCCACCACAGGCACCCACGACACGAGTGACGTTGAGCTGGCCACACCCACCCTGGCCACGCCCACCCTGGCCCCCCAAGGCCAAACACAACCCTGATGCGGCCCTCAATGAAATGGAGTTTGACACTCCTGTTCTATATCATCAGCTTCTAAGGAGTGTTCAAAAATTGAACTGAAATAGAGAAGTTGAATGAATATCCCCAGTACTAGTGTGCCATTTCAAAATAAAATGTAAATTCTCTATCTCTCCCCACCCCAGCCTATAATGTTCTTTTAATTGCTGCATCATGGCCACGCCCACCCTGGCCCCCCAGTTGGAACATTCCTTTGGACATTTACGGTTTAGATTCAATAAGAAAAATTATTTATTTTTATTCAATAAGGAAATTTATTTTTTTCTTAGCATTATCATATGTTGGGTCCCCAAATGAGAACTGCCAAACAGGCAAACTGTGCAGGTTATAAAACTAGGGACCAATGATTCAGATTTCACAAATATGTAAGAACCAAGAGTACAGGCTGAAGATAGAGTATTGAACTGTCATTTTAAATTTTGAAAAATTTCTCTATGTTAATGCAGAGAGAGGGCAGAATTATAAGTTATATTTGAAAGAGCTGAATTAGGGAAGAACTATGATTTGCAAACATTTATGTCTTTTATTGCATTGAGCGGCTTTGTCTCCGAAATTGGATGCAGCCGAATTGAGGTAGTGCAGAATTCTTCTTCTCCTGGCCTTGCTTTATTTTGGTTTTAATGACAGACACTCCTAATTTGCAGAAAGCATGACCTCTAGGCCTCGTCTCTTCTCCCTTGGGGAGGGCCAATCAGTCAGATTTCTCTATGTCTCCTTTGCTACCAGAGTATTTCAACTGGTTTCCCTAATTTCTGCTAATTCCCATTTCCTTCATAATCACAGGCTTTTATGTGACTTGCTGGCCAAGCGATTTTCAGGGGAACGATAATTGCTGGGGGTCTTAAACATTAACCCTGCCAGGTGTCACTGCAGGAACGACTTTGGCATTTGATTAATGAGACCAGAGGAAAAAAAGTGTTTTTAACTGGAACTTCTGTTTTTCTTCTTGTTCTCTAGACCTATTTGCACACTTACAAACATACACATGTTAACATCTCAAATGCCACTGAAACCATCTAATAGTTTTGTTGGCCAGAAAAAAAAGGTTATTTAAAATAGAGGAGTCTCTAGTCTAGAAAGCAAGAGTAGAGCCATGCCTTAACTATACATGAAACAGATTTGTATATCAAAAAGGTTGCATTTTGTTAATTATATACAACTGGTAAACAATTGCATGCAACCATAAATGGACGAAAATTGGAAGAAATACATTGGTCTTAGCAAGTACACTTATTTTTTATCAGATGCTTAATACATCCATAGACTGAACATCAACAGTACTTACAGCTTTGGTTTTTATACAGAGAAGTAAACACAGTTCCACACAGTGCAGTGAAACTTACTTCAAAGTGAATCTGTATTGAATCAGGTTACCAGACCCATTGATCTAAGAATAAAATGCTCATATCTATTAGCCTCAGGGAGATATGAGATCATTTACATTTTCCAAACAGCACCTGCAGTAAAATGAAAGTCCTATTTAGTTCTGGACAGCTTAAAATGCAGTTGTTGTTTAACACTAATGTAATCATCATCATCATCATCATCATCATCATCATCATCATCATCATCATCATCATCATCATCATCATCATATAACCCAACACTGATCAGATCAGACTTATAATAATAATAATAATATTATTATTATTATTATTATTATTTCATTAAACATGAAACTCAGTCAACTGAACATTTAAAAGTGTCACAAATACCACTGACTGGTGCTAATGGTTGATACGGGTTGCTGCCAGCGTTCTAGGTATTAACCAAGTATCTTAAAATATATGATGTTCTGAGTAGCGCAGTCTTTTGCAGTTCTGCTGGTGTTATTGCAGGAAGCTGCAATTTCTTGATGTGTTTTGTGAAATTCTTGGACATGGTACCAAATGCCCCTATGATAATGGGTATCACTGTTACATGTTTCATCCATAGCCGTGTAGTTTCAATGGCCAGGTCGTTGTTGTTGTTGTTGTTGTTGTTGTTGTTGTTGTTGTTGTTGTTGTTGTTGTTATTATTATTATTATTATTATTATTATTATTATACTGAATTTCATGTTTAATGAATAAAATGTTTAATGTATAATAATAATAAGTCTGATCTGATCAGTGTTGGGTCCTCATTTGCTCATATAAGGCTTATTCAGTCGAGCTACAAATTTCTGGTGTAGCTATTGGCATAAAAGACCTGTATGTTATGCATACTAGTTATGCATACTTGTACCTGATTAAAGACTGAATACAAAGTGTGCACTTTAACTTCAGTGCTTTTAAAAATATATCATTTTATTCCCTTTAGATCTGTTTTAATAGAGTGCTATCCTTGAAAACAAAACCCCAAGCCAGCCCCAATTTGTTTAACAAAATGTCTAGGAACCAAATACTTTTTTTAAAAAAAGCAACTATATCACTTTTTATTTGCTGTTAAGATCATATTATAATATAATAACCACAGATTTGCTATGTACTACTGACACTCAATTTAATCAACATTTTATTAGGAGGATCATCTTGAATATTTTAAGCTTTTGTTCTTTTAAATACATCACCCCAATTTAGTTATTCATTACCTGAACAGGAAATCACCATGCAAATAAAATAATGATTTTGTTTGGTCCAAGTTTAACATTAGAGTTAGAACTTTGTTCTACACCTGAATCTTATTATGCTTTTTCTGTTTTGTCTGTTCTGCTTACTGTTGTGGGAGTTATGATACATTAAGAGCTTGTCCTTGCAATCCACTAACTGCAGCAATACGTAAACCTTCTGAAAAATTAAAGGGGCTTAGTGAATAACAAGAGATTTCAATGTTCAATTTCAGAACAGTATTAACACCTAGACTCCTGTGGGGATTCCTCTTCCTATTTTAATTTGGAAGAGAGAGAGAGAGAGAGAGAGAGAGAGAGAGAGAGAGAGAGAGAGAGAGAGAGAGAGAGAGAGAGAGAGAGGGAATTTGGCCTTGAGCATCTTGTATCCAGAGCAATACAGGAAATTATAATAGAAATTGGAATTAAGTTTAAACTACAGCATTTCACAGCAAACGATTATTCAAACTATTTGTTTCAGACATTTTTGATGTATATTTCCTGTAGATTTGGCTCAATCTGTAATAAAGAAAGCCAAAGCTACAAATGAAGATTTATTTGTAACAAGATTTACTACTAATAAGAATGCAAAGTTGACACCAGAAGGGACAGAGGTAGAGTGGGGTATAGAAAACCACAGTTAGTGATTTCTTGTCTCTAAACTGTCTAGATACACATAATAATAAAGCTCCAGATGAGTGCTGAAGGGACATATGTCATTTCAATTAAGCATATAATAATTTTAGTTGACATTTTAAAACATTCCATGGAAAAGCATTTGATATATAATATGGGGATGCCAATAAGAATATACTCTTAATACATTGCAGATTATATGTGATCTTAAGTTTAAGATTACCATTCTGCAGAAAACTAATTGAAGCAGACGTTTCTCCTGTCTACACTGTTTGCATTGCCATCTTTTCAAATGCAAACTTCGAAATCTTCTTCATCTGATATACATAGAGGAGGAATGGTTTTAATTTTTCCAATTCCATTGCAAATACATTTAAACGTTTTACTATTAAAGGGGCAGGATTTACATTTGCTTTGGTTGGTTTTACCAATGTATCTGTTATGAATCATGTTCACATTTAAAGTTCATTTAAACCTGACTTATAGATTACTTTTTTTAAAAAAATGTGATGCATGTCTGAGTTACAATCTAAATTATTATTATTATCTATTCACAACAATGTGAAGTCAATTCTATAGCTGGTATTGGCCTTCATACACACTGAGTTCTTTCCAAAAACCTAGGTGATCATAATGTATTGACATAATATATATAATGAATCCAAGCAGTGTAGCCTTTTGCAATTGACAGAAATTTCATCAGTTAACATTTCTAGATTTTTTTGGTATGGCACCCAGTCTGCCAATAACAAATGGGATCACCATGGGCAGTTTATGTCATACTATTTCAACTTTGATTTTCAAATCTTGATACTTTGTGATCTTCTCCAGTTCTTTGTATTCTATTCTACTATCCCCTGGTATTTCCCTTTCTTCTTTTCAACCACTTATATCTGGCATGTTATGAGTCAAGACGTTATCAGTCTGTTCAGGAACCCCACAATATTTTAAACTACTCATTTTCAACTACTTTTTCAATTCTACCAATTTTTAGTTCCTGGCACATAATATTTTTTACAGATGTTCCAATGAATCATTTTGGCAACTGTATTCTGTTTGTTATTTATATTCAGTTTGTGCAACCTTCTTGTACAAGCTGAATATACTCTTTACTATTTCTTTTGCTTCTTTGCACAATCTGCACTTTGAATCATTTGATGATTTTTCAGTTCTGCTCTTGATTGAATAGCTTGCTCTTCAGCAGCCAAAATCAACCCTTCAGTTTTTTTCAGGTCCAGTTGTAAGCCGTTGCCAGGTTTTATCTTTATCCACTTTCCCTTTGATCTTTTGCAGAAAATGACCATGTAATGCTTTTCCTTGAAAACATTTTATTCATGTTTAATTACCTTATTTTGATATTCATGTTTTGTTTCCTGCACATTCAATAAGTTCCAGTTTTTATCTTGCATCAATGCTTGGTCTTGGTTATCTTTTGTGTAATTGGCCAACCCATGATTTCCTTGTTCAACAGTTTGCTTGACTTAAAGTAAACCTCTACCTCTATTTTGGAGGGACAGGTATAATCTATCAATATCACTATGGGGATGTAATTCATAGTGTACAGTCATCAGTTTTTCTTGTTTTTCAGTTAATAATTCTAGCAGTGTGTCATACCATAGGCATGGTCCAGGTATTGATTGCTTTCAATTTTGTCTTTAGCAGTTTCCTCACTCTTAGGATGTATTCTTTACTAATCACATTTTAACTTGTCCATGTTTGATATTATCCAAATATAAAATGCCCAGATATATGTTAGCTTCATCCTGATGGCTCTTGATGGTTTCTCCATTCACCATTTCAATTCAGTTATTGTTAGTGATTTTACTCGATTTATTGCTACTGTAGCACATTTCTCTAGGACAAATTCCACAGCTATATCTGTGCTAAAAAAAAAAAATCACTATTTGTCAATGAATGGATTTTGATTTCTAATTTTCCATAAAGCTTCGGATCATCCATATAAAACAAATGTGAGATTTTATTAGCATTTTTGCTGTTTGATAGCCAAGATTAGTTTCCTTTAAAGTCATTGAAAGGGGGATCATAGTAATGATAAATAAGAAGGGTGATAATGAATCACCCTTATTATTTGTCATTGGAAGGATGCCTGACCTAATGCTGACAAATCCATATTTTTCTCATCTTCAACCACCAATTATGTCTTCCACTGCTTCATTATTTTTTCTACAGTCTAATGTTTTATTGACACTAGTAGATTCCAAATATTTGATTATTATCTAATTATGTGGTAATGAATCAAACACCTTATTATTATCAGTCCAGATCATATGTAAATTGGTTGTCTGATTTCTACTGTTCTCCAGAATGATTTCTGCTGTTATTATTACTTCTTCCATTCTTCAAATTATTTCATCCATCCAGCCTTTTTATTAAAGTCTTTTTGTTTTCCCCCATAGATCTTTTCAAAACTGGGTGGTTTTTTTCTGTTTAGTTTTTCATTTTCAGAATTTCTATTGCCAGTTTACATTGGTAGAATCATCTCTGGTCTGATTGAAATAGCTGATTTTGCCCCCAGCCCAAAAGAGATGTTAATACCTTCCCCCAAAAATAATTTAGAGTTCACTTCCCCTCATTTTAGGAACCATGTCTACTCACACCATCCTGCCTACATGCTAAGATCCTATATGAAAGAATTTCTTTATGTTCCATTTAGTACACAAGTCATCGACTTACAACCATTTGATCGTTCAAAGTTACAACAGCACTGAAAAAAGTGACTTATGACCAGTCCTCGCAGTTACAACTGTCACAGCATCACCACAGTCAAATGATCAAAATTCAGGTACTTGGCAACTGACATGTATTTATAACAGTTGCAGTGTCCTGGGGTCAAATGATCATGATTCGCAACCTTCTCAGCCAGCTTCCAATGGGGCAAGCCAGATTTGCTTAATGACCAAGGGATTTACTTAACTGCTGTGATTTACTTAATAAGTGATTATATTGTTTTTTTAATTACTTAATCACTTATCACTCATTAATAATTAATTATTAATAAGTAATACATTCTCTGATCTACTTTTTCATCCACGGCTTCTAATTTAGGAAGGTATTTTCCTTGTCTGATATTTTGCAACATACTGGGTTTTTAAAAAAAATTTCTAATCATTTGTTTAATGCTTTCTTGAAATTGCTCTTATTGTTAGAAACCATGCATTGTCCATTAAAAATTAAAAGGGCTAAAAATAAAAGGTCATAATGATATAAACAAAAATATAAAACTTCAATAATTACATGCCAAATGATATTAGTACCATTGCTATAAATTGAAACTTGGACACTATCACCTTCTAAAAAGTGGATTAGAAGAGGTATTCATCATTCATTACCCTGACAAGCTCTTGATAGATGAAATTATTCCATCCATAAATAATTAGGTTTTGTGGTCTACTTTTAAATGCTTGTAAGATACAGAATAAAATTTTGAAAATATAACGTAATATCTTCTTGGGTGGGGTACAGCATGTAGGAAATATCATTTAAGTTCAACAAATGTTTTAAAAAGTATAAACATATTACACTTAATTTCTCAGAAGTGAAGCAATATCTCCATAGTTTATAAAAGAACACACTATAAAATGCCTTGTAGAAAGATAACATCAGTGTCAAACCCTATGCCTGTACTTAAATGAACTTAAGATGGTTGAACTGAAAAAGACTAGTTTTACTCAGAATACCTAATACTAGCCTTGATAATCGTTAGTGTAGGAAAAAAAACACCCCGTCCTGCTTATATAAACTAGTGCTCTTTCTAAGACATGTGTTTTGAATTGTTGAACTACCATCATTTCTAATTTTGCATGCACATCAATAAATAACCACAAGTAATAATAAGACTTCAAGCCAAATCATTTACATACTTGGCTTTTATGAGATATGGCAACTTTGACCGTATAACATATTTCATATAATTCACAAGCCCTTGTAGTGATTTATTTTCAATCTGGAGACAAAATATTGATATGCACTATCCAGCATAGACAAGCTTCTGTTCATTGTGATGACAGAAAGCTGCTCTGGAATCAAAGAAATCAGGCTACCTTGTGATTAGTGGCAATGGCAAGACTCAGGTGATCATCATAGGAGGTAATAGCAAGTATTATAATTTCATCTTTGCTCACTAAATTATCTCAGCAGGATTGTAAAAAGTCTATGTTCGGACTATCTACAACATGTATATATAAACCATAATCTTAACATGGCTTACAATAGACAGGAATATTAAAGATCCCAAAGGTGCTTATTCAAGAGGCAACTGGACTTTCTGGTTTTTCTTCAAAGACCTTTCGCTTCTCAGCCAAGAAGCTTCTTCAGCTCTGACAGGATGGTGGGGAATGGAAGGATTTATACTCCTTGCAGACAGCTGGTCATTTGCATAAACCAGAAAGTCCAGTTGCGTCTTGAAAAAAAGCACCTTTGGGATCTCAAATCTCTCTATATAGCTTCAAAGAAAAACCAGAAAGTCCAGTTGCTTCTTGAAAAAGCACCTTTGGGACAATCATGACCTGGATTGTTAGATAGTGGGTAGAGATGACAGGAGACAGACTTCCAAAGCAGCTCTTTATTTCAGCTCTTGTATCAGCAACCAGCAAAGAGCAGTCTGACAGCTTGCCCTTTTATAGGGAGCTGTCAGACAGACCAGCCAATAGCGTTTGAGCTTTTTCCCGCTCAAACGCTGGACCTGGTTGGAACCATGTAACACAGTTTAAACAGTTAGAACATAACAAATAGTTCTGGATTGTTAGATAGTGGGTAGAGATGACAGGAGACAGACTTCCAAAGCAGCTCTTTATTTCAGCTCTTGTATCAGCAACCAGCAAAGAGCAGTCTGACAGCTTGCCCTTTTATAGGGAGCTGTCAGACAGACCAGCCAATAGCGTTTGAGCTTTTTCCCGCTCAAACGCTGGACCTGGTTGGAACCATGTAACACAGTTTAAACAGTTAGAACATAACACCCCTCCCCTCCTGGATGGAGCTGTCCAGCATACGTAATCACGCAGGTAGGCGGGGCGTTATGAAGCCCTACTAGACCTGCGCAATTCAGATGGCGGTGAGGCAGCGGACTGTGCGGCCAGG
>QLTV01000240.1:1988391-2001903 GCA_003457575.1 Thermophis baileyi
GGCAGGCAGATGTCTGCCTGGCTGGTTGAAAGTGCTGAAGAAGCTAGTCACAGTTCTCCTGGCCCAAGCCCTCGTCGCCACTGTTAGATAGTGGGTAGAGATGACAGGAGACAGACTTCCCAAGCAGCTCTTTATTTCAGCTCTTGTATCAGCAACCAGCAAAGAGCAGTCTGACATCTTGCCCTTCTATAGGGGGCTGTCAGACAGACCAGCCAATAGCGTTTGAGCTTTTTACCGCTCAAACGCTGGACCTGGTTGGAACCATGTAACACAGTTTAAACAGTTAGAACATAACATGGATGACTGAGAATCTCCATAGACGACCATTAAAGAGCTGAGGTGGCACAGTGGTTAGAGTGCAGTACTGCAGGCTACTTCAGCTGACTGCTAGCTGCAGTTCGGCAGTTCAAATATCATCAGGCTCAAGGTTGACTCAGCCTTCCATCCTTCCGAGGTCAGTAAAATGAAGACCCAGATTGTTGGGGGCCTTATGCTGACTCTGTGAACCGCTTAGAGAGGGCTGTAAAGCACTATAAAGCGGTATATAAGTCTAAGTGCTATTGCTATTGCTAAAGATGAATATGACTTGTTAAACTTCCACCTTTTCCAGGAAGTATTAGTTGATTATATGCCATCAGGTCAGTGACCATATAGATAGACATCATTTCCACATGACAATCTGCCCCTAATCTGGTCTTTCAGGTTTTCCAATAGTGCACCTATCATTGCTATAACTGAGTCCATCCTGAGTGCTCTTCTTTTTCCTTCCACCTTTCTCTGCATTAAAACCTCCTTCAGAGAGCTAGGCCTTTGCATAATAGCCAAGGTGGCGCAGTGGTTAGAGTGCAGCACTGCAGGCTACTTCAGCTGACTGCTGGCTGTAGTTCGGCAGTTCAAATCTCACCGGCTCAAGGTTGACTCAGCTTTCCACCCTTCCGAGGTGGGTAAAATGAGGAGCCAGATTGTTGGGGGCAAGAGGCTGACTCTGTGAACCGCTTAGAGAGGGCTGTAAAGCACTATGAAGCGGTATATAAGTCTAAGTGCTATTGCTATTGCTATTGCTATAATATATTCCAAATAGAGATTCTATTATTATAGCCAACCTCCATAAAAGTCATTTTAGCCTTCCTGTGAAGTTGATTTCCTGGCCTCATCTGCCTAGTGGAGCTGATATCAGTCTTGCAAATCTGATTGTGCTGTAGCACCTTCTCCTCCTTATAGTTCAATGAATTAAGGAGGCATCTACCTAAGCCACATTTGAATGTTACTTGTTCTGGACTTGAGGTAGCCGTGCATGAACGTGAATGTGGACTTGGGAAATTTTTTGAAGCAGCCACATGATTCTTCCAGAGGTACCCCAGGACATTAGGAAGGGATGCTGTTTGCCTCACTGTACCTAAACTACCCCTCAAATCCTCTACACCAGGGGCCCCCAAACTTGGCAACTTAGCTGGCTGGAGAATTCTGGGAGTTGAAGTCCACAAGTCTTAAAGTTGCCAAGTTTGAAGACCTCTGCTCTACACGGCTCAAACAAGTATTTTACTTTGAAGATGGTTCCTATAAAATAGTTGCTTTTGCTGAAAGAAACACACCATTGTATTCCATTCTAAAAAGCTTAGGAATGTCTAATTATAACAGTACCGTAGGAGACCCACTTTTTTCACCCTTTCTTCTTTTGCAAAGTAACCTTGAATATACTCAACAGAAGGCCTTGAAACTTGACTAAATCTTCTCCCTTTGAAATATATCCTCTCCACTTCCTTATCAGAATCTGAAATGGTATATTCATCATTAGGCTGGGACACTTCATCTTTGATCTCAGTCCCATCTCATCTGTGGGTTTGATTTACTAATTGAGAAAAATCAAATTATGTCTTCTTATAACGACAAGAGAAAAGGTAACAGAGGTAGATTCCAATGAAGTGCTTCCAACACAGCTCACATGAATAGCTTCTCATAGCATAACAGGAAGCTCTTGCCTATAAGAATTGCTTAATGCTAGAAAGGGAAGCACTGAAGAAAAGAAAAAAAGAAAAAAAAGAGGACAAGCTGGAATATGCCCCCAATGCTTTAAAAAGAACTAAGTGGAATGCAGAAAAGAAAGCCAAAAAGGAAGAGATGAAAGTTAGAGTTTAAGGCAACAGTATAGTTAAAGTCAGCCTGTGTTATTTTCTTTTTAGCTATGGCTGACAGACACAGCATGACTAAATAGCTAAATATGAGGCTAATTAAAAACAAACACTTCGCTTAAAAATGTATTATTGACCAAAAAATATTATTTTCTCAGGAGCTTGTTACATGAACATTACTGGCTTGATTGGGCATTATTAGCATGTCAATCACTTTTTGGCTATTTATATAACCTTGTGCCTGGTTTTTCATTGCAATATACACAGATTAAAAAGTAGATACCGTATACACAGTACATAGTTCAGGAATTTGTAATCTCTATTGTCAGTATATTTTTGTTACAATTGTAGCAAGGAAGATTTGAGGAGGGACGAGGTCCTTCATGGAACAGTTTTTTTCTCCATGCCCAGCTTCAAGCGTGTCCTTGACTCTCTTACGTTCCGTAAAGAGGACACAGATGTCATAACCCGATTTAATCTTTGATCTTTCTAGGGCTTAACAATTCTCTCTTCAGCTCTTCAGTAATGTACTTACCTGAAATCTACAAGAAACTGCATTTTGATCCACTTGATGTATTATTGGTCAAACTATCTTAAAGTATGTATGTATGTATTTATTTATTTATTTTCGATTTCTATAGCTATCCATCTCAACAAGTGACTCTGACCTGCCTATTTATTTATTCATTCAGTCTGATTTGTTATAGCTGCCCAATTCCAATGGTGTAACTCCACATGGTGTAAAAAAAACAACCCCCAAAACGTCCATTAAAACAGATAAAACATAAAACTTCACTGACAGTCCGGATTAAAACAATCTTAAAAGCAGCATAAATCAAACAAAACTTCCCTGTTTTGAGTGCTTAGAACCGTTTAAATCAGCTTTTCTCAATATCAGCTGCCCTCTAAATATGTTGGGACGTGCTGGTTGAGAATTTGGGGGATTTGCAGTCTGAGTCTGAATGTCATTGGTTTGCAGAAGATTGTGCTACTTCTTGGGTTAGGTATACCAGCATTGATTTCCAGCAATTTCTTATAAAAACCTGTTTCTCATTTCTCTTGAATATCCTTCTTGGTTTGAATTATTACACCTTCTTCTTTCCATCCTTTTGTGGGCCCTCTATTGCAAAGAGAGGGAGAGAGAAGGAGAGAAGATATTGCCTATATTTATCTTGGTAAGAAGAAAATTAATAATTTCAGTCATCTCAAATAAAGTTTATTCTTCTTGCTTTTAGAAGACAAAACATGTATCAATATATATAACACGTGGAAAAGGTCTTTTTAAGATCATTTCAGGAGAAGAGCAGATTACCTGGAAAACAGCAAACTATTTTCTTGGAAGTGTATGAATGGATATTTCTGAGGGATCTGTAACTGCCCCGTGGCTAATCTGTTTTGAATATGGATTAGCTGATTTCCCAGGACACTTTCAGTCCTTTGATCCATGTATTGTTGGACTACAGCTCTCATTGTCTGTAGCCAACATAGGCAATTCCAGTAAATAATGAGAGCTGCAACTTACTGTCTTGTGCAGAGCTGTATACCCACTCCTGTTGTAAACTATTAGCTGAAGCTGAAAAGAAAAGCCATAAGACGTAGGCAGTAGAAATATTCATATATGGAATTTCATGTCTAAGCATGAAATACAGAAAAATGACCTCAGGATTTGAATTTGCCCATTCTGTTATATGGGGATAACATGATGTCTGCAGCTAAATTTTGATACTAAATAGCAACATAGGAAAAAAAATAGATTTATGTGGTCCTCTTCAGACTTGTACAAATCAACCACAATTCTATTTGAAGTAGAGATCAAGATTCAAATAGGGCATGATTCAATCTGAGTTTGTGATTTGGTATTTAGGGCAAACTAGTTCAATTTCTTCAAGATTTTTGATCTGGTTTTCAAAAAAGATGAATTCATGGGTTATACTCACAAATATCTGCAGTGGCTTTATTTTTTGGTAGCACTGTATGGAACAGCATGTACAGGTAGATTAAGTTACGACCTTTTATTTAATGACCATTCCAAGTTACAACAGTGCTGAAAAAAGTGACTTATGACTGGTCTTCTGGTAGTGTAACTTTTTAGACTGAGACAATAGGGATAAGGAAAGAAAAACACAGTATGCTTCAGACTCATAATCAAAGAGCCAAAATTTCATTGAATAAAAAAACAGAAAGTATCCAATTCTAATTTCTTAGAAAAAGCTGTCAAAAAGTAATTAACAGAAACTTTTTTACTACTTGATTTCTTGAAGTGCTAAGCTTGGCACCTGAGTGAAGATTTATCATTGATGTCCCTTGTGACATGGTCTGCTTTATTGGCTGTGACATGCCATAAAAATTGACAAATTAGTTGGTAAGCTCAACCCTTACCAGCAATGAGGATCTTTCATTGCTGGGCTCAGTGGAACATCAGACAGGGCACTTTATCAAAATTGGCCCCTTCTTGAACTACTCAGAAGAGACTGATCAACTCTAAGACTATTTTAAGAATACTAGAGCTGAGTTGAACTTTCAGTTGTGTTGGCAGGATTAGCAAAGATTTGTAGCATTCTATCAGCATAATATAGAATAAAAATGAGCTTTGTGGACACTATATTAAAGAATTGGATGCTGAGAAAGTGAATGAATCTGAAATGTTGCAACCCCAAAAGAACGTTGACTACTCCTTGACTTACAACTACAATTGGGACTGTAACTTCCATTGCTAAACAATGAGATCCTTATGTGAGTCATCAAGTGACCATGCCTTATTTTACTATCTTTTTTGCTGGGGATGTTAAGCAAATCCAGCTACTGTATGTCCATTGATTTGCTTTCCAGAAACCAGTTGGGAAGGTTATAAATGGTAATCATGTGACCCCAGGATGCTGCAACCATTGTAAATACATGCCGGTTGCTAAATGCCCAAATTGCGATTCCCCGCCTCTGACCACAGGGATGCTACGACATTTGTAAGTGTGAAGATAGATCATATATCACTAATTTCAGCACCATCATAATGGCTACTAAACAAATTGTTTTAAGTCAAGCACTACTCGTGGAAGAATTTTATGGAATCAATAAAAAAAACCCTTATAAAGCAGAAGAAATATACAGGAAAAAAAAGATAAAATTCATTATCCGTATCAGTACCAAATAATCCTATCGCACCACTCAATAATGTTTTCCTTAACATTGAGAGTGAAACTTGCAACAACATTGCATATTATTTGCAACAATCCAAAAGCAATGGAAAAGCCACAGAACCTGTATGGGACTTCAAAACACAACAAAGCACTTTGAAGTCACCTGATTTAATTCAATGCTTCCAAACAGTTTCCCACTTCAGTGAGCTTCAATGGGTAATCCAAGAAATGTTCATTTAAGAGAAGCATCCTTTTCAAGTTTGCACAACAGCAATCATTTATAAAGATTACTGTGCCAAGCAATATAATTATATGATATGTAGAACACTAGAGAGATTTTTAAAAGAATCTAGTATTGATGGAATTTTTCAAACTGGTTGTTGCTGCTTCTCAACTAAAGATAGATAGATAGATAGATAGATAGATAGATAGATAGATAGATAGATAGATAGATAGATAGATAGATAGATAGAGAGATAGATAGATAGATAATAGATGAGAGAGAGGGAGGGAGGGAGGGAGGGAGGGATAGATAGATAGATAGACGATAGATAGATAGATAGATAGATAGATAGATAGACAGACAGACAGACAGAGAGAGAGATTATAGATAGATAGATAGATAGATAGATAGATAGATAGATAGATAGATAGATAGATAGATAGATAGATAGATAGATAGATAGATAGATAGATAGAGATGGGACCTGTGACCCATTTTTCTTCACGCGCCATCTATTTTTTATGTCCTAGCAGATGATGACCTTAACCAGCCAAGACAGAACTGACCTATACTTCTCGTCGCTTCCCGGACATGGAATGTATTATAAGAGATCCACCGTAATATTCAAGCAAACTAGGGCAGCAAAGGCTTTTAAGTCATGCAATTTTTATTAAATATCATTTTAAGTGGTTTCATGAGATCACTACAGGCAGATTTTCATCCTATTGATGTTAAAACTCTGATGTGCATAAGAAAGCAAAGAATGAATCTGATTTAACATTCATATTCATGGAGACATCAAAACCAGAGCTGCTATGAAGAACACTGCTATTGATATAAAGGGCCCAGTTTAAGATTTGTTTAGATCAAGTATATTAAATTTACATGCAGATGTGTTTCATAAGAATATGTGCACCAGCCAAGGAATAGTTATGGCATCCCAATGAAATGGCTAAACATCTCACATAACACAAGGGTATGCCAGTTAAGAAATATAAATACTGTAACTTCAGGAATTAAAGCAAACTGATTGTAACATGCCAACCTTCAGTAATCTAACAGAAGCATAACATCTAAAATGCATTTTAATTACAGATGTCATGTGCAGAAGGCGTGCATTCTTTAAAGTGTACATGCATTTCTTTTGTATCCAAATAAAAACGTCTTTACTTTTCTAGGAAATAAGGTCTGTGTCTTCTTGTAATGAAAGGCATAATGAAACAAATAGACTACTTCCTTTTGTGCTAGAGGTTACCAGCTCTGGACAGCATGTATCAGCAAAGCTGCTGTCTAGCAATCTCCTGGATTTTTACAGGATAGATATGGTAACATAAACATTGTATACAGGTAGTCCTCAAATTACGACCACAGCTGAGCCCAAAAATTCTGTTGTTAAGTGAGACACTGCAGCTGATAAGTTAGTAACCTGGTTGTTAAGTGAATCTGGCTTCCCCATTGACTTTGCTTGTCAGAAGGTCGCCAAAGGTGATCACATGACCTTGGGAGACAGCAAAGGTCATAAATACGAACCAGTTGCCAAGCATCTGAATTTTGGTCATGTGATCATGGAGATGCTACAAAGGTTGTAACAATGAAAAACGGTCATAAGTCACACTTTTCAGTGTCATTGTAACTTTGAACAGTCACTAAATGACCTGTTGTAAATCGAGGACTACTTGTACAGGGTATAGCTGACTACTTCCAATGAGTTCTGAATAGAATTTTTAAAATGAAGAATCCTATTGTACAAGGAGTTTGCTCTCCCTCTGCTACTGGAGACATCCCAATACTGCATGATGTAGGCCAGAGGTGGGTTCCTCCCAGTTCAGACCGGTTCTATAGAACTGGTAGTAACTTGGCGGCCTGGGTCGCTAGAACCGGCAGCGACCCAGGCCTGCCATGTGGCGCCGCCATCTTGTTTTTTGCTTCTGCACATGCGCAGAAACTTTTTAAAAGTACTGTGCATGCGCAAAGCATGCACGAAGCGTACTGCACATGCGAGAAGCACGTGCGAAGTGCACTGCGCATGCACGAAGTGCGCCCGCCCACGCAGCGTGTCACTGAGCAAACCAGCAGCGAAGAAAAGCAGAACCCACCCCTGATGTAGGCTGCTAAAGAGTACTGGTGACTTACACAGCAGGGGTGTCAAACTCGTGGCCCATGGACCGGATGCGTCACATGCTGGCCACGCCCACACCTGGTTTAGCGAAGGGGAAAAAAGTTGCGATACATAGCAATAGCAATAGCACTTAGGCTTATATACCGCTTCATAGTGCTTTACAGCCCTCTCTTAGCAGTTTACAGAGTCAACATATTGCCCCCAACAATCTGGGTCCTCATTTTACCCACCTCAGAAGGATGGAAGGCTGAGTCAACCTTGAGCCAGTGAGACTTGAACTGCCGAACTGCAGCTAGCAGTCAGCTGAAGTAGCCTGCAGTGCTGCACTCTAACCACTGCGCCACCTCGGCTCTCACATGTGACGACAACATGACGCTGCAAATTTGACACCCCTGCTTTAAAGGATCTGCTCCTTGGCTATTGCTAGAGAAACAGCTGCTTTAAAATATCACTGCAATAAACTAATTAATAAAAGGAAAAAAATTAAAGCTACAGACGAGTATCAGTGCGGTAATATAATTTAAAATTAATAATAATAACAACAGTAGGGAAGTGGATTGGAAAATTATATTATTAATAGAACAACTACTTTGACGCTTTTGATTTCTGTGGTTCTTGTCTGACGAAAGTAGAATAAGGCTAGTGCTTAGTTCATAAAAAAAGTCCAATTTTATAGATAGTTATTTGTTCCTGTTCTGAGCGATAAAAGGATTTTTAACAGAACATTTTTAGTTCTTATTGCTTTGTTGGGTCATTGATACCCTTCTCTGATCATTCACTAACCTTTTCAGGCCTATTACGGTCTAGAGATTTTCTCAAGAGCAAGCATTCAAGTGCACCTTACTTAGTAAGGCTTAACCTGAGTGAAATCTCACTCAGTGGTAGAGAAAGTAAAGCAATACTTCACAAGCAGTGCCTACTGAAGGCAACAACAAAAACAATTTCTTATTATAGAGGGAAAACAAATCCCAGATGTAGTCAATGTGAATTGGCACCAAACTAGCTACAAGGCTGCCAAATACAGATTTACAAAAGGGACAGAGGGAAACAATGAACAAAATTTTAGCTGAGATCTTAAGCTTTTCTTATAATAATTCAGCACAATGTTTACTTCACAAACTAGGTAATTATTAGATTAAACTTTTCTTAAATTCACAACTGAAAAATTGCAAATGAATTAACATTGTTGCTACTAGATACCCCTGCTGTTTTTGATAACGTCTTCCAATAAAAGGTAGCTTTGTAGATCAGGACAATTCAATATTTAATCACAAATAATGTTTTATTGATCTTTTATGAACAATTTTTTAAAATATGTATGAGTTCCGAAAATATTCCTTTGTACAATTTTTTTAAAGATTTGTTCTTTTTGTCTTCTATCACAAAGACATTCCACTGACTCTGTGTAACAAAGCAAAACCTCAAATCAAAAAGAAAAGAAAAAGCCAAACTGTTCTAGAAATACACATTACAGTAATAGGAAAATCATATTACTACTAGTTTTTCCTAAAGATGAAATCATAAGAAATAAAAGTAATTTTTGCTATGGCCCTAAACAGGCTTTTACACCACAATCCTCTACGTAGATGGATAGTCGAGTAAAGCCATCAAGAGTTGCTTGGGGGAGTCAAAAGTAAGGCTATTTTGGAGAGTTGGAGATAAGACAATGGTTTTACCAGTTTGTCTTTAACAATGTAACTTGTCATCACCACAAGAACCATTCCATAGTAAAGGATATATTGTGCTCCCAAAATTTCCAAGGTGCCAACCAACCCCGTCAAAGTTCCTTGCCCTTGAAAGAACCCAGGTTGATACGGAACTGATCAAGAGGCTTGTTTGTTTCTTGCCACAGTGGGGGAAAGATGGTGGTGGTGGTGGGGGGATGATTGGTTTTTAAATTGTGCTTTTCATTGCTGTATATTACCCAGAGTCACAGTGTGTGAGTTGGGCAGTCGTATCAATTTGTTTATTAAATAAATAAATTTGGAAGAGGATGACAGAATAACTCCAGTGATAATAAATCTAACACAATGCAGTTTAAGTGATTCAACTTCCTCCCATGTCTCTCCCCACCACTACTCTGGAAACACCCATGTTTTTCCTTTGCATATGGGTTAAATATATTTTCTGAACTATCCTCCTATTAACACATCATCCAAAATCAGAGAACAGTGTTCCCCATTGGGAAACACCAGAGGTAGACACTCACCTCAGGTAAGTTCGGGTCGATAAAAAGGAGGACATTTACTATTCTTGGGGGAGGAAAAGGATCCACACATTTCTAGGTGCTCACCCAGCTCAATTTCCCTCACTCTTAAAACTGTCTCCCTTGTGCTCTTTTTCTATTTCTTATTTCTTGGGATCCAGAGTCTGTCTATTATTTATTTATTTATTATCTATCTATCTATCTATCTATCTATCTATCTATCTATCTATCTATCTATCTATCTATCTATCTATTCGAAGTTAACCTTTTTAAAGACGAAATGTTAATGATTTCCTTTGTTTGTTTGTTTGTTTCTTTGTTTGTTCGTTTGTTTGTTCGTCTGTTTATCTTTATTAGAAATCAGCTTCATTGGTAATTCCTCTCCATTGTGTGGGTCCTCAAGGCTATTTGGGATCATAAGCATCAAGTTAACCCAATGCATGTGAAATCCACTCAAAGTAGGTAACGGCAAAGAACAGGAAGAGAAATCAAAGTAAAAATCCTCTTATGATGAAAACAAATTCTTGCAGAGCTCCAGCTGCTGGTTGAAATCTTTTCCCAGCAGGACTTTTTGAGGAGACTGCAGAACTCATACTAATGTCACTGTAACTGTGATATAGAGATGGCCCTCTAAAACATTTTTAAAGTAAATGCCTTCATGACAGGCATTTATTTCATTTCCAGCCTCCTGTGGATGCAGTTTAAAACCGTCCTTACTATCACTGGTTTACCAATAGCATCTTCCTGTTTCTGTTACAAGTATCGCTATAGATCCAGACTACAATGCACCATGGGTGGTACTGGTAATGACATGATCAAGGTCTAAGATTTGCTCAATTTTAGCTACTTAAGGCTTCTGAAGGCACATCTCCTACACAGGCACTTTTTTTTTACTTGCAGAAGAGATCAGATACTCAGCTACTTCAGAGGCATCTGCCTATGCCTGAGCAGATCTTCTTTCTGAAATGCTTGTCAAGTATTCCTTGGCCCTTTATAAATAGAATAAGCTCTCTCTTAATAGAATACTAGTCTTTGGATGCCCAGGTCCATGCAAGTGTGGGTGGGTGCTGTCAGTGATATTCATTATGTCCTTTAACCTGAGAAGCTTCTTAGCTGGCTGGGAAGGTCATGGGAATGAGTTTCTTCAAGCCTGTAGTTAAATTTACATCTCGTGATCCATGTGAAAATGGAAAGAGCTAGCTCCTATTCTTATCCCCAAAACCAAGAGAAGAGATGCATCGATACCACTGCCAAAGACAAGATTTGTCTGGCCAATCATTGTCTCCAGTCTGCTGGTTGCCTTCACACAAAGCCTTTTACTTGGGTTAGAGAAGGAGATGGTCAAGGAAATAGATTGCCTCTGCAGCCTTGTTTGGTTGACCCAGGATCGAAAGATATAATCAATCAGCATACTGATGATACTGGAACCCACACTAGTAAATGACCACTCCCAGCAGTTTCATACAGATGTTGAATAGGAGGGAGAAAGTGTCAAACTTTGTGGCACCCCATAAAGGAGGGACTGAGGAAACAGTTCTTCATCCCCCACCCTCCACAACCAACTGGGACCAGCCTTGGAGGAAGAAAGAGAACCTTGCAATACAGTCTATGGAGATTCTCAGTCATCCAGGTCATGGTTGTCCCAAAGATGCTTTTTCAAGTGGCAATTGGACTTCCTGGTTTTTTTTTTTTTTTGAAGTCATTTCGCTTCTCATCTAAGAAGCTTCTTCAACCACTGAGAAATCAAGATGCATCATTCCCATCCTGCCACAGGTCACCAACAAGCTTGACCATGGTTATTTCTGTACTGAATCCCTGCTTTAAATGCAGGATGCTATCATTCTATTCACTTTTTTTTTAATGTCAGCTTTGGAATAATAAAAATGACTTCAGCTATGAGAAGATTGAATGATTTGGAAGTTTAATTTTTGTGCCAGATGTTTAACAGTTTTAATAGTTTTATGTATTACATTGTTATTATTGATGTTGTTTTAATTGTTGATTTGAAGCCAGCCAGAGTTTGACATAAGATGAGTGACAATATAAATATTATAAATACATAAATAAAATAACAGATTGCTGGAAGTTTTATAGGATAGGTTCAGGGGTGGGTTCTAACTTACCTCGCTGCCAGTTCGCTTCCTCGCGTGCACGCGCATGCGCAGTGCAAAAAATAAAAAGAATTCCCCCCCCAAAAAAAGCCAAAAACAAGATGGTGACGCATGCGCAGTGCTGGAAACTCGGCTTCTGCGCATGCACAGAAGAAAAAAAAAACCAGAAAATTTTTTTTAAAAAGATGGCGGCGCCCACGGACCGGCACCAACCGAACCGGATTGGTGACATCATCGTGACGTCACCAGCGGGTCGCTACCGGTTCGGGAGAACCGGTCCAAACTGGGAGGAACCCACCTCTGGATAGGTTGAACAATTTATAGTATAGTATGAGCCTGGTAATTTTATGGTTAACTTGCTGTTTTAATCTTGTAAGAATATAGATTTGAAATCTGGAATTCCACTGTTCAGGCAACATTCATTGACATAACTCTAGTTTTTTCTTGCAGTTTGTTTTACAGCAGATTCAAGCTGAAGGCATTCAATCCACAGTGGACATATAAATAAAATCCCTTACTTTGACATTAGGTGTAGGTTGCAGGGATAGAGCTAAGAGATGATAAAATGATGGGTAAACTGCAAGAAATGTAAAGAATGATGAGGTAAGAAGAGCTTGTAGCTTAGTTGGGACAGACAGATGTTGATTCCTGCAATCCCATCTGGATAATGGAAGATCCCAGACCTCTCTAGATTATGTTGCCTCCTATCTTGACTAAACACCAGAGAATTTTAGGATTTAAGTAGCTGTGAAGTAAACCCATCAATGAATGGGCAAACTATACTAGACAGAATAGATTAGGGAGTCTGATTGACGTGCAGACTAATAGGCAATTGAGGAAGGCAACTGGAGGCAGAACAACTGCCTGCCTATTTTAAAAAGCCGAAGAGGAAGTAGGCACCCCCTCCCTGGAGGTGACAGATGATGTGGAAAGACCTGCAGCACAGTGCCCTGTTTACACTGAAGCATGGTAGATCAGCCTTACTGGCTGTTTGGGGCTTCTTAGCAGAGGCAGCCTATAATAACAACCCCATGACCCAACTGCCATTGGCTTCCTGTGATAACCCAGAGAAGAGTCTGAACCAAGGAGATCTACTTAGAAACTGATTTATTGAGCTTGGTTTACTGCAAACCTCAAAGCTTTTGGTTGTTTAGACTAAAAAAAATGGCATTTGAAACTCAATCTCTGTTGACCGGTATATTAGGAAAGCCATGCCTTGTTCCCATTATTTTTCTTTTATCTGTCTTTTTAAAAGAAAACATAACCCATAATCCAATCTCAGCAGAAAATGCTCTCCTTATAGAAAGCATCTCAGCATAAAACTGGATTTAGCAATTCAATGAAAATGCAAAAAAAAAAAATACTGCAAACCTCAAAGCTTTTGGTTGTTTAGACTAAAAAAAATGGCATTTGAAACTCAATCTCTGTTGACCGGTATATTAGGAAAGCCATGCCTTGTTCCCATTATTTTTCTTTTATCTGTCTTTTTAAAAGAAAACATAACCCATAATCCAATCTCAGCAGAAAATGCTCTCCTTATAGAAAGCATCTCAGCATAAAACTGGATTTAGCAATTCAATGAAAATGCAA